>CM076576.1:128429312-128792848 GCA_034641835.2 Pinus albicaulis
CTATTTCCATTTCATACTCTGAAATTCTGCTAATTTCATAAGGAGAGACTGCTAAAGAACCATCATTTTTGCCCTTCTCCCACTCAAAACTAACCTTCATATGCTCCCCTTTTTCTTCGTAAAATCCCCTTTGTTTTCGTGATTCATTTTCTCCCCTTCATGAAAATCACTCTTATTAAGGTTGAAGACTCATTCTTTAGCTTTACCGAAACCCCTCAAATAACCCACAGGACTTTATAATAAATACTTTATGTTATAAAGCCCTACCCTTCTAACCACTTCCCCTTTTTCATACCCCGCCATACGTTATTATATAAACTTTATTATAAAGTTCATATCATATAATATATGGCCCACCGCTTATCGCAAATCGCAATCTCGCATTATCGCATTTTCCATGGTTTGTTCAATTAACTCATCGCAAAAACTTGCGATGCGATCGTTCCGCCCGATCGCATATCGCAAATCGCACGTTTCGTTGTTTAAACAGTTTGATCCATCGCAAATATTTGCGATGTGATCTGATCGCATCGCAAATATTTGCGATGCGACCGCTCCAATCGCATTTTTCCCCAGCACTCCTCGCAAATCGCAAATATCGCATTTTCTCTTCGTTGCATAAATCAGCCATTGCAAATATTTTCGCTGCGATCCATCGCAGATCGCAATTTTCAGTTTTCCTCCAAAGAGCCATCACAAATATTTGCGATGTGATCCATCGCAGTTTCCGCCCATCGCATAATCGTAATATCGCATTTTCTCTCCATCGCATAATCCGCCATCGTGTTTTCCACTTTTGCGATTTGTGATCAGTCCCGCCGGGCCCACCATACGATCCCCTCGCCGCTCATATAAAATGCGCCTTTTTCCTTTGTAAAATTAAAAAACGTCATATTGTAATATTTACAAAGGTTTTTCCGCTGCCTTCTCCAAACTGTCAATCTTGCATGATCGACGGCTTAGATTTTATCTTTTTCCACCATTCTATGATTTCTCCAATTAATCCCGACCGTTGGATGATGCCATCCAACGGCCCTGCTTCCTCCGCACATCCTCCAAAGCAGTTTAACCTATAAACGCAGGATTTCATAACTTTTGTTTGTATTTCGCAGGGTTTAACGTTTTTCACTATATTCAGATGAAATTCAAAAGATGAGGGTGACGACCCTCCCTCCTTCGATTTATCCAAGGAAATCGTTTCGCAGGTGTCAAATTCACGTTTTCATCAGTGTTTCATGAGGCATTGATGCCGTATAACTCTGCGCAACCCTATGTAACAGTGAAGCACCAAGAATCCAGCACAGTCAAAGAGTATCAACTGTAGAAGACCAGAAATGTGCCAGTACAGAGGATTGAAGACAGTTTTATGGGGATTACGGCTAAGACTGTTATCAAAAGCCTAATCCCCGATTTAAAAACACGATTTAAAGAAAACCTAAATTGTTTATCAGACAGAAAGGACCTCCACCACCATACTTGAGGCGCATTGATTCCTCAGCTACCATAAAAGCCACCTGTTGTCTCAAAGCCTTCGAACAGAAGCTGAACTTATTGCAGAAACAGATATTTCGCCTCCAGCACAGCCAGGGAGTTATTTCTGCCAGGAAATAAATGCAGAACTATCTGCAGAAGTTACTCCAAACGTACACGGAGCCTCAAAGTCAAATAAAGCTCACACCGAGCTTTGATATTAATTGTAAATTAGTTAATACGGTGAAACACCTGTAAGCTTCTCCATCGAGCCCCTCAAAAGGCTGAGAAGTCATCACCCTGTATTAATTGTCCTGAGAGATCTTTCCTCAGATCTTTTCTCCTCATTCTTCTATAAATATTTCTATAGAAGATGAGAAACTGTTGGTCACTGCATATCTGTAGCATGTAAATAGTTTTCTGAAGCTGCTGTAAGCTCTGTTTGTAAGAGAAAATACCTAAGTTGAGCTGAGAAGCCTGAAGCTGTAAAGAACCATTGGACTTAAAGATTGTAACTGGTTTGGAGCATCAATACAAGCTGATTTATGGGATCCTGATCTATGTTGACGGTGATGTTATTCTCCTTGTAACTTGTTTTATTTATGTTTTCATTTTGTTTCATTTTCCACTATAAAGAACAGTTTAAACAGGGTTAGGACCAACTGTATATCAGTAACCTTCTCTGGCTGAGAAATCTTTATTTGAATGTTTTCTTCCAATCTGTGTTATTTGAGAATGATTTGATTCAGTTTGAGCATAGGAATGTTGGTGTTCCCTCATCTGATTGTTTAGCTGAATATTAGTCTTGAATGTTATGTTCAGTATTAGTTAAGTAGAGATGAACGCTGGAAGATATGGTTAGCCCTGGTCCCAGACTTGTCTGCATAACTGTCTGATTGTTTCCCTTGGAATGTGTTGAAAGCTAGCTAGTTTAGAAGCACTTACCAGATCTTAGACCACTCTGTGTTATCTTTGTGTTTCCCCTTGTTTTGTATGTTTTCTATTGAAAGTGTGTCAAAGGCTGGCTAGTTTAAAAGTACTTCCTAGATCAGAGTCTACTTTCATGTCCTTCTTAAGTGTTTGTCAAAGGCTGATTGGTTTAAAAGTACTTATCAGATCCTAGGCCGCTCTTTGTTCTGCATCTGTTTATTTCCCCTTCTTGATGTATCACTCCATTCCATAAATCAAACTTTAAAGAGATCCTTAGACATAGATGACTTGCCCCATGGACCACTCTTGCCTCTTGCTACTCCAATTAAAACCCTACTATGACTCCATAGCCCAATGGATTGAAGTTGTTTCTTGCCTATCTTCTTAGCTGAATCAATTTTCGCTTTCATTCATCTTCACCCTTCATTTAGACTTCCTTCACCTTCATTTATCTTTGTCCAACCAAAGCAAAAAAAACCCTTGGTCATAACTAGCCTAATATCATTATCCTAAACTTCAAAGACAAATCCATCTTTGTACATATTGGAGAGATCCCTCTCCGGATTCAGGAGGGCTAGATCCTAAAATCCCAAAGTTGGTTGAAATGATGTTAAATCTGTGATCGGAATTTTTGCCAATCTTGCTTATTACAGAGACCTAACACTAGGTGCGGCCCACACAGGCTATTTTTAGGTGTATGTATATTTTTAGACATGGTGAGTATATTCTATAAGTTGCAGGATGTTATTTCTAGATGGTTGGTCAAATTTGAAAAATAGATGAAATTATATTTTTAGAAGATTGTTCGAAGTCTATTTATAGATCGTCGATCTAAAAATAGATGCATGTCGATTATTATTAGCCCTTAATAATAATCAGACAATAAATATCAACTTATTCTCTTGGAGCACTTTATTTCAATGAATAGATTTGGAAAATTAGTGGGCTGAAGGAATTACGCAATTCCTAGGGTGGTTGGTGACTCATGCATGGAGGACTCAGTTAGAACTAAAGTGGAAAAGTTATGATAGAGTTGGAAGAGTAGTTATGAGAGTTGTTATTCAGTTAAACTCAGTTAATAGAGTTAAACTCAGTTGATCTAGTTGTGTCTAGTCTAACTGAATGATACACTAGTGAGAGTGGAGTGAATTAATTAGTTAATTAATTCACAAATAATAACTCACTAATCAACTGAACAAATACAACAGTTAACTACAATGCATTTCAATTCCAGTGGAGTCCCAATAGAGAGGTAGGTGAAAGGGTGAGATGGACTATCCGTTGTGACTACTAGTGATGCATTGATTGCATTTACATATACATTGGAGATGCCAATGAGATTTACGCAATCAAGGTGAGTGGGATTGCATCGAATTGGTCTTTGTAATTAGCTTGGATTGCATATTGGAGGCAGGTTATCAGGAGGTAGAAATCAATGCATGGATTTGCAGATTTCTTCATGATAGTGTGTGACGATTGTATTGTACTGAGAGCTTGATGTACTAAGCTTTGTATGAGATTGTTACGTGATCTCCATGATACATAATATATGATATTTGGGGTTTTTAGCTTCAGGATTTCCTGTTAAACAACTACGTTATGTGTGTTTTTATTGCTTCATGTGTTTTGCAATTGTTGATTAAATTTCCGCAAGAATTATAGTGGAAGGATTTTGTATTTAGCAAGAAGCTAAATATTGTTAGATCAGGAGAGTTCGGATATATACATGCATATTGTATATAATTTCTACAATTTCTAGGGTTCAATGGAGTTTAACTCATATTTTGCAATGTCTCAACGCTCACAATCCTTAAGAAAAAATCCAATGGTTACAAAAATAATTTAACACAATCAGTGAAGATGGAGATGCCATCAAAGAAAGGATAGTGGCATGATAGGAGAGAAGGAAATTAAAAGATGGAATTTGAAAATAAATCTGAGCGGAAAAAGGGTAGAGAAGTGTTTTAATGGTAGGAAATGGAGTTACAATGGCAAAAAAAAATCATTTTAGGAGCTATATCTTATACAATGTCAAGCTAGGAGTAACTCCATGAATAATTTTTTGTTTTGCATTAATAGAGGATATGAATATACACAAAGAGATGGAGACTAATGGGTTTCATCTCCCAATATTTCTTTTTGTCTTCTAGCTTTTTTTATTTCTCTATTTATAATATTTACATAAGATTTCCTAATCCCGAAAATTAAATATCAACAAAGTTGAAAGTAAAAAAAAAAAAAATCATTTTTTTTTCATGAGGGAGAACAACTAACACATCCTAGGAAAGTTGTGTTATTGTTATAACTGGAGCACAAATTCAATTTAGTGAAGGCACATTAAAGTCAACAAGAGCATGAAAGAAAGATATGCTTCGGATCTCCAATTAAATGGTCTACAAACTCACTCACGACATCCATGATTTCGTGTGAAACGTCCAAAATGTTTTTATGCATATGTTAATTTTTTAATGATTTGGATGAACGAAGTTGGATGGTATTTTTTTAAGGACTTATTTGAAAAGGGTTCATTTCAAAAATAAAAGTCAAACCCCATTCAAAAAGGGAAGAAGTATATCATTAAAGTTTTTTTTTGGGATTTTTAAAGTGTTTTTTTGTTTCTTATTAAAAGAGAATTAAAAAAAGGGTTTTTATTGGAAAGAGAATTTAGGGTTTTGCAAAGGTGAATCAATTTTAAAAAAAAAACAAATATTATGGTTTGTCAAGCATGACAGTGTTTTGGGTTTGGAAAAATCCCTTAATGTACGTGAATTTAAGGCCTTTCAAAGGCGAATCTCACTTTGTTGTCATCATCCACATGTGTCTTATCACAGTGGGATTCACCATCATATTCACCATTCACGTTATAGTGGAATTCTTTATCATTTATATGCTCTTGCTCGGTTTCACATAGAGGCTTAAAATTCTCTCTCTACAATCTTTGTTGCTTCTTCTTTAGCCATATGCATGTCTACATAATGGGTTTCGCTTTTATAGTCTTCATGACCATCATCCACTTTTGAGTGGGATTCTCCAAGCTTTGTTGTCCTCTGAGAGTCTTGCTCATCTACTCTCATACCTATGACTTATTTCGCTATTGATTCTTCAGAATATTGTGACAAAATTTGTCGTTTTATGTCACCTTACTTTGTACCGAACTCTCCTTCCAAGGTCTTCCATGATTCCTAGGAAGATGTAGCTTTTGCTACCTTGTACAAGAACTTATTATCTAATGTATTTTTGATAAAATCCAATACTAAAGCATCACATACTTCATCATATGGGTTATTAGACCAGTACTTAATTAACACTTTATATCGAAGATAATTTTGTGTTTTGAAAACCTAGAAATCAAAATTTTTAACTGTAAATTTTAACAGTGCTACCAGATCCATCCTGATCCATGCATCCTTTACTTGTTCTAATTCATCAATTGTCTTGTAGATTCATCAGTTGCAACGAGAACCTCTATGATCTCTTCAAAATTCTTTGGCTTTTCTTGTTGATTTCTTATTTTAATCACCTTCAATCTTGCTTTGCAACCCATGAATGTTGTCTTTCTTCTATCTTATGGTTGCTTCCTTATTGCATGAGGCTTCCTTCCATATCTCCCCCCAAAAAAATATTTTCAATATGTGCCCCCGTAAGGAACAATATTCACTAGATCCATGTACACAAAGGGATATTTTTTAACCCAAAACACTGTCATGCTTAACAAAACATAATTTTTTTTTTTTTGAAAATCGGTTCACCTTTGCAAGGCCCTAAATTCTCTTTCAAATAAAGCCCTTTTTTAATTCTCTTTTAATAAGAAAAAAAAATGCACTTTAAAAATCAAAAAAAAAAAAAAACTTTAATGATATACTTCTTCCCTTTTTGAATGAATTTGGACTTTTATTTTTGAAATGAATACCATCCAACTTCGTTCATCCAAAGCGTTAAAAAATTAATATTTGCATAAAAACATTTTGGACGTTTCGCACGAAATCATGGATGTCGTGAGTGAGGTCGTCAACCTTTTAATTGGAAACCTAAAGCATGTCCATCTTTCATGCTCTTGTTGACTTTAACATGCCTTTAACATGCCTTAATTGGAGACCTAAAGCATATCTATCTTTTGGGTCTTGAACTTCCGGAGCCATTTTGAGGCCCTAAACGAAGTTTTTTGGGCATTGTTTTCCAGTGAATCTGATTCCATTTTAGAATCTACATTCACATTCAATAGTTGTAGTACTCGGATAGATCTTTATAATGGTGTATCATATGTTTCAAATGGAGATAGTATGCCAAAGTTACGACCTCGGGAAATTGATGTACAAATTTACCCCAACGAGGCCCATATTTTGGCGTTTCATCTCCTAGGGTTAGGTTTTTGGATGTTTAGGATTTTCCATTGTTTCTCAATAATATATAGGCCTTCGAGCCTCATTGTAACACATATTTTGGAGGCCTATAGCCACCACATCTCTTCTAAGAGATAACCTACCAGCGCCTTAGCTAGTTTATTTCCATTCTTTTTGTAAGCAAATTTCAGTTCTTTGATATTAATGAAATGAAGTGTTATTTCTGCTGCATCTTTGTATTTATGGTTATATGTGTATTCTATTGCGTTCCTGCATAAATCCGGATCAGTGGTATTAGAGTGGTCTTCTTTTTTCTCGATCCTTCTTTACATGTCCCCAACGAGGTCGGGGAATAAGGAGTTAGGGCTCGATCTGGTTGAACCTTTGCAAGATCAGCCTCGCAAACCCCGATGGGTGCCCATGGGGGACGAAAAGAAAGATGAGGGAGTAGGATATCCTATCAAAATATTTCTCAAGGAGCCCCTCAAAAAACAAAGAAACGCGATGATGGATAACTTTGCCCAGATCCTTCAATGGCTACCCACCAGCGGCGCATCTATATCCAAAAGCCACTCTGGAGGCGCGACTCCCTTTAAGGTACAAGTAAAATTTGACATTCCTATATTTGAGGGTCAAATAGATTAATATGTCGTAGATATATGGTTGAATCTATTAGAAGGATATTTCTCGGTTCATGACTTTTCTGACCGGGAGAAGATTATTTTTTCACTCCTCAAAGCTACCCCCCATGTCAAGGACTGTTGGGAAACATACTGTGAGAAAAAGGATGAGACAAAACCCTCTATGTTATCAGCTGTACCCACTTGGAATTCTTTCCGAGACGCCATCAAGGAATAATACTATCCCATGGGGAGCTATGAGGACAAGTACATACAATGTACCATGCTGCAGCAACAAAGGGATCAAGATGTGCATGAGCTGATGAATCTGTTCCATACCTTGCGCACAAAGTTGGGTATCAAAGATTCAGAAAAACATTTGGTGCTAAAGTATCATAGTTGTTCTCACAGCTATATTCAGGAGGAAATGGAGTTCCTTGACATCTCCTCGCTTGGTACGACATACCGGTACACTGCCAAGATTGAACAAAAATTCAAACAGAAGAAGCGAGACTTTGGATTTGTGAATCAAAAGCAAGGGAAAGGTGCCCCCAAACCACAGAATAAAGAACAAAGCCAAGGAATGGTGGCCCAAGACAACCTGTCAAAGATACAAGAAAAGAACAACACTGCGAAGCCAAAGAAGGACATGGGAAAGCGGTGTGAGTTCCATAAGAGCTCCACTCACAACACAAGTGAGTGTTGGGCCAAGCAATCACTGGTGGCCGAGATTAGGACTTATGAATCAGATGCATGCTCTGAATCTGAATCAGAACCTGACAAGGGGAATGACAAAGGGAGATAGATTATTGATGTGGAGCCCAACGCCATTGTTTCCACTGCGAAGCTCCAGAAGGAGGAACCAGAAGATCCAGAGGAGGAGGATCATGTCTTCCACTCCCAGATGTGGGTAAAGGGTTCCCCGCTACAGTTCACTGTAAAAAATTGGAGCCAAAAGAACCTCATTTCAGAAGACTTCGTGAAGCGGTTGGACTTGCCGACCACAGCACACCCACAACCATACACCATCGGTTGGCTTCACCAAGGATGGGATCTCCGCATCAGCCAGCAGTGCTAGCTTCCCTACAACATGAAGCCCTTCACGGATGGGGTATTATGTGACATTGCTCCTCTTGATGTTTGTGATGTATTATTAGGCCAACCATACTAGTGGAAGCGATATGATGTTTATGAGTCCCAACCTCGCGCTGTTATTGTTACTTTGGGAAATAAGTTGTACAGGATACCAGAGCTAGCACCACCTACTGCTATCTATTTGGTTACTGCAAAACAATGCAGTAAGCTCATTTCCAAAACCAGGAAAAAAAATTTCTTGATGATCCGCCCCCATGGCAACAAGAATATCGTGGCCACGACCTATAGACAAGGCTCCTCTGCACACAAAAAAAATGGACAAGGTTGTGGAGGAGTACAGGGACATGTTCACCTCACCCACAGGGGTGCCTCTGCACTATCAGGTCAAGCACCCCATTGATTTGACCCTAGGTGCACCACTACACAATGGACTGATCTATCAGCATTCTGTTATGGAGAACGATGAAATCAAGAGGCAGATTTAGGAGCTGCTATAGAAAGGTCACATCCAGCCGAATTCATCACCCTTTGGGAGCTCGATCTTGTTGGTACAGAAGAAGGATGGAACTTGGAGACTTTGTATTGACTATCGGGCGCTGAACAAGATCATTGTCTGGAATAGGTACCTGATCCCATGGATTGATGACCTTTTGGACCAACTCAAAGGGGAAAAATATTTTAGCAAGATTGACTTGAAGTCTGAGTATCACCAGGTACCAATCGAACCCTTTGATGCGTGGAAGACTGCCTTCAAAGCCGAGGAGGGCCTTTTCGAATGGTTGTTCATGCCTTTCGAGTTAACAAATTCTCCCATAACTTTCATGAGGTTGATGAACGACATCTTGTGGCCATTTACTAACTCATTTGTAGTGGTGTACTTGGATGACATTCTGATCTTTAGCTAGAATTGGGAAGAGCACCTCCACCACATCTGACAAGTCCTCCAAACACTGCGACAACACAAGTTGTGTGCCAATTTGGAGAAGTGCACTTTTGGCATGACCCAGGTTCAATATCTGGGATACATTATTGATGAAACGGGGGTGCATGTGGATCCAACCAAGATCCAAGTCATTCAAGATTGGCCAGCCCCAACAACTCTAAAAAAGCTTCGCATCTTTCTAGGGTCTTGCTAATTTCTACTGCAAGTTCGTGTTGGGATTATCTCATATCACTTGGCCCTTGAGTTAAGTCACCAAGCGAGGAGCGAAAGAAAAATTATTTTGGTCGGAATCTCAACAGAAGGCATTCATAGAATTGAAACATCACCTTTGTTCCACCCCAGTGCTCACATTACCAGACTTGCAACAACCATTTGAGATCAAGACGGATGCCTCTGACTATGCTATTGGGATATTTCTTACTCAACAGGGGCATCCAGTGGCATATCATAGTGAGACATTGTCAGACACAGTCCACAAGTATCCCACTTATGACAAAGAAATGCATTCCATCGTGCAGGCTTGTTGACAATGGAAGCATTAGATTTCGGGGAAGGAAACAATCATCCACACAGACCACCGAACCTTTCAGTTCATACAGACACAAGGGAAGTTGTGAAACGATCGCCATCAGAAGTGGTCCACATATCTGCAACAATTTCATTTGAATATCAAGTACAAGAAGGGTAGCACCAATAATGTTGGAGACTGACTCAGTCGACCACCGATCATGGTGCTAACCACCGTTCTCAACTCTTATGGGCACGAGACTTCTGATTGGCCACTTCTCTATAAGAGAAATCCAGAATTGGGTCACACATACAAGGCACTCTTAGGGGGTACGCAAGTTCCAAAATTTCACCTCTAAGATGCATTGTTATGTCACCTGGGAGACCTTTGTGTTCCTTCAAGCGAGTGTGCAAGGATGATATGGGAAGCACACTACAGTCGACTCACTGGGCATTTCGGGGTCAAGAAAACAGTGGCAGTACTGCAAAAGTATATCTATTGGCCAAACCTTTGACAAGATGTCAGGAAGTACATCAGATCATGTACTTCTTGCACCATTTCCAAACCGACCATCAAGGAGCAAGGCCTCTATACTCCTCTACCTACCCTTAGTTGACCTTGGGAATCCATCTCCATGGATTACATGTTGGGCCTTCCTTCTACTAAGCATGGAAAAGATTGTGTTTTTGTGGTCGTCAACAAATTCTTGAAGATGACCATTATGGCGGCCTGCAAGAAGAATATCACAATAGAAGCCACTGCAAAACTCTTCTTTGAACGAGTGTGGGTGCACTTTGGGATCCCAGAGTCTATCATCTCAGATTGGGATAGCAGGTTCCTCAACACATTTTGGTCCAACCTCTAATCAATGCTGGACACCAAGCTCACCAATTCCACAACTTTCCATCCCCAAACTGATGGCCAAACAAAGGTCATCAATAGGATGATTATACACATTCTACGCATGTACAATTCAAAGAATCCACGCACATGGGAGGAGATCCTCCCTTATGTACAGAACAATTATAACCGGGCTCTCCACAACTCAACTGGCCACAGCCCCTTTTAGGTGGGCTTGGGATTCCAACCACTATGTCCCATTGACATAGTCATGCCATTTGCTGCTACTTAGGCCGATTTGGCTCATGTCCAGTCTGAAGCTCACAAAGAAAACAACTTCATCAAGCGCATTCAGCACATCCGCCAATAGGTTCATGAAATATTGGACAGATCTAATGCTAAGTACAAGCAACGACATGATCAAAATTGGGTGCCACACAACTTCCAGGTGGGCGACAAATTTTGGCTACATTTGTAAAAAGAGCACGTCACTGGACCCCACCGTAAGCTTCACCCACTCCGATATGGGTCGTACACCATCACCAAGGTTGTAGGGAACAATTCCTTCGAGCTTAGTATTCCACCATTCCTTGGCTTGCACCTAGTATTCAATGTGGACTGCCTTCGTCCCTACTTCCCACCTCTATTGGACACCTCTGACATTGCAGAACAATTCACACCGACAGAGTTAAACCCAGACTACATGGAACATGCCAACACAGATTGTATCATGGACATGCAAATCAAGAACACTTTCCAACAGAAGATCCAACTGTATCGGTTTGTCAAAGCTGGCCAACTCCTGCACCAAGGCAAGTGGTTCACCAGGGACCAAGTTCAGCAGAAGTTTCCTCATCTCATGGAGGAACTCGATGCAATGGGGAAAATTGCTTCCTAAGGGGGGAGGAATGATCCAGGTGGATATTGGTGGCCACCTGCCTATTCCACTTGGGGCCCCATCATTGTCTCTTTTAGTTTTTCAGTTTCGGCACAACTTACTATTTTTAGCATTTTTTCGGGTCCTGAACTTCCAGAGCCGTTTTGAGGCCCTAAACGAATTTTTTTGGGAATTGTTTTTCCGATGAATCTGATTTCATTTTGGAATCTACATTCGTGGTTAGCATTTATATTCCTCAAATAGATCTTTCTAATGATGTATCATGTGCATCAAGCAGAGATAATATGCCAAAGTTACGACCCCGGGAAATTGATGTACTAATTTACCCTGACGAGGCCCATATTCTGGTGTTTCATCTCCTAGGGTTAGGTTTTTGGATGTTTAGGGTTTTCCATTATTTCTCAATAATATATCGGCCTTCGAGCCTCATTTTAACACATATTTCAGAGGCCTATAGCCGCCACATCTCTTCTCAGAGATAAACTACCAACGCCCTAGCTAGTTTATTTCCATTCTGTCTGTAAGCAAATTTCAGTTCTTTGATATTAATGAAATGAAGTGTTATTTCTGTTGCATCTTTGTATTTATGGTTATATGTGTATTCTATTTCATTCCTGCATAAATCTGGATCACCTTGTTTTTGTCTATTAGCTCCAACAATTAATAGACCCCACTCGACACTCATCGCTATGTTTCACAACTCTTTTTTCTACCTTGTCTCACTATGGTAGCAAACAGGTTGACAAACGACGATTTATTTTTGGTCTCTAGTTACATTAGTTAATTTAATGTTAGTGGATTGTTCTCAAATGGTTGATTTCCAATATATATGAGATATTTAAATACTTCGATGGTCGATGGTCGAAATGTAGAGAAAAATGAGTTTTAAAGGGAAATTTCTCATCGTCGTCAATAGACAGAGACTAAAACTTTGAAATCGACTAAGTGTAGCTCTGTGGGTATTTGCACTAGTTACCAAAC
Source organism: Pinus albicaulis (assembly GCA_034641835.2). Classification (NCBI taxonomy): domain Eukaryota; kingdom Viridiplantae; phylum Streptophyta; class Pinopsida; order Pinales; family Pinaceae; genus Pinus; species Pinus albicaulis. Next base: position 128,441,938 of record CM076576.1, read on the forward strand.
ATTTCCTCAATTCTGTGATCTTTCTAAATAAATATTATAATGCAAAATTTATATTACACACATGGAGAACTCGATACTAAATCTTGAATTCTGATTAAAGGGATAATAATCATTTACAAACCTGCATAGTAACTTTACAGATCTCTAGATCTCTTCAACTCTCACTCCTCTTTGAAAAACGTGATTATTACATCATGGAATTCTTTTAAGAAATTCCTTACTCAAATCTAACAACACATAACTAATTTCTACTTTCTCTAACCAAATCTCAAATTTGTCTAATTTATTCCTTAAACATAGAACTAAAATGACACTCCACATAACCTCTTAACAAATTCAAATTCTTTTAGACTATATCCAATTTAATTATTACAAAATCAAATGACTTTGAGAATACAAATTCCCTTGAAAATAAATTAAGAAACCAACACCCAAACTAAATGGGTTTTTACCTAAGAAAGTCAAAGAGAAACTTGATTTGTAAATACTCCTGCATCAAAAAATAAATAATACTTTTATTATTTTATTATTATAATATTATATTTTAAATATTTATAATGAGTTTATAATTTTTATAGAATTATTAGAGGAGTTTGAGTTGTTTGTAAATATATTTGATAATTTTTATAACAAAAACAACACATCAACATGAAAAGGATTATAGAAATTATACAATATGCATGTATATCTTGGATTCACCCTATCTAACAATATGCTAAAGTTAAATACTGAATCGCTTCTACAAATCTTTGCGGAATTAAAAGCACAATCACCAATTACAATATAATGAAGAAAGATCAATCACACACAACACAGATATTTTTCCAGAGAAAGCTTACAACTGAAAACCCCACTACCTTCTATTTTATATTATATCATGGATCATGAAACAATTACATACAAAACTATAATCACAAGAGTTCTCAGTACATCAGCTAATTGTCTCACACTGTCATACGAAAATTGGGCCAATACACAACCAATTTACTACCTCCAGACAGCCTGCCTCCACTATGCAATCCATGATGGTAAAGAAACCTGAATAATGGATGCCTTGCCTGCCTTGACTGCGTAAATATCATGGGCTCATCCAATGTGTGTGTGCTTGCATGTGTGCAAGCAGATAATGTCACAACTGATATTTTACTTCCCTTTCACCTAGAACTCAACTGGGTCTCCACTGGATCTGACATGCATGCAGTTAATAATAGTAAAAACATTAGTTGCATGTGAGGTCACTATATGTTAATTAATTAATATTTAATTCACTTGATCTCTCACTAGTGTATCTACAGTTACAACTAGCACAACTGACTTTAACTCACTTAACTGAGTTAAATTGATTTACAACTTGCTTGACTCATACACCACTGCACTTCCAACTCTGTTACAACTAGAATCACTCAGTTACAACTAAATTCAACCTACATGACCCACCAACCAACCTCTTAACTCGAAATTCACTTAGCTAACTGATTTGGCACTTTAGTTAGCTATTTTTAAGTTCTCATTGAGAATAGATTATAGTTTAATGTCCATATAATATTAAGGGATAATAAAAATAGACAAACATCTATAAATAGACATTCACCTAAAAATAGTCTGTGTGGGCCCCACCCTAGTGTAGGTGCTTAGTTTTCACTAGGATCATGGATGTTGTTTCCGGATTCCAATTTCACTGTTTCTTGTTGCAAACTTCTTCACTCCCTCTCAACAAGAAAGGAATTTCCTTGCATGCGACATGCAACTCCATGCATGCGACATGCGACTCATGCATGCAACACTTCTCTAGTGTTTCTCGCACATGCAACACTTTGCTAGTGTTTATCGCACATGCAACCTTTGCATGTAACACTTCCGAAATTGAATAGCCTCCAAACAACTGAATCAGTATAATGCTTCTGTCATCAAAGTCTTCTAACTTAATTCTAGCTACTTACACATATATACTGGATCCTCTGTGTTGTTGATACTACATCCATGCACTCTGCACTTGCTGCTAACTCTGGACTGCGCTCTAGTATCTGACACTGTCACTTTGATCTCATGTCCTTCTGACATCTAACTGCATCAATCTAACTGATCCCACTACTGCTTCTTTGTGGGCTCCTTGTAGCTAGGATCGATTCATGAGATCCACACCATCTCAATGAATCCTGCCCAAAATTTCTTCTTAGGATTATTCATGCATGTCGCCCCACCTCTCACCTAGTGGTATAGTTGCATGCACTCCCTCTACCCATCTGGCTCAAAATTTCTCTGCATGAGTGGTTGCTCCCACTCCATGATCCTCCGCACGTGGCTGCTCCACATCTTGAGGTTCACTCTTACCTGCATGCAAATCCAGCTCCCTCTCAAGGGTCAATTGCATGACTTTATCACACTTCCCAATGGTATGAAGCTTTGTAGAAATCACATCTACATCAAGTCTATAAGGATTCTTAAATCGAATCCCAATCTTCTTGGTTTGTCATGTTGCTTTGTGTCGAAGGAAAAATTTTCCTTCACCAACTCGCGCACATTGTAATTGTCCCACCATCGCAAAATTTTCTAACAAAAGAGCTGATTTTAAATCGACGATATCTCCGTCATCTGAGCTCCGATTCAACCGATTTATTTTTTCAATTTAGGCATTTTTTCGCAAGGAATCCAAATATACTATTTTTTTTCGAAAATTTTGCATCAAAATTTTCAGATATTCTCTGCAAACTCGCGCACCCAAATAATTCCTGCTGTCATACCATGTAGAAAATTTATAACACATATCCGATACCATGTAGAAATTATGAAATATGCATGTATATATTGGATTCACTTGATCTAAAAATATGCTAAAGTTAAATACTGAATCGCTTCTAGAAATATTTGTGGAATTAAAAACACAATCGCCAATTACAATATCATGAAGAAAGATCAATCACACACAACACAGATAATTTCCCAAGGAAAGCTTACAGCTACAAACCCCATTATCTTCTATTGTACATTATATCATGTATCATGAAACAATCATACAAAACTCTAATCACAAAAGCTCTCAATACATTGGTTAATTGTCTCACACTGTCATACAAAAATTGGGTCAATACACAACCAATTTACTGCCTCTAGACAGCATGTCTCCACTGCGCAATCCTTGATGGTAAAGAACCCTAAATAATGGATGCCTTACCTGCCTTGACTTCATAAATATCATGGGCTCATCCAATGTGTGTGTGATTTCATGTGTGCAAGCGGATAATGTCACAATTGGTAGTTTACTTCCCTTTCACCTAGATCTCAACTGAGTCTCCATTGGATCTGACATGCATGTAGTTAATAATAGTAAAAACATCAGTTGCATGTGAGATCACTATATGTGAATTAATTAATATTTAATTCACTTGATCTCTCACTAGCGTATCTGCAGTTAAAACTAGCACAACTAACTTTAACTCACTTAACTGAGTTAAACTGATTTACAACTTGAACAACTCATGCACCACTGCACTTCCAACTTTGTTACAACTAGAATCACTCAGTTACAACTAAAGTCAACCTGCATGTCCCACCAACCAACCTCTTAACTTGAAATCCACTTAGCTAGAACTGATTTGGCACTTCAGTTAACTATTTTCAAGTTCTCGTTGAGAATAGATTACAGTTTAATGTCCATCTAATATTAAGAGATAATAAAAGTAGACATGCATCTATAAATAGAAATTCACCTAAAAATAGCTTGTGTGGGCCCCGCCCTACTGTAGGTGCTTAATTTTCACTGGGATCATGAATGTTGTTTCCAAATGCCAATTTCACTTTTTCTTGTTGAAAACTTCAACAAGGATGACGAAAACTCTATCCATGTTAATATTAATGTATCCATCTTCTTTAAATAAACATTCTTTAATTTTATTACTATAGATTTAAAAAAATTAATTGATACCAATATTACATTTAATGTCCATTACCCACTCTTTATTATAATCTTTTAAAGCAATCAACATTTCATATAGGGTAATCACAATACCATGGAGATTAAAAGTGATACATTTCTTCCACTCTTATCTACGTCTAAGCTATTGGCATAATGTCAAATTTTTTCTAAAATCGACTAAATAAAAATAAAATTGTTTTTAGATCTTAATATTAATTAGTAATAATTCTAAGAGTAGCAAGGTGATTGATTGTGTGAGGTTTTCTTTTACTATTTTATAATTCTTCTTACTATTTATTATTATTTTTGTAAGATGTAATTAAAAAATATTTCTAAAACATTTCCTTTAATAGTTAAACGAGCCATACTGCTTTCTAAGTACTATTTATTATTATTTATTTTAAAACATATAATTTTTATTTTAGGAATCCTTAACCATTGGATTGAAAATATGTTTAATCTGACATCATAGATAATAATCCCAAGTTTTTAATTCCAAACCTAAACATGATTCAATATCTCTATCCTTCTTATTTTTTGAGATTAGTTGAGAAGGTTAGTTTGTTGAGTGGGAATTACATCAATCTATGAAATATCAATATTATTTGATATTTAACTTTTATGGAGATGATGTTAGTTTAAAATATTTTAACTTGTTTTACAAAAGGTTATAGGTCTTTTCTTAAATTTCCATATTATATATAATTATGGTCAAATCATAGAGTTATTTATTTGTGTAAAGTAATTTTGAAAAAAAAAAAGACATCATTAAGAAATTTTTGGGAAATTAGATGAGAAAAAAAGAGAATTTAAAGAGTAGAAAGTGAAGGGTGGTTTCATGTTTGACTATGTCGGTAGTCATAAGGTCTTCACTTAGTGAACCTATAATATAGCATAAGCATTGGTGGAATTTTAAAGAATATCCTTAATTTTATTAGATATTAAAATTCTCTGAATCAATTTTTTGAACCTCCTCCCAAGACATTTTTCCAATAAAAATATCTCATATATTTACTCAATACTCCTCATTATAACCTCTAGTACTTATAAACCTAAAAACCTCTTGACCCGTTGCATCTTATCCCACTTAGAGCTCACCAGTCGATGCATAATTTACTTTACAAACATTAGGGAATTTTGAGGTCAAAATGAGCCTCAAAACAAAATATGTACTAATAAAATTAAATTTGAAATGACTAGTAAGATTCAAGATGATGATGTCATTCCCAATGATAGATATTTTTTAAGGAAAAAAGAAGGAAAACTACTTTTCTAATTGTATTTTTAGCTTATTTCTTATATGTTTACTTAAATTCCGAGTGTAAGTATCCATTGGATGCAAAATTAAATTTGACATCCAACTAGTACCCACGCTGCATACTTTCCACACTCTCCATACTTTCCAATAAACCCACACCAAAAAAAAATGAAAATACATGAAAAAAACCTATTTCAACATGTTTTTCGTGTATTTTTAAATTTTTTCAGTGTGGGTCTACTCAAAGGTATGCAAAGTGAGTACTCATTGGATGTTGAATTTAATTTTCATCCAACAAGTGTCTACACAAGGCATTTGAGTAATTGTATAAGGTTTTAAGTAAAAAATACAATTAAAAAAAGGTGGTTTTCCTTCTTCTCCTTTAAAATTTCATAACTCTTATTCCATTATTTAAACTATTATTTTACTATTTTTCTTTAAAAAACTTATTTTAGACCTCAAAATTATTCTAATATGAAAATGATAAAATATTGAATAACGAAATAAACTCCTATATAAATGCTATAATTGAAAAATATACACATATATTTTAAATAAATTCATTTTTTTAATTCACTTTCATTAATTATAATTAATTAAAAAGAAAAACAACCATAAACAATTTTTTGGAAATTAGATGTTCTTTCATATAGCAAGAACTTCTAAACCACTATAGTGATCAGAGTATTTTGTATTATTTAAAAATCATACTATCGAGAGGAAGTAAAATTATTAAAAAGCATACAATCAAGGTGGATGCAAATATATTAAGGTGGTAGCAAGATATAGAAAATGAATAAAAAATTATGAAACATGGTAAGAAAATGTACTTCAAATTATGATGCTTCCATATTCACATGTTTGGGAATTCTGGAATTAATAATTAGTTGTATAAAAGACACAAAATAGATAAACAACCTATTTCCGGAGAGATTTAAAATAATTTATATATTTATTTTTTAATTAAAAACAAAATATCATAGTTGCGTCAGTCATGAAAGAAAGTCCAAAAGTAATTTTGGATAAAAGTTATAAAAAAGATAGTTATATTTGTTTTCAAATATACATTTTCCTATCATAGTATAGGAAATGGTCTTGATAAAGTCTAATCATATCAATTTGTACTATTATATTTTGTTTTATGTTAATTTAAAGTTTATATATATAACTAACTTAAAAAGTAAATTTCAGTAGAGTAGTTTAAATATTTTTTTAGGTTTTTTTTTTCGAACTATTAGAAATGTAAAAATAAATAAAATTACAAATCTCTATGTATTTTTATAAATATATTAATTTTTTTATTAAAATATTATATTTTTTAGTTTCAAAAAACTATTATTCTATCGAAAGTATTCTAATATATTCTCTTAGAATTTAAGACCCTAAATCACATTAGAGGTTTGAAAACAACCATTTCATTTTATGACAATAATTTTCTAATCATGAAATTCATATAAATTCTCCATGGTAGATTGTGGAATAATTCTTATAAATTTTTGAAAATTTTCTTTTTTTTGTTTTTAAAGAGAATATATATTTTTGTATTATTCACTTACTTTGAAATGTTAGATAATTTAAAAAATTTATGATGGGATGAAAATTACCTATATTGTTGTTAAATGTTTTATAAAACTAACATGACCATATTAATAAATGTGGTTGATAAATATTGATTTACATATATCAATCACATACACAACAACATTAGTTATTGTAGTTGAAGAATACCAATAAATATACTTAATATTAATAATGATATTGTTAAATATATAATAATAATATTATTATTATTAGTATTAGTATTATTTACTATAGGTTAAATACTAATTACGTCGAAAGGCGTTTTTTTTTATGAGATTGGGTGGGCAAACACTATTTACTCCACCCAATCAAAACACTTTCCTATCGCTCTTCCAACGAAGAAGTGTATTTCGACAAGTGTCGGCAGCTCATTGCCTCCTCCATCGGTATCATCGTCGCCTCCTCCAACTACTGCCCAGAACGATTTCGTTTGGTAATAATGAAGTGATTATGACCTCCGTCCAGGTGCTACCCACGGTCACATCACTGCCTCCACAGTTGCGGCCCAAATATCCATTTGTCCAGGAATCCAAAACCCACCAACATATCTAGCAGAAGGGAGGAGATAGGATAAGGGAAGAGGAGGAAGCGCAGAGGTTTAGGAAGGTATGGTTGCGGTGAGGGTTTGGGCAGCCATGGAAGGGTTTCGCAGCAAGAAAGGGAGGCTCGCAGTGGAAATTGAAGCCTCTTTAAACTACAAAAATTCTAGAGGTGAGCTGGGAGGCTTTGCAGTTACTCTGCGCAGTTTCAGCTGAAAAAAGCGGTGGAGAAATCACAGAAGTGGATCCACTTTCAAGCCTTGCAGACTCGGAATGTCACACAGACAATGCAACAACAAATCAATGGTCTACAAGGGCAATTAGAGGAACCTGATCGATGTTGGGTGAAATGGATAAGAGGCTCTAAAAATGCATCGAATTTCATGAGGTACATTGGTCAAAATGTTGAATTTCGTCCATTGATGGACATGGGCATACAGTCACAGCTTGCCGCTGATGGAATTCATATATTTATTTCTTTGATTAGAGGTAGAGATAGGGCAATGGGACCACCTAGATTATTCAATTTTCCCTCTAATTTTTCAGATGCGAGGGTCCTCTGTATTAAAGGCAACAATACCTCCAATGGAACTATTAATCAATATGCTTTCGCTTTTCCTGAGGAACTTCCACCCAATGATCTGTTCTTGAGAGGACACACACTTACATCTAAAAATAGCTACGATTTCGTCAATCTGTGCCATTCTTTCACGAATTTTGTGCCCTTCTTTTACTAGAAAACTGAGAGTCAACGCTCCATTTCCAACATAATCGTTCTTTTTCAATTGGGGCGTCTACAATTGGGCATCAATGACTAGATCAGAATAATTATGGAGGCAATTAGTTTAAGCCCAAAGATCGAAACTCTGAGCTATGATGGATGACCTGTTTGCTTCAAAAAATCCATTGTGAATCGCATGGGACTACTCTGTACTCTAGCAGTGTGTTGTCACAATAAACCTAATCCTAGCTCACAACCCCGACTATCAGAAGAATCTCACCTGATTTATGCTGGAACTATACAATTAAGAAGAAATCCTTGCCTTAGGCCAAACAATCGACGCGTCCAGACCCTTCCTTCCACTTTTCATTCGACTTTTCATTTGAACTTACGCTCTGATAGAATGTCTGCATTCACCCTGGCTTAGAGATCTTAAATTGAGATGGACCGCCCCTTCATAAATGTAATTACAGTTTGTTGGGAGATAGGGGGAAGGATGTGATGTCCTTTTCAAGATCAAGGGATTCGAACCCTTGTTCCAGATCCTTCAATAGGCATCTATAATTCCAACATGTCGGCTTTGGTTTTCCTCCTCTTATGGGACCTTTCACGTTCTTGACCCACCACAACATATTCTCTTCCTCTGGCTTGCCCTTTCTGTCGAGTAGCATAGCACAACTAGTGGTTTTCCCTCCCAAAGAGAGCTGCACTGACACTGATTCTTCGAATACTAACAAACCACGACCATCTAAGAGTTCTAGTGAGGGGAGCAGTAGTTTCAAAGGAATCTCAACCAAGGGATCTTTTGGGAAGATAAGTGCAAAGGTGTCTGGAAAAATTGCGGACAACAATGATTGGATGGAACAAAAACCTTAATTTGTGATGCCAAATATACCCATTGAAATTTCAATCTATGCTATGGTATTACTAGTCAATCCTTACACTCCCATCCTTATAGATATTGCTGCCAGGAAGAAACATAAATCTTTCCAAAATGGATTTGGAAGAAGCCTATAATGCTACCTTTATTTATTCAAGAATAAAATCTTGTTTGATTGCAAATGGAGAAAATGGTCAAAGTTTCTCACATGGGCCAAGTAAGTTTTGGTTCTACGACTTGAAGACTGCTTGATGTATGAAAGGGTTGTTTAGTAGTTGTTACCAAGGTATAAATATTTACTTTGTAGATTAATTGAATCTTATTTACCGTGTAGATGAATTGAATGTAAAGGAAGTTGTTTAGGATCCTGAGTTCAAACAATAAATATGCAGCCAATATTTCAATGATGACCCTGATTTATCTGGTATTAGTTTTTCTTGTTCAATGATGACCTTTATGGATTAGTTTTTGTTGTTCAATGATGACCTTTATGGAGGCCAATCCAGCATGGGAGAAAAAAATTCATTCTGAATGCACAATATGGTATATTTATCCACTAAAAGAAAACTAGAAACCATGGGTCTAACATAGACCTTACAACAATTCAGTTTTACAAAATAGCTCAACCCAGAAATTATAAGGAATTATTGCACAGGCAACCAATTTTTAAACAAATATTACTGTCTTCACGAGGAAATTCATTCCTGGTAGCTTTTCCCAAGTTTTGGGACACAAAGACCCTAGACAGAATCAAACTAGATGGAATGCAAACACAACACAATTCACTTTAAATACTTATGTATTTCAGGCTTCTGCATTATTAAAACTCCATCTCAATGAATTATTCTTTTTCTTCTAGCTAACTTGAATGGATATGAATGTTAAATTCTCAGACCATAGTAAACTGACCTGCACTCCTAATCAAAAGCCTAGGTGACTAAAATTACTTTAACTTACCAAAAATTCAAGTACAATATTTCTAAATCTGAAAAAATAACTCTGAGATATGAACAAAAGCTACAAAATTGCAGTAACCAATCACATCACTTATTATTTATTCAAAATAAGAAATGATTACATGGCTTGCTAATCACTTGATCAAAACAAAACTGAATGGAACTCATTCATTATGCATTCCTTTATATAGATGAAGGAAAGGATTTTACAAAACAGACTTCCTAAGTTTAGAATAAAAACCAAAAAATTGGAGCTGCCTTTTCAATGTCTTCTTCCACTGATCAAGAAGACAACATTGAAGATAATATTTATGATGCTACCGAATCTGAGGTTTTTTGCATTTGCTTTGATCAATTGTGTACCATTGAATTTCAGGACTGTGGGCATCAAATGTGTGCCCTCTTCACTTTATCACTATGTTGTCACAATAAACCTAATCATACCACAGCATATTCTCCTCCTCCAACTTGCCCTTTCTGTCGTAGTAGCATAGCACAACTAGTGGTTGTCCCTCCCAAAGAGAGTTTCACTGACACTGATTCTTCAAAGACTAACAAACCACGAAAATCTAAGAGTTTCAGTGAGGGGAGCAGTAGCAGTTTCAAAGGAATCTCAGCCAAGGGATATTTTGGAAGATAAGTGGAAAAGGGGATGGAAAAATTGAGGACAACAGTGATTGGATGGAACAGAAACCTTTATTTGTGATGCCAAATGTAATATTTTAAATTTCAACCTAGGCTATGGCATTACTAGCCAGTCCTTGCACTCCCATCCTTATAGATATTACTGCCAGGATGAAACATAGTTCTTTCCAAAATGGATTTGGAAGCCTATAATGCTACCTTTATTCATTCAAGAATCAGAGGGAATTTCTCACCTCTATAACTTGTAGTTTGCAGTAGTTCAGGAGAGTGTAGGAATCACATTGGAGCTTATGCATTCCATAACTAATATATCTATTTTTACTCTCAGTGTATTTTAGTAGAGGACTATTTATAAATTTGCTTCTTCAATTAGGCATTTCTAAGTAAAATATTGGTTTGTAATGGCATTGTTCAAAATTAGTAGGTTGTCCCATGTGTTTTAGATATCGAAACCTTATATTGCCATGATTTCCCTGCAATTTGGGTATGCGGGTATGAATATTATGACTAAGGTTTCTCACAATGGAGGAATGAATCACTATGTTCTAGACATGCCATTGCTACAATTCCCATGGCTCCTTTTGCCTTTTTTATTTGAAAGGTATGATAAAGTATTGTTTAATATTTTCATTTTTTTAATGGAAAGTAAATATTGATGTTAATCATGAAGGGAATACAAAATGCGAGGTCTAAACTTCTATATTTATAAATTTTTGAGGTTTGTATTTTGTTTCTTTCGTCGTCTCATGTCGAGGTTTGTACTTTGTTTCCTTCTCGTTTTTTTATTTGAAAAGTTCTGCGTTAAAAATAGATTTACAATTATTTATGGTTGTCACATTGTGGTAATAATGTAATTACAGTATAATGACATTAATATTTTATTTAGGTTTTTTATATCTACAATTTAGCTTTTCTAATAATTTTGGAATTTGAATCACAGGAGCAAAATGAAATATTTCACTTAATTTATTAAATTCAAAAATCTAAAATCCAAATAAGAATCCCTTACTTTCACTAGCCTTTTTGAATTCTAATTATGCCTTTTCAATATAGGTAGTACTTTCATCTTAACATTGCATTGCAGGAAGGTGCGACCCAAACTCACTTTTTTGACTTTCTGCCTCATATTCGTGCTGGCCTTGTAAGGGTGGGTAATTTTAGTATTGTTTACTTCTCATTGCAGCTAGAGATATATTGTAGTGAAGACTAAAAGTTGAATTTTGGTGTATGCATACAGGCTTGTATTTGATCAAAATGTCTATTATGCTAGTTTGAAACTCACCACTCCCACTTTTTCCTATGCACTAAGTAATACACTCCCTGCCATGACTTTTGTAATGGAAATTTTGTTTATATAACTGCATTGTTCTTACTATATTTCTTTATTACCTTTTTCTCATAGGAATGTTGTGAAACACTATTACAAATTTAAGTGATTATGTTTAATATGTTTTTATAACGTATATTGAGTTTTGGATCGATGGTAAATGGATTATTGAGTTGAAGAAATATGGTGAATGAATATATAGTTAAATTATGATAAATCATCAATTCAAATTTGCTATAGATTAATGGACTAAAAAATTATATTTTAACACAACATTAAAAATAAATAAAAATTAAGAAAAAATAATTTTAAGAAAAAAACATCAAAATTCACCCATCTAAATTTTTCTTCTAATAATTCCAAGGATCCTATATTTTATTCTAATTACTTATATATTTATATGTTACAAAATGGAAAGATTGAGTATGAAACAAGTACGTAGCCAGGCAAAGATAGTAGGAACCCCACTGTCAGTTGGTGGAGCAATGTTGATGAAATTGTACACAGGTCCCGTTGTTCACTTTTTTTGGTCTCCACATCCACACCACCCTCATCATGAAAAATAAGTAAATTCTGCCTCAGTTTTCACTGGTAAAGACTGTGTTAAGGGCTCTCTCTTGATAATTGCCTCATGCCTTGCTTGGGAATTATTTTTCATTCTCAAGGTGGTTACCACGTTCATGCATAATTGAAATTTTTTCCATGTTTCTATTGAGATGTAGTAATTCAAATAGACAAGTACACTCAATTTAAAATTTTCCAAAATAATATTAATTTGTCATTGTTTGTGAAGATTGTTGTGTTGAAAGTTGGATGAGATCTATTTTATGGTGATAGTTTAGAGCTATTAAATTTGACAAAGATAGTCCAAAGAAGAAACTTAACCCTAGCATTTCACTGATTCACATGTGCAGGCTTTTGTTGCAAAGAAATATTCAGCTCAACTTTCACTTACCACCTTAAACTACATCATGGGAACCTTGCAGTCAACTACATTGACTCTGGTTGTTCAACACAAGCCTTTTGTATGGGCTATAGGATGGGACATGAACCTTATAACTGCAGTTTAATATGTATATCTTCTATTTGCATGTGAACTAAGTAGTTTCATGATTTGGTTTACAGACAAATGCTAGACTACTAGAATACTGATAATTTGATTTCAAATTTAAAATAGGCAGGGAGTTGTCACCTCTGGAATTTCATATTACCTACAAGGTCTATGCATGGAATTAAAAGGACTTGTATTTGCCATAACATTTAGTCCACTGTTGATGATAATAGTGCCTGTCATGGGCTCCATTATTCTTGCTCAGACCATCTATTTGGTAAGGTGAAGTGCTACATTGAAAATTAGACTATAGACTCAGGAGACTGATTTTTTTTTTGTATGCATGAATATAGAAACATGCAAGTAATATTGATTTATAACCTTCTTATGTAGTGTGGTGGGAGAAATTCTGATTGTAGTGGGTATGCATGCTATGTTGTGGGGCAAAGTCAAGGATCACAAAATACCAATTGGGAAAAAACAATCTACAAGTGCTTCCTACAATAGATGTCAAGGCCAATGATGACATTGAAGCTGCTTACAACAAAATGACAAAAGCTATAAAAGGTGGTGAGGAGAATGAAGAGACTGAGTCCAAAAATTTAGGATCTCGGGAATTCCATGTATAGAACAAAGCAGATAATGCCATAATATCAATATGTTTACATGGAAGAAGCCACTTACAGAACAGTTGCAGAAGACAATCAAAGCATCTGACAAGGCATTTACTTAATTGTCGATTATTCAGCATAATTATGGCCTTAGTATGATGGTTGTTCTTCATCAGTATAAGAAATTAAGTATAGATCTCTCGAAGAGCACATCCTCATGTGCAAATACTTGTAGATGTAATTTCCACTTTTATCATGAACTCCTAATCAAGGATTGATGCATTTAGCTTCAATGTTTAGGCTCCTCATAAATCATGGATTTCTCTATGATTTAATTTTAATTTTTATAAGATTTGAGATTTTTTATCTTTTTATAAACATAAAACCATACTAATTTTTTTTTTACAATAAAGAGATAGGTTATAAGCTATTTTTTATATAACAAGGAAATAGATTATTATATGATCATTATAAAAAGGTTATTACATTAAAATTTTGAAAATAGTGGGTCGTAAAAAAAATTAAAAATAATATATTTCTATTATATTTTAATTCAAAATATTTATAATGTCATTAATTTTTTTGATTAAAAGTTTACATAATACCAAAAAGACATAAACTGATAGTTAAAATAATATAACAAGATTTCATATTTAATGATAGTATGATCAACTATTGCTAACGTTCACATAGCGAACACAATGATGTTGGACACTAAGGTGGCCATCTAGTGGATATAAAGAGAAAACGAGAACCTAATAAGTTGAGTAATAAGTTGGGGAGAATAATGTGTGGAGGAAGCTCTATTTTCTTTCCACTTGTAAAGTGCTAAGTCGTATCCACCGGATTGAAACAAACACACCTTCATATTCACCCCTATCAATTTATACTTGCGATTATTATTATTATTTTTTAATGGTAAAATTCTAAAGTGGTCTCGCTCAGTTCGTGTTTGTGCGTGGGATAATCAATTTATACATATGATTATTTTATTATTTTTAATAATAAACTTTATTATAATTTAATTCTAAATTTGATTGAGATAGTTATTTTTAATGTATATTAATTAATTATTTATATTTAAGGAAAAGTAAATTATTTTAAATAATTTGTTGGAATTAAACGAATAGATTTTGATTTAGGTAAGAAGAAGAAGAAAAAAAAGGCTTTGGGAAATTAATATTTTGTTCTAGGTTTAAACAATATAATTTTTTAATTAATTAGAATCAATTTTAAATATTTTTTATATAGCAAAGAGATAGGTTATAATCTATTTTTCATAGAACAAGGAAATAGGTTATATTATATGATCATTATAAAAATGTTATTACTTTATAATTTTGAAAATAGTGGGTGGTAAAAAGAAAAATCAAAACCAAAAAATATTTGAAGCTAAAGATTTCAAGAAATTATTATGTGAAATTTGATTTAGAAAAATTGTTGGTAAAAGGAAAAAACCTCTAACAATTAAAATACTACTTAATTTACCAAAATCTATAATTGAATCATGATTCCTAATTATTTATGTCATGAAATGAGACTTATGGGAAACCATTCCCCTAAAATAATTGTTTATCAAGATCTTAAAGAAATGTTAGAGCTCTATTTATTTCAAAAAAGACTCAAAGAAATCAATAGTTGTCTAATTTATTTAGTGTTGATGTTTAATAATGACATGGTTTAATCATCTGAAGTTTTTGCTTTAAATTTAATAATAATTATTGACATTTTTTTAATCATAAATTGCAGAGTATTGGCATTCTCTTGATATGGGATTTTGTTCCCACTATACTCTCCTTTGGCATTCTCTTGATATGGAATTTTGTTCCCACTATACTCTCCTACACCTTTGAATCGCTTAGCTTGTACACAAACTAGCCTTCACTATTATTTACTCATTCTAGAGATGTTTTACACTCAATTTCTAGATGTTCCAAGTGCTCACTTTGAATGCAACCTACTGAAAATAAAAGAGTGTCAAATCTTGTATATGAATTATTGGACTACTAAACAGTTAGTTGGATGATTGGCCAGCTTGATATTATGTAGAACTTTAATCATGGTAATTGGTTACAAACACCTGAACTATGTGCAATCTACTTTTTGTACCTTTTCATTACTCTGTAAATTTTAATGTGACCCCCTCCCCCACCCGTCCCCCTCTATAGATATAGTCATGGTATACAATGGCTAATTAACATATCATTTTCCATACCTTAATTTCAAAGAAACTTCACATAGTAGCCAAATTTGATTAGAGATGCTCGTGAGCCTATTCTTATATTCAAATGAGCACATCTTTCTCAAGTGTCCTTTTTATCCACTTTTCTTTTCCTTCTCATTATTAGCAAGGAGCTTGATCATTTTTTTATTTGATGTACTGTATGAGGGAGTTCGTGGATGCATTGAGTTCATGGATGCATTTAATATGCTTCTTGGGTGCAAAGGGTTTCCTTTCTTTCAGTTTCTCTCTTCATATTTGTCATTGATTGATTCCTATCCCACCTTGATACTTACTCCATTTCTCAAATGTCATATAGTAAAGTGGGATGTGGAGGGAGGAAGAAGGGGAATGATACCATCATTACTATGCCATTGTTATAGGACATTTATGTTAATGTAACTTTTTTCTTAACTTTAATCTCCTAGTATTATATAAAATCATATTTTAATTGTATTTAATTGTCCATATATAAACTTGATTATTTCCTTCCACATTTCCTTACTCCTTTCGATATTTCTTTGCACCTCTCGGTGCAATTGCTAGTATTATTGTATTTCAGTATAATTAATAATAATAATAATTAAATAAATTATTATTATTATTATTTAATTATTTGATAACAATAATCATTAATTATTATTAATATTTAATTTAATTAATTAATATAGAAATTAATTAATTTTAATAAATAATTATACTAATTAATTAGCAATAATAATTTTATTATTATTATATTTTATAAAGACATATAAATATGGTTTTTTTATAATTTCTCTCATTTACGATTAACGATAATAACAATAAATATTGTTAATTAATTATTATTAGAAACTATTATTAAATAGTACTTAAATAAATAATTAATAATACTACTAATAATAAATAATTATTTATTATAATAATTTATAAATAATAAATAAATTACTATTATTATTTATTAGAAGTTTGGCTTCTGTGATCCATAAATTATGTATCAAATCTTTCGGTGAAAATCACATTCGAGTAAATTGTGTCGACGCGTTTCGAACCAGCCAGTGTGGTTCATCATCAGGATAGGATGAGAAATATGATCTAGGACTCAACTTAAATAGATAATAAAGCCCCAATTAGTCGTTGTAGAATAACGACTAGTTTGACTATAAAAAATATAAAATATAAAAAATAAATAAAAATTAAATAACAGTCGCATAATTATTATTATTATTATTATTATTTATTTAATTTTTTATATTCAAATCTTAAAAATAATAATAATAATAATAAATAAATAAATAATAATAATAATAAATAAATAATAATAATAAATATATTAGAAAAATAAAATAAATAAATATTATTCAAATGTAATTCAATATATATATATATATATATATATGAATTTAAAATTTAAATAAATAGAAAATTTAATCAATCAATTAATTAATTAAATATAAATAAATAAATAATGAAATTAAAAATAAATAATAATAATAATAATAATGATAAATAAATAAATAATGAGAGTAAATAAATAAATAGATAAATAATAATAATAATAAGGAAACAAAAAACGAAAAAAGGAATACGGGACCAGAGGAGAGGGCAAGATGACCCGAGGAAGAATAGAAGGGAGGAAACCCAATAACTAAGAATGAAGGGCAGGGATCCAACATCTGCTCACACTCCACCCATCATCCCTGTTAAGGTTGACCGACCTCTTTTTGATTTCAAGGGCCTCCCTCAACTTTCGGTGGTGGAAATGGTCCACCCTCGCAATAACCTCACATATTCACTGCAAATGTGATGCTTTGTCTTTTCAGCATGCTCTGCTAAGGCAGAGGAGCGATATCTATTATGCTTTAGTTCAACGGCATGTTCATGAATTCTTTGATTGATGGATCGACCAGTTTCACCAATGTAAGGTGTCCCACAGGAGCAGGGAATCAAGTAAACACCCTTACCATCCTTAGGGAAAATCGGGTCCTTAACCGATCTAAGTGAACTCTGAATGGTGCGAAGGGGCCTGAAGGTTGAAGAAACATTATGTCTCCTTAGGATCCTAGTGATCTTATCAGTCGTTCCTTGGATAAAAGGCAGGTGAACTCTAGATGACCTATCACAATTATCATTTTTTAACCCTAGGACCTTTTTCAGCTTTTTGGAAAGCTTTAAGACATTGAACCTTGCTATAACCATTTCTAAGGAAAACATTAAGGAGATGAGATTTCTCACCTTCAAGGTGGTGCTCATCAGAAATTCTAAAGGCTCAAGTGGCTAAGGTACTGAGAACCCCTAACTTCTTAATAGGGAAATGATGAGAGCCCACATGTAAATACTGCTCAGTGTGCATCTTCTTTCTAAAGACTTGATGAGAGAAAGAGCCTTCTTCATTCCTAGTAATAAGGACATCAAGAAAGGGAAGGCTACCATCCACTTCGAATTCCATGGTAAACTTAATGGAGTCAGAGTGATCATTGAGATGACGAAAGAAAAGGTCCAATTTATCTTTTCCATGTGGCCACACCACACAGGTGTCATCAACAAACCGTTTCCAAAGCTTAGGTTGAAACAGGGATGAGGAGAGGGCTCTTGATTCAAAGTCTTCCATGAAAATATTAGCCACTACCGGGGATAGGGGGGAACCCATGGCCACACCACAAGTTTGTTCAAAGGATTCACCCTCAAAACTGAAGAAGGTCGAGGTAAGACAGATCTCAACTAGATGAGCAGTATCAGGATCCGTGACTCGAGAAATGACATCAATAGCTTCCCTAATAGGGATGCAAGTGTATAACGAGACAACATCAAAACTGACAAACCTTCAATCAGGGCCCAATATGATGCCTTCCAATTCATTAATAAAAGAGGATGAGTCTTTGACAAAGGAGTCGGTGGAGTCTTAATAATAATAAATATTAATTATTATTATTAATATTTAATTTAATGAATGAATGAATTAATTAATTGATTATTATCAAAATAATAATAATAATAATAATTTAATCATAATAATTAATTAATTAACAATATATAATTTATTATTATTATATTTTATAAAGACATAAATATTTATTTATTTTATCATTTATGATTAACATCAATAAAAAATAATATTGTTAACATTAATAATAATAAATGGGCATATATCAACCACATTTATTAATAATAATAAATAATAATTGATAATTAATAATTATTATTATTTAACCATTATTAATAAGTAAAATATATTAATAATTATATAAATATTATTATTATTATTATATAATTGTTAATACGTAATAATTATTAGTACTTAATAATTGTTAACTATTAATATTTGTTTATAATTAATTATTAATTATTATTATTAAATAATATATTTTTATTTATAATTAGAATTAGAATTAGAATTATAATTATAAACCCAGAATTTATATTATAAACCGAAGAGATTTATATTAAACCTTCACATTAATATTATTAACCCTATAAAAATATATACCCTGGGATTATGAACCCTTAGATTAATAAACCCAAGGGAATGATATTATATACCCAAGGCACTAATAAACCCAATGGATTAATACTAAAAACCCAAGGGAATAATATAACCCTAGGATTAATATTATAAACCCTATGAATAACATTATCCATTGGGAATATGAACCCTTAGTTTAATAAACCCAAGGGATTGATATTATAAACCCAAGGTACTAATAAACCCAAGGGATTAATACTAAAAATCCAAGGCATTATAAACCGAAGTGAATAATATTAAACCCAAGGGATTAATATTATAAACCCAAGGTATATAAACCCTAATATAACTATTATAAACCCTAAAATAAGCATGGTTGACCATGATTGATTTTCATATTGACACAATCTTTGTCAGAATGCTACATTGAACCATGATTGACCATGATTTACATTCATATGAGGAAATATTTGTTACAATGTGACGTTGGAACATGATTGAGCATGATTGATTTTCATATTGAGACAATCTTTGTCACAATGCACCATTGGAATATAGTTGACCATGGTTAAACATGGATCAACAGGGTTGTCACAATGTAACGTTGGGCCAAGAGACAGTCTTTGTCACAATGTGACCATGATTATTGGCCATGGTTGATTTTCATATTAAACCCTAGGATTTATATTATAAACCCTATGAATAATGTTATACCCTAGAAATATGAACTCTTAGATTAATAAACTGAAGGGATTGATATTATAAATACAAGGGACTCATGAGCACAAGGAATTAATACTAAAAACCCAAAGGATTATAAACCCAATGGTATAATATTATATCCAAGGGTTGAATATTATAAATCCAAGGTATGTAAACCCTCAGATAAATATTACAAACCCTCAAATAAGCATTGACCATGGTCAACCATTGTAGACCATGGTAGATGATGGTTGACCATGGATGAATTTCATATTGAGAGAATATTTGTCACAATGTGACGTTGGACCATGGTTGACCATGATTGACCATGTTGATTTTCAATTGACCATGATTGACCATGGTTGACCATGATTTATTTTCATATTGAGACAATATTTTTCACAATGTGAAATTGGACCATGGTTGACCATAATTGAACATGGTTGACCATGGTTGATTTTCATATTAAGACAATCTTTGTCCCAATGTGACGTTTCACCATGGTTGACAATGGTTGAACATGGTTTATCTTCATATTGAGAGAATCTTTCTCATAATGTGATGTTAGTCCATGATTGACCATGGTTGAAAATGATTATAAACCCATTGGATTTATATATAACCCTAGGATTAATATTATAAACCCTATGAATAACATTATACCCTGGGAATATGAACCCTTAGATTAATAAACCCAGGGGATTGATATTATAAACCGAAGGTACTAATAAACTCAAGGGATTAATACTAAAAACCCAAGGCATTATAAACCCAAGGGAATAATATACAACCTAAGGGATTAATATTATAAACATAGGGTATATAAACCCTAATATAAGTATTATAAACCCTAAAATAAGCATGGTTGACCATGGTCAATTTTCATATTGACACAATCTTTGTCGGAATGCGATGTTGAATCATATTTGACCATGGTTTACATTCATATTGTGACAATATTTTTCATAATATGACGTTGGAGAATGGTTGATTCTAATATTGAGACAATCTTTGTCACAATGCACCATTGGAATATGGTCGACATGGTTGACCATGGATGAACTTGGTTGACACATTGTGACATTAGGACAAGATATTTGTCATAATGTGACCATGATTATTGACCATGGTTGATTCTCATATTAAACCCTAAGATTTATATTATAAACCCTACGAATAATATTATACCCTAGGAATATGAACCCTTAGATTAATAAACTAAAGGAATTGATACTAAAAGCCCAAGGGTATAATATTAAATCCAAGGGTTGAATATTATAAACCCAAGGTATATAAACCTTAAGATAAATATTATAAACCCTAAAATAAGCATGGTTGACCATGGCCGATCATGGTTGACCATGGTAGACGATGGTTGACAATGGATGATTTTCATATTGAGACAATCTTTGTCATAATGTGGCGTTGGACCATGGTTTACCATGATTAACCATTGTTGATTTTCATATTGATCATGATTTATTTTGATATTAAAACAATATTTGTCACAATGCAACGTTGAACCATGGTTGACCATGATTGATTTTTATATTGAGACAATCTTTGTCATAATGTGACGTTGCACCATAGTTGACCATGATTGACCATGGTTGATCATGGTTGGTGATAGTTGAACATGGTTTATTTTCATATGGAGACAACCTTTGTCACAATGTGACGTTTGGCCATGATTAACCATGACAATAACCCCATGGGATTTATATATAACCCTAGGATTAATATTATAAACCTTATGAATAACATTATACCCTGGGAATATGAACCCTTAGATTAATAAACCCAATATTTTGATATTATAAACTGAAGGTACTAATCAAATCAAGGGATTAATACTAAAAACCCAAGGCATTATAAACCCAAGGGAATAATATTAAACCTAAGGGATTAATATTACTAACATAAGGTATATAAACTCGAATATAAATATTATAAACCCTAAAATAAGCATGGTTGACCATGGTCAATTTTCATATTGACACAATCTTTGTCAGAATGTGACGTTGAACCATAGTTGACCATGATTTACATTCATATTGTGACAATATGTGTCATAATACAACGTTGGAGCATGGTTGATTTTAATATTGAGACAATCTTTGTCACAATGCACCATTGGAATATAACCACCATGGTTGACCATGGATGAAAATGGTTGTCACAATGTGACGTTGGGCCAAGAGACAATCTTTGTCATAATGTGACCATGATTATTGACCATGGTTGATTCTCATACTAAACCCTAAGATTTATATTATAAACCCTATGAATACTATTATACCCTAGGAATGTGAACCCTTTGATTAATAAACTAAAGGGATTGATATTATAAAGGAAAGGGACTAATAAACACAAGGAATTGATACTAAAAACCCAAGGGTATAATATTAAATCCAAGATTTGAATACTATAAACCCAAGATATATAAACCCTAAGATAAATATTATAAACCCTAAAATAAGCATTATTGACGATGGTCGATCATGGTTGACCATGGTAGATGATGGTTGACCATGGATGATTTTCATATTGAGATAATCTTTGTCACAATGTGACGTTGAACCATGGTTGACCATGATTAACCATCATGATTTTTATGTTGAAGCAATCTTTTTCACAATGCGATGTTGGACCATGGTTGACCATGGTTGATTTTCATATTGAGATAATCTTTTTCATAATGTGACGTTACACCATGGTTGATGATTTCATATTGAGATTTTCATAATGTGACGTTGCACAATGGTTGACCATGATTGACCAAGGTTGATGATGGTTGACGATTGTTGAACATGTTTTATTTTCATATTGAGACAATCTTTGTCACAATGTGACGTTAGGCCATGATTGACTATGATTATAAACCCATGGGATTTATATATAACCCTAGGATTAATATTATAAACCTCATGAATAAAAATATAAACTCTTAGATTAATTGTAGATTCAAAAGTGTCCTCAGACACATACCTTTATTGATCATAAAAAGATTACATTGCAAACTACAGGAGTTTACAGACGTAAACTCTCATTCTCACACTACACTCACATTACACAATGAAATAGGAAACAATCCTATTTATAAGCTCTATGTTCTAACTTAATCTAGTTATGGATCACTTGGAAAATAAACAAGTGTCCATTTACAATAAATGGGTTTCTAACCACTCTACTAACTTCACTCCTAACTTAGAGCCTAGGAAATGACTCTTTTCTAGAGTCCTAATTTTTATTAACAAATTTCTATTTCTAAATATCTCTAATATTTATTAAATATTCTAATTTAATAAATATATTTATCCTAACTTTACATTATTCAATTTATGTTCTTTTGGATTTATAATTGTCTTTATGAAATAGGCTAACATTCCCCCCTTCAAGGATAAATCCAAAAGAAGAACGAGGAACCATCTTCCAAGTTCTCAAGTTGATGCTGAAAAAAAAAACTTCAATCTCAAGAGAACATGAATCAGTTGTATGTCTGATTCATCTCTGAATGTTGCATGACAACGCCATCAGGTGCCAAGTTGCAAAAGGATCCATCTATCCTTTGCATGAAATCAGCATCAAAGCCCACTGGCTGATGATGTCAAAAACAACTCACTGTTGCTTTTGCTATCGACTGCCCACTAGAAAATTTGTTGATACCACTGGCTGTTGAAGATGCCCACTGGCTGCTTTTGCTGGTTGTGTCGAGACTTTCAGTCTGACAACCACTGTCAATCTCATTGACATTTTCCCCCCTTTGTCAGCTGAAAGGAGAGACACTTCTCTATAAAATATTCTTGAACTCCCCCCTTCAGGTGTAGGAGTTTTACACTGTTGTACTCCCCCATTCAACTGCATGAGAGTACCATCATCGTTTCACTGTTGGTTGCATAATGTGTGATCGTATACAGTTGTAGAACTGAAGCAATCTTTTAACTGTGGATGACCATTCCCAAGGGTCAATCCATTCATAATGTATTTTCAATCTCTCTGATTTGTGTTGATTGTGACATTTTTCTGAGGAATGATTGCACTTGCCACAATGGTGACAGGGATGGAGATCAAAACACTGATCTTCCAAATGACCGGTTCTCTGACAATGAGAACATTTCGGTTTGACTTCAACTTCAGGTTGTGGGGAATTCTCTTTTTCGACAACTTTGGGTTGCATGCACTGTTGGTTGTCTGCAACTGGCTCTGAATGTGCTGAGGGGATCTGTTCAAGAAATCCTACACTGACGAACTGAATGGGCTTGGAATAATCAGGAATATGTAATTTGGCATCATCTTGGACATATCCTAAGCCTCGTCGATTCTTTTTATTCTGAATTTCTTCCGAGGGCCTGATGATGGGCTTGGAAGAAATTGGATCTGGAACAGCTGCGACACTTGAAGCTGGCTGAATGAATGACTTATCATCTGGATGGTGCAAATACTTATCATCTGGATGGTTCAAAGACTTGAAAGTATCATTCTTTTCTTGTAATTCAATCCTTTGAAGTTGTGACTCGAGCTGAAGAAACTCAATAGTTTCATGTGTTTGTTGGAGATGCCGTGAAAGATCAGCAAGAGTGTCTTTGCTGACGTGCACCATGTCGTCATCACTGGAGATGATCAAACTGTGAAGAATGTTTAACAACTGAATATGTTGCGCCATCTGAACTTGCACACTTGAAATCAAACTCTCTTGTTGTAGATGTCGTACTTCGAACTGTTTCACTTGAATGACAGGCTCGCTTGAATGTGGCGTGAATGGCACGCTCGCTTGATTTGTTGTTGATTGCACTTGCTAGAGTTGTAAAATTGTCTTGTTGAAACTTTGGAATTCACGCTCGCTTGATGACAATTGCTTTACTTGACTTGCTTGATGATTTTATGCTCACTTCAATGAATAGCCACGCTCGCTTGATGTCAATCTCAGATTGTTTTAACTTGTTTGATGATTACTACAATAAAATTCACTCTGGCTCGCTTGATGTGTTGATTTTTGCACTGAATTGATGCAAATTGCTTGAAATCATGATCGCTTGGAGATGTAAACTTGTTGCTTGTTTGAAAAAACTCATGCACTCAATTGATTTTGTGTAAAGAAAGGGTGTCGAACACTGTCGACAATGCACCCAAGAAAGCTTACAATGATTCACTTTAAAACAATGACTTCACTTGTTCTTTTAAAAATTCATTACCAATGAATTTTTAATGATTAACATAACATAGTGAATTTGATTACAAGTTCTGAAAAGAATGTATAACAACGCTGATGTAGACTTTTGAGTGTGCTACATGAACTTGATTAAGTGAATTTGTTGTTTGATGTAGAAAATGTTGATGTAGACAATCGTTGATTATGTGTTGAAGTTGTGCAGATGCATGTGTTGATCTTGCAGCTATTTTGTTATAAGTGTTGTGCTTGCTTTATGTATGAAATTATTAATGTGTCACAACTAGACACAGATCAAGAAGCAACAATCATGGCCATAAAAAACATGCGCCATCAAACACACAGAGTGTACCTTAGATCCCCTTATTCAATTTCGGGCGGATCTAGGACACATCAACACCAAAAAAATGATATTTTTATTAATCACTGAGTACATCTGAAGCAATGATAATGCCAAGCTGGGAGCCCTTTTAAACAACTCGCCTTTAAAATCTGAATGGATAGTGACACGATCTCTCTCAAAGTAAGACAATACTTTGAATTACAACAATGGCTTTTCCTTATCACTCCAAATACAAATGGAAACTCTCTTGAGCTCTCCAAATTACAAAATACAACTTATCACTCCAAGGATTTTAAAACATCACCCTTATGACTCTCTATTGTAATTGGACCTCAAAAAACGTGACTTTACATTAAAAATACCTCTCAAATCATTTTTAAATGTACTCTTTCAATACTTCTTCAGTCAAATTTTTCAATGAATTTAAGCTAGCAAAAGCAGTATCACTTCATCTCTACAAAATTGCAAGGCATTGGAGATCATAGAGCTGGGAGATAACAGCATTTCGAGGAGTATTCAAACATGAATGAAGTCTCGCGACATTATGTTCAAATTCCAAGTCACATGAAATAACGTGGGCCAGCAAATTAACTTACCTTTCCGAATCACCAAGCTTGTTCACAAGTGTCGAAAGGAGCTTGTGTTCTTGTTCAGGTTTATTTTTAAGAAGATCAAACATTGTCTTCAATAATTTGTCTTTTAAGAAAGGTAGTGCATCTTTGGAAGCATCTTCCAATGCAATGACAAAGTGCTCAAACCTGCGCTTCAGACAATCTTCCCAATATCAAAATAGAAGAAGTGAATTTACATCCTTTGTTTCTGATAGAACATGAAGAGATTGTTGGCCAAAATACTTCAGTTTCCTATCTGGCAGCAAACGTTAGTAATGCAGATAGAATCCTTGAATCAAACCTTTCACATTTCATTAAATGCTGCAAACCTTTCACACGTCATTAAAACGCTGGTTTCAAATGCTGGAAGTTGGGTTCGAATTACAATGTCAAACGCTGGATTGTTAACACCAGTCGATGCTTCCTACAGAGTAATTGTTCAACGCATTTGATATTGCCAGCAACTAGAGCTTTACAGACAAGAGTTGAAGAGACCTGCCCTTTCTCTCACAAATCTGCTCTTGTATTTCCTTGTTCCGAACTGGATCTATCAAACTTATCCATAACAGGATCTACAATGTAAGCCTTAAGACCATATTCCCCACACAATTGGACCAAATCGGATGCATCGCCAGAAGCCTTGTAACCAAATCTGTAATTTGCACCTGCCACCACTCCCTCTACTCCTAATTCCTTTGATAGTTTCTCAACAAATTGGCGAAGACTCAAATAACGCACTTGAAAAAAAAACTGAACATGGTATCATCATATCAAATGCTGGTTCATAATCGATTATTCAAAATCGATCTTGCAAATTTCAAAACGCTGGTTCTAGCACTGGCAAACTATTTTTTTTTGTTTTTAAAAAAGGCTATTCCAACACGCTGGAATGAGCGCCTTTCAAACGCTGGATTGAAGCCTTTCAAACGCTGTAAAACATGTTGTTGCAGAAGTCGATGCCAAAAACGCTGTTGATGCCGGAATGCATAATTCACTTCAGAAAACGCAAAACGTTGGTTCTATTCATAAAAATGCTGGCTCAATATGCTGTCAAAGGTTGTTTCAATTAATTTAAAACATTGTTTAAAAACACAGGTTTCAAAACCACATACATCCGTTCAAAACGTTGCAGATTTCAAAACGCAGGTTTCAATACCAATATTTCAAAACGTTGCAGATTTCAAAACGCAAGTTTCAATACCACATATTAATCGATGCAGAAACCCATACCCATACCAATCGATGCCAGAATGCTCAACGCAGGGGATTTGCAGAATCGATTTTCTCAAAATGCAGAATCGATACCAATCGATGCCAGAATGCTCAAAATGCAGAATCGATTTGCTCAAAATGCGGAATCGATACCAATCGATGCCAATTAAAACACAGAGCAGAAGTCGATGTTACATGAAAGAAACGTTGTTCTTATTCTGGAAAACACTGGCTCTGCAATGCTACTGCAATGTTGGTTCAACACTGTTTTGAAATGTAGAATCGATGCCAGTAAGCTGATTTATATCGATGCCAGAATCGATTTATATGTAGATTTTACAATGGGAATCGATTTTTCATATAAACACTTTTACAATGTTTTATACAATGTTCGATGTTTCATACAATGTTCAGAATCGATTTATATAAATCGATGCCAAAATGAAAATTTATACAACCATGTTCAACAACGCTAGCACTCTTCCTTATTTTTGTTTTTATTCACTCAAACAATTTGAAAAAATCACACAAATTTGCATTTGCTGCTTTTAAAAAATGATTTTAAAATTTGCAGATCTAAAATCAATAATTTTTTTTTTTTGCAAATTTCATACCAATCTTTTGTTGATCACTTCAACGGAGTTGAGTTTTCCACGACCTGATAGAGCTGGAATCTCCTCCTCACTACATCACCGTGGCTCTGATACCACATGTAGATTCAGAAGTGTCCTCAGACACATACCTTTATTGATCATAAAAAGATTACATTGCAAACTGCAGGAGTTTACATACGTAAACTCTCATTCTCACACTACACTCACATTACACAATGAAATAAGAAACAATCCTATTTATAAGCTCTATGTTCTAACTTAATCAGGAGTTTACAGACGTAAACTCTCATTCTCACACTACACTCACATTACACAATGAAATAAGAAACAATCATATTTATAAGCTCTATGTTCTAACTTAATCTAGTTATGGATCACTTGGAAAATCAACAAGTGTCCATTTACAATAAATGAGTTTTTAACCACTCTACTAACTTCACTCCTAACTTAGAGCCTAGGAAACGACTCTTTTCTAGAGTCCTAATTTTTATTAGCAAATTTCTATTTCTAAATATCTCTAATATTTATTAAATATTATAATTTAATAAATATATTTATCCTAACTTTACATTATTCAATTTATGTTCTTTTGGATTTATAATTGCCTTTATGAAATAGGCTAACATTAATAAACCCAAGGGATTGATATTCTAAACCAAGGGACTAATAAACCCAAGAGATTAATACTAAAAACCAAGGCATCATAAACCAAAGAGAATAATATTAAAGACACAAATTAATATTTTAAACCCAATGTTTATAACCCCTTACATAAACATTGTTAACCTAAATTACTAACACATTCCATGAATACAAAAATATAAAAACATTGTATTGAAACAATGACCTTATGGGTGCACACGCTAAACATCAAGTCATTGAAATCCATATATGGGGTGCATTTTAACAACATCAAGTCATTGAAATCCTAATAGAATTACAACAATCCTAATATAATTACAATGATCTTTCTTTCAAATGATTCATAGTTAAAATTATCCATATATGGGGTGCATTTTAACAACATCAAGTCATTGAAATCCTAATAGAATTACAACAATCCTAATATAATTACAACAATCTTTCTTTCAAATGATTCATAGCTAAAATTATTAATAATTACCAGAGTTAGAAAAAAAAACACTAAATTCTTCTATTTATAGATCAATAAATTTTTTCTTAAAATTCTTCTATTTATGGATCAATAATATGCCTACTTTTAATTTCCAGAAAAATTGATATACATTTGACACATTTGATCTCGCAACATATTAAAAAAAAATCTTCCTTCATTTGCTAAATAATATCTTTATTATTAACTTCTAACCATGTTAAATTTCTTAATTTAAAAACTATAAGAACATAATAATAATAATATTAATAATAAATTATATATATATAGAAATAACATAAAACAACAATGTTTCATTTCAAATTTAAAAAAAATTGTATTTCATGACAAATCTTTACCGTATTACAAATTTCAATTAAAAACTATATTGCAAAACAAAAAATAACATTTGAAAATTTGAATTCCAAGCATATATTTTCAATATTTATTTCTGTATATATTTTACAAAATATACATATTTTGATATTAAAAAGTCCAATAAAAAAATTTCTAATATCAAAATATTCTATTAATGATAATGTGGTAGTTTAATTTCAAAGGCCTTGCGTTTGTCATCTATGTCCTCGTTTTTTCAAATTTCTTACTTATTATAAGAAACCTTGTCCTATATGTTCCCGCTGAATGTGATAATTCTGAATTTGCATTTTATTACGCTGGAGGCGTTTCCTTTGCTGGCTTGGGGTGAGCAAACATTGTTCACCCCAGCCAATGAGAGGCTTTAGCTATCGCCCTTCTAACCAATTAGAATTTGACATTTGATTATTCCTCCAACCAATAAAAATGGAACATATGTGCAATGAATCCTAACGCATCTTACACTATCTCTTATCTTCTCTGTCTTGTCAATAGATAGCCGATGTGTCATTGCCAGAACCGTCTTGAAATACGCGCTACAGAAGTCTCTCTTCTCCATTCTCAGCCTGAACATTCATAGTACAACAAAAATGGAACCGGACTCTTTACGCGATTCACTTCTGGAGGAGGGGAAGGGACATGGCAGCCAAAATTCGGCACTGATATGCTCAAACGAAAATTTCACAATCCTTTCGATTTCTTTGTGAATAACGAAGCTCCGAAACCAGACATGGCAGTCAGAGCATGTAAGGATTTATTTGATCTGTTATCTTTGAATTTTCCTGTAAGTTTTAGGTCTAAATTTGAAAAAATTGTTTTTCCTGTTTAATTTTGTGCGGATATTGCAGTACAAGTTTCAGATGTTCCCAGTTTCGATGGCTTAACAGAGCTTGGTGGAATAAATTACACGCAACAACATGCTCAGACATTAATCGATCATTTGTGGGATGGTAAGTCTTAATTTTCATGGATTTTTATAGATCCGTTTCAAGGTTCATCGCCGTGTGCTGGGCTTGAAAATTTGATTAGTTCACGACGGCTTTGCAGGTACTGATAAGAGTCGAAGGGCATGGAAACCTTCTGCTAATTTTATAGCAATCGGGCATCATGGCTGCGGGATGAATAAAAGTTTATCTGTCGATAAACGGTCGCAGGCGATAATGGAAAACACGATAACCTCATTCAATGAGGCCGAAAAAAGTGGAGTTTGTTTTGTAGAGTTCGACTTGCAGGTAAAGGCGGAAGCCGCAACTTTATCCTTAAAATATCCGAGTTAAGAATTAAAGATTTTTGTGAGGGATTTTATATTTTCTGTTAGTAATTGTAAGCTTTTGATTTGGCAGGTGACGAGAGACGACTGTGTAGTCATCTTTTATGACGATTTTATTGTAACGAAAGAAGACGTAAGGATTTACACTTCAGTTTCTGTTTTGAATTTGTTAGTCTCCTCGTTGATAGGAGAAAACTGAGTTTTCATTTTATTTTACAGGAAAATATTGTAGAAAAGCGAATCGGTGAAGTAACTTTGGAGGAATTCCTCTCTTACGATTTTCGAAAAGATGGCTATAAGGTAACTGCAAATCACCGTTGAAAAGTCATGCGTTGAATCTAATTAACTAAATCCTTATTATAGCTAAATTAATGTAGTTTGTAAGGTTCGAACTCGCGACCATGAGGACGAGAGAAAGAAAATTGTAAATTGTAAATTGAGGCAAGGATTAACACAACTTGGTTATGGTTCCTGTTAGGTTGGAAAGCCTTTGCTAAGAAAGACACCGGATGGACAATTTTTAAATTGGAAGGTGTCGGTGGAGGACAGTCTGTGCACTCTGAAAGAGGCTTCTGAAAAAGTGGATCTTTTCATTGGATTTAACATCGAGTTAAAGTTTGACGATGAAATTAAATATACGGAAGACCAGCTACGATATATACTGCAGGCCATTCTTGAGGTGAGAAATGAATCCTTCCACGATTTTCTCGAACATAGAAACCGACGACAAAGAGTTGACGACAAATACGTTAAATTTCGCATGATGTTTACGAAAACGCAAAAGGAAGGCAAATATTTTTTTCTAGTTTTCATCTGGATGCAGCACAGATGGTCCGCAAGATGCAAGATACATATCCAGTAAGTCTTTCAAAAATAAATTTACAAAAAGGAAATGTGTATGCGACGTCTCCCGCTTTTCAGGAACTCTAAGATATGCTTTCCTTTGACTTTATTTTGCAGGTTTTGTTCTTAACAGATGGAGGAGTACACACATACCAGGATTTTCGAAGAAATTCTTTGGAAGAAGTCGTTCAAGTATGCATTACAGGTATATTAACAGTTTCAGAGCTTGAATCGGACAAAGCTCGTAATGCTCTAATCTAGATAGTTATTCGATCGATCTGGTAGGAAATATTGACCTAGTAATCATGGCAGGCGGACTCCATGGAATTGTTTCAGAAGTTGGAGCCATTTTTCAAGATCCCGGAGCCGTTTCGAAGATTAAGAAGTCCCATATTTTCCTCCTTACATACGGTCAGCTAAAGTACGCATATATTCTCATCCCATTCATTTTCGTATTAAATAGTGAAAGCAGTTTCGGAGTTAAAACCGGTGGTCTCGTGCGTTGAAAAGGTGGTATAGAAATTTTGGAAAAAAACGCGATTACGGTCGCTGACTGACACGCGTCCTAAGGTGGTATTATAAATCCACTTACATCGCGTAGAATTTGAACGTTAAGTCTCGGATGTGGGAAAAACGCGATATGCGTAAAATTCGTTCGATCTGGAGTGGTAGGGATCTGACGACATACGTATTCTGAAACTGTGATGGAGTTAAATGGTGTGAATCGACAGCGGAGGACCTTAAGTCTGAGCGCGATGAATTGTGGATCGTAGGATCCGTTTGGCCATTGTTTAATGAGGTCGTTGTGGGACCCGACAAGTTCACATATGTTAACGCTTGGTTTTAAATCTGAAGGTGGTGGTTTGTCATAATGTTCCAACGTTTGGGTTGGAGCCAGATATATGTTAAGGCATATATATGGTAAGGTCGGTGTGTGGGCCTTATATAATTTGAATTTTAAATATTTATATTCATTTTAATAAAAATAATAATTATTAATTTAATATTATTAAATTTTAATTTATTTAATTCTATTTTTATTCTATTTTATTTTTATTTTATTTTATTTCTATTTATTTATTTATTTTATTTTTACTTTTTAATTAAAAATTTTATTTATCTATTTTATTTTTATTTGTAATTTTATCTTTATTTTATTTTATTTCTATTTATTTATTCATATTTTATTTCTTTATTTTCTATTTATTCCAAATTCTTCATATTTTATTTCTTTATTTTCTATTTATTCCAAATTCATTTTCATATTTACATAGATAAAAATTCAAGACATATTCATATTTACATAGACAATTTATATTGCCTACCTAGAGATGACCCAAAAAAAAATGTTTCACAGTTTAAAAGCCAATATTCCATATCTGTCACAAAGTTATTCTTTTCATAAAATTCCCCTTTCAATGTCAGTGTCTCCACCTCTTCTATTTACTGGTGACATAGCGTGTTGTGTTAATGTGTTTACTATTCTGATAATTACGTCGGAGGTGTTTCCTTTGCTGGAGTGGGTTGAGCAAACACTGCTCACTCCAGCCAATAGGAGAACTTTCCTATCGCCCTTCAGACTAATCAAATTTTGCCACTTGTTTCTCCTCTATTAGGCTGTTAGCATAATTTTGGCGACCGTTTTCTTGAATGACGTGAGCAGCACGACTTCCTTTTTTCTTTCATTCGTGTTTGTAGAGTGTTGTGTTAAGTCCGTTTCTGTGCAAACATCCTCCTCCACAGCCGTAGAACACTGCAGAAGCGCTTCTTCAAGCTGTGACTCGAGTATTGAAAACTCATCGATCTCATCGGTGTCTTCAAGGGTTTCTGTGAAAAGATCAGCAGAGCATTCCGCGTCTTCAATCATTTTATGACTTTCTCGGAGATAATAGTCGCGGAACCATGGCAAAGACTGGACAAGATTCCACCTTCAGGGAGAAATCCTCAACCTGCTTGTATGCCAAGGGGATAAACAGCGGTGCTTTGGGATTCAGCGTGGAGCTACTTTGAGAAGAAACTGCCATAAAGAACAGAATAGAAAATACTCATTTCTAAAGTGCGAGCGTAAGAAAAGTTAATCAAACAAAATGAAATACAAATATATTCTTTAAATTGTGATGACTTAAAATATTAAGTAGCAGTTAACTGTTTCTCCTTTTGAATTTATATATAATCAAAATATCGCTAAAATTAGTAATAATAATAAAACAATTAAACGATTAAAATTAAAATTACTATATTTACAATTAAATTTTTTAAATATAACTAAAATTAATAAAATTATCTTAAAAACTTAAAACAATTAAAAGTTACCATTTTCCAAAATGGATGCACGATTTAAAAAAGAGGAATTGATAATCTTCAATTTTTTAATATAACTAAAATTAATAAAATTACCTTAAAAACTTAAAACAATTAAAGAGTTACCATTTTCCAAAATGGGTGTATGATTTAAAAAAGATGAATTGATAATCATCTTCCATTAAATTCAAAGGTGAAAAGGTCATTGTCAAGACAACCAGGCGAAGAGTGGTTTAAATGGATGCTTGGTGATTGATGGTTTTTTTTTATATTAACATAATCTCCGATTTGAATTTGTAGCATTAATATTGGGTATCTTGGTTTATGATGCCTCAAACTTGAGTGACGATACGAGCTTCAGTGTATGGCAACCATTATCAATTGAATTTCTAGAGGTTTGAGAGGGATCAACAACCATTTCTGTTTCCTTTTACTCAAATAGATCAATGAGCCTCATCAATGCGAACTCAAGTAATGTTTGCTCAATAAACTATCAAGATCATTTTTCTCTTATTGATAAGACAACATAATTCTTCCTCCTTTTGACGTTCCCTTGCACCTCTCAGTGCAATTGCTAGTATAAATTTCTGCGTAGTTTACCTTAATCAAATTAAAAAGAGACACATTGCATATTATCATGACGCCCTTTCTTGAAAAGAGAAATAATTCGAAGTTTTCTAACTTGGAGGTTATACCTATCTTTCTTGCCTAATGTCAATGTACTCCACGACAAATCCTATCCTAGGGTGGTTAAACACACAAAACAATAAAATTAACATTAGTCGATAGCATGCGTGGTTGATATCCATCCTTGCCCCTGCCCCTCCATGTGTCCCGACCCATATCCAACGGTCCCTGCCTCCCTTCGGCGATTCACCTACCCCACAACCCCCGACATCCCCACCATGCCTTCCGGCATTCACAACCTTTGCCCAGCCGAACAGAGCAACCCCTCCAGCTATTGGGCGGGTTTTCCTTGCATACAGCTGAACATTGTATCTCTATTTTTTCCAACCAGGGAATGGGGTTTCGATGACATTAGCAAGGGTTTTTCGCTCTGTGCCTGCAAACCGAAGCTACTTTGCACATAACGCTTCCACTATGTTTTTGCGCTTCCTGCAGCCACTGTTCCTCTGCTACTCGAGCCACGCACTACACACAGACAGGGAAAA
The DNA here is from genome assembly GCA_034641835.2 of Pinus albicaulis. NCBI lineage: Eukaryota > Viridiplantae > Streptophyta > Pinopsida > Pinales > Pinaceae > Pinus > Pinus albicaulis. The sequence goes on from CM076576.1 coordinate 128,476,804, forward strand.
TAGTCTTCTCCTGCTACCACGAGAGAAACTCAGCCATCATGATGACTGTGCGACTCCATGCAACCAGGAAAATTTCGGTTTGCATCCACGATACCCATGTCTGTTTTTTGTACGTTTTTCCTCCTTGACTACTTTACGGCAGCCAAACATGGCCACCACTAACGTTTTTTTTATTTTATTTTTTTAATTTTTTTTTAAATTTTGTTTGGTAAATGCAGAGAAGCTACGAGACAGGAGGGGCAACTCTGCATAATTTTGCACCTGTGTCGACCTACCTGTCGCTTACCAGGTTTTTATCCACCCTCGACGGGTGCTTTGAATGATTCAGACACTTAGGGTTTCTAGTTTAGGGTCTCGTCTTTCAGTTTGCAACCCACGATTTGTTGCCAATGGTTTTTTGGCATGGGATTTTTGTTCCCCGCCTGCCCGCATCCTGCCTAGGGTTTGTTGTTGCTCCCCTATGTGGGGTTCCGGAAGCGCAATTTATTTAAGGCCACGAGCCATTTTTTATGTTCCACAGCTCCATACTTATAAAGAAACCCTGCAAGACAGTTCTACCAATTTCGACGGTTCTACCCATTTCTTTTGCTATTGAGGGTTTTTTTTTTTTAAATTTGCTTTTACACGTTTATTTCCCTATAAATTTCTCGGGACTTATTTTCATTCTCATGCAAGTAAAAACATAAGTTTTATTCCTATCTTGAACAACAATTTTCTTCTGCATTCTTTCCACATGAAATCCTGCAGGGTAGGAGCATGGCGACGAACTTCCTCTCACAAAAAACAAAAAAAAACACAATTTCCCTTTGTTTTTCCTTGAGTGCAGTGGGTACGCTGAACTTGTCTAAGTGTCAAGGGTTTTGTTATTAATATATTTATAAATATATACCTGCTTCTCAACTATGATACCTCGAGTTTTCTCTTGAAGCAGTGCTTCTTGCGCACAACCTGTTACAACAAAACGACAACCACCCACTTTAATATCTAGGCTTAGGCTTCTCTTGAAGCAGTGCTTCTTGCGTGCAACCCGTTACAACAAAACAAAACGACAACCACTTCAATAAGCACTCCTTCAGCATCAAACCAACAATTAGCCGATGTCCACAATCCCTCTTCTTAATACTTTGCAATAGGAAGCCGAATGAGAGAGAATGAGAGAGCATGCACTCCTTCAGCATGAAACTGACAAATAGTTGATGTCCACAATCCCTGTTCTTAATACTCTGCAATAGGAAGCCCAATAAGAGAGAATGCAATAGGAAGCCAAATAAGAGAGAATGAGAGATAATGCACTCCTTCAGCATGAAACCGACAAATAACCGATGTCCACAATCCCTATTCTTAATACTCTGCAATAGGAAGCCGAATGAGAGAGAAGATCCGAGCCACACAAGCCAGATCGTTCATACTCTGCAATAGGAAGCCGGATGAGAGAGAATGAGAGAGACGATCCGAGCCACACAAGCCAGATCGTTAACTTCACCGGTCAGAAAGGGCAATGGAAATGGCTTACCTATTCTTAATACTCTGCAATAGGAAGCCGAATGAGAGAGGAGAGACGATCCGAGCCACGCAAGCCATATCGTTCACTTCACCAGTCAGAAAGGGCAATGGAAATGGCTTATTTTCCACATTCGAAACCAACAAATAGCCGATGTCCACAATCCCTGTTCTTAATACACTCAGCAAACCAACAAATAGCCGATGTCCACAATCCCTGTTCTTAATACACTCAGCAATCCTTGTTCTTAATACACTCAGCTAATACGGTTCTTAATACACTCAGCGAATAGGAATGGAAATGGCTTCTTGTCCACATTTGAAACCAACAAATAACCGATGTCCACAATTCCGGTTCTTAATACTCTGCAATAGGAAGTCGAATCAGCCAGACGATCCGAGCCACACAAGTCAGAAAGAAGCCAAATCATCCAGACGATCGGAGCCACACAAGTCAGAAAGAGCAATGGAACAAGTCAGAAAGAAGCCGAATCAGCCAGACGATCCGAGCCACACAAGTCAGAAAGGGCAATGGAAATGGTTTATTGTCCACATTTGAAATTTTCTGCATCGCCATGATATTGTAACACACAAATCAATTGGAGCGGAGATGGAGAAACACACAAAATGTTTCCATTAGCTAAACTGCCATGATTTCCATTACCCAAATTGTAAGAGCTAAACTGCCATGATCGCCTTTAGGTAACCACCAGAGAATGGAAGAGGTGGATCTTCCATGTGGATAACCATCAAAACCACCATGGATAACCACGTGGATAACCATCAAAACCACCAGAGAATGGAAGAGGTGGCTCTTCCGTGTGGATAACCTCCAACACTTCGCAGTGGGCTTAAATATTTTCAATTTCTAGAAGAGGTGGCTTTTCCATGCCAAACACTGGGCAGTGGGCTTATATATTTTTAATTAAATATTTTCAATTTCTGGAAGAGGTGGCTCTTCCATGTGGATAACCGCCAAAATCACCATGGAAGATGTGGCTCTTCCATGGGGTTAACCGCCAACACTTGGGCTTAAATATTTTCAATTTTAATTCCAACCTTTGGCACTCCTTTTCATTCCATCAGCTAATCCAGCTCATTTTTGGAATAATCCAACATTTTGCACTCCTTTTCATTCCATCAGCTAATCCAGCTCATTTTTGGAATAATCGAACATTTTGCACTCCTTTTCATTCCAGCTAATCCAGCTCATTTTTGGAATTATCCTTCTCTAAGAAGAAGCAAAGCAATACGTTGGAAATATTCTTGGCATATTCTTCGAATAATATTCTTGAAATAATCTTTTTTTTAAGAAGCATATTCTTGGAATATGTTGAAAATATTCCTGGCATATTCCAAGCAATACGAAGAAGCTTATTCTTGGAAATATTTTTTTTAAGAAAAAGAATATTCTTGGAATATGTTGGAAATTTTTTTGGTATATTCCAAGCAATCTGAACGAAACTTATTCTTGGAATATTTTTAGAAACATTTTTTGGAATATTTTTAGAAGCATATTTTTGAAATATGTTGGAAATATTTTTCTGGAAACGTATTCTTGGAATGGTTTTAGAAGTTTTAGAAGCATATTCTTCTTTAAGAAGAATCATATTCATCATCTTATTCTTGGAATATTTTTAGAAGCATATTTTTGAAATATGTTGGAAACATTTTCTTGGAATAGTTTTAGAAGCATATTCTTCTTTAAGAAGAAGCACATATTCTTGGAATAGTTTTAGAAACACATTCTTCTTTTAAGAAAAAGCATATTTTTGGAATATGTTGAAAATATTATTGGCATATTCCAAGTAATCCGTAGAACCTTATTCCTTTTTTAGGCTTATTCTTGGAAATATTTTTAGCATATTCTAAGAAAATTCAATCTCACCTTGCATTTTAAATTAAAAAAATATTTTTAAGAAAATTCAATTTCAGCCTCCGTTTTAAATAAAAAATAAAAAGAATATTTTCAAGAACTTGGATTCTAAGAAAATTCAATCTCAGACTGCTTTTTAAATAAAAAATAAAAAATAAATATTTGAACTTGGATTTTAAGACAATTCAATCTCAGCGTGTTTTTTAAATAAAAAAATTATTTCCAATAAAAAAATTAAAAGAATATTTCCAAAAATTTAGACATATTTCAAAGAAATTCAATCTCGCCTACTTTTTAAATAAAAAATCCTTCTTGCACCCTAACTTAAAATATTGGCGAATTATTAATATCAAAATTAATTAAAATAGTTTCTAATTTTTTTGATTAATTAATAGTGTTTTCCTCGTGATTTTATTATATTTAAATAAATTTTGTAATAAATTTTGTTGTTGTGTTTTTTTTAATTTTTAATTTTTTTATTAAATTAAATTTTGTAATAAAATTTGATTTTTTTAACTAATAAAAATAAACTTTTAATAATAAAATTATTTGACTCTAGGTTTAACAGATATAAAATGAAAAAATGTTATATTATAATCATTGAGTTGAACAAATGGAGTTGTCTATCTAGCTAGAAGAATTGTTCTCACAGCTAAAATTGGTCGGAATTCGGGTAATTTATTTTTAAGAAATCTTGCAATAGGAGTGTTTGAATCATGTTTTTGATGGGAAATGGATTCAGCACCATCGAAAATCTCTAAAGCATCCAAAATATTGAAGTTTGATAGCTATAACTTGGATTTACAAAAATCTCTACCGGATTTTCTTAAAATCTTACCTAAATTTCAATGATTTTCAAGGCAAAAAAGCAGTCTAGTTAGACTACTGTTGAACGAATAATTAATAAAAACGTAATGAAAATTTAAAATTTAATTAATATAAATGAAGAAATGTTATGATATAATCATCGACAAAATTCTAATAGCCGACATGCTTCTTTAGAAGGGTCAATCTTGATTTCGGAGACGTGAAAAGGAGATCAAGCAGGGAACGCACGACCTGCTTCTTCGGGAACGCTTATAGCCTTAGTCAATCCGAAATCAGCTAAATCTCAAGGACGATTTTTTCTTTCTTTATTTTTCACGAAACAACCCGCCTTGCTATTTATTCGACATGTATGAAAAGTGGCCGCATATTTTGATCAAACAGAATGCCAAAGCCCTGGAATTATTCCTGCGCAACTACAGTTCCTTGGTTAAAGACATTAAAACAATAATTGTAGCACTCAGAATCAGAAATCATTCCCCAAAAATTTATCATGCTGTGATCAAATCTGTCAAGGTTGTAGGTTACTATTCCCTAACGCAATCCATGTACGTTATTGAGGACAAAGTGCTTCGAATGTTGAATCTCCTACTAATTTTTGAGAATCTCTCGTGGCTCTTGGAACTTCATTCGATTCTCGAAATAAATCATGCACCTGTGTCTTTTAATATATATGAGATTACTGGTAATTCCCCCAATAGGGCTTCTGTTTCCAATCTTGAAGCCAAAATACCTGAAACTAAGAATCATATTATAGCCCAAGTAGCAAAAATTAAGTAATATGTGCTAACATTATAGCAACAGTTGGATGAGGCACGAGCCGAATGGAGGCAATGTTGGAAATATTAAAATTCCCCTGCTGCTACCATGTACAAAGGAGGAATTGTATAGCAAAGGGGCAGAGCAAGTTTGTGTGCACGACACTGTGCATTCAAGAGGAATTAAGCAGGGGAGGTCTTTAATGTATTTCGGCCCCAACCATACTCCGCCGCTGAAGCATTGAAGGTTTTTCATGGTTTTGACCACGCAATAGCATACAAATTTAATTACAGTCATATCGGTTTAAAGCCCACCATACCGTGTCTTTATACCTCCAACCACCGCACCACCTTAATCCATTTCCGCAGCCGCTGTATTTATTACCGATGCGATGTGTATTATTGATGTGAAGTTCCAATGCGATGTGATGTTGCGATATCACACATCGCACATCGCAACGGACAATGTAAAGCCTCCTTCGCAAATGTGTTTACCGCAGATGTATTTCTTGCAATGCGATATCGCATATCGCATGCGCCACATGTTAAAGCTCCTCCGCTATGTTAAAGACCGCCAAAGTACATTTGCGATGCGATGTTGCGATCCCCACTGTGGGGTCCATCGCACATCGCACACTCATATGTATTATGTTTTAACCGCCCAGTCCGCTTATCACTTGTGATGCGATGCAGTGACATTGCTCATCGCTCATCACAACATCGCATGTCCCGCATACCACTTGAGCTGCTCTTCATTGAACCGCCACAGTGCGATCTCCGATGTGGGGTCCACCATTCACATATATATATATTTCATTTGATATTTTGTTATGTTTTGTATGAACGCCGCGACCAAAAGTCTTTCGACTTTGGTTTATGTTTTATATGCGGCCAATATTTTTTTTTAATGTTTATTGTATTTTTTTTAAAAGTGTCGCGCCATATAAAAAGAAAAAGCCCGTAGGATTATTATAATAGAGGACATAGAGTATTGACTATGTAGTGTGTGAAAAGCCCACAGGTAGAGAAAACACAGTGAAGTAAAAGAGCATTGTATGTGCGTTTTTGAGACAGAGAGAAGATTTGTGAGCACTGTGTATTGTATCAGTCTTATCTGCATTTTGTAAAGTCCCTTTGATAAGAAGGAGAACGAATTTTGTAATATTTTCTTTGTTAATGAAATAGAAGTATTTTTCTGTCATCTCTGTCCAACATTCAACAAAATTTTATATTGAATCTCTGTGTTGTAGAGGAGAATCTCTATTCTCTCTGTGTGTTCAGAATATTTATAAATTCCATCATGGTATCAGAGCTAGTCCATGCTCTTTGAAGGTGTCAAAGAAGCTGAAGGAAGAAGGAAGCTTGTTGCAGTAGTTCACTAGCAGTTCTCCAGCAAGCCCAACAAAAGGCCAAGTCCAAGTATTTATCAAAACAGAGTTCTTGTTTTTGAGTTTAAAAGAGCAGTCCAGAGAAGTTTTCAGAGACAGAGTTTGGTCTCTTAGACATAGAGGCAGATTGTTTGAAAAACACAGTCAAGTTTTATTCCAAAGTTCAGTTTGTAAGCCATGGCTACACCAAGCACTAGTATGAGTATTGGAAATACTCAACTTCCACAATTTAATGGGAAAAATTATGGCTACTGGGCCATTACCATGAGAGCCCTGTTTGCCTCTTAGGATTTATGGGAGTTTGTTGAAGATGGTTTTGTTGAACCAGCAGATGAGCATGCCTTTAATGTATTAACACAAGCAGAGAAGGATTTGTTGAAGAGAAATAGGAAGGAGGACTCAAAAGCCCTCTTATATCTCTATCAAGCAGTGCATGAGAGTGTGTTTCCAAGGATATCAGCAGCTAAGAGGTCCAAGGATGCATGGGAAACTCTCCAGACAGCCTACCAAGGAATGGAGAAGGTGAAGACTACAAAACTTTAACTGATGAGAAGGGATTTTGAAATTATTGGCATGAAGGAGTCTGACACAATAGACTCATTCTTCACACAATTGATTAGGTTGGTCACCCAAATGAGATCTCATGGAGAAATAGTGGAAGAGAGAAGGATTGTGGAGAAAATATTGAGGAGCTTACCCTCAAGGTTTGATGTTATTGTCACAACCATTGAAGAGACAAAGGATCTCTCAATGTTTTCAGTAGATGAGCTTCATGCATCACTGATGACTTATGAACAAAGATTGGGAAGAACAATGAACTCATCTTTGGAGCATTCCTTCAAGACCCATATGCCTTTTGGAAGAGGAAGAGGTCAAGGCAGAGGAAGAGGAAGAGGAAGAAGCCAAAATAGAGGAGGAAGAAACAACCCTTCACATACTCATGGAATGAGCAGCAATCATAATCAAAGCCAAGGCCAAAGCAGCAACCAGCAAGGTGGACAACAACATGCTCATGGACAAAGGTATGACAAATCCAATGTCCAGTTTCATTATTGCAAAAAATACGAGTATTATGCCAATGAGTGTAGGAAAAAGCAATATGACATGAATAATAGGCAGAATGCTAATGTTACAAGAGAAGAAAAGAACCCAAAGGATGTGCTATTAACCTGTAATGTAGCACAAGATAGACAAGATGATGTATGGTTCTTAGACTTAGGTTGCAGTAATCACATGACTGGAAACATAACAATGTTTTCCAATCTTGATGAAGATGTTAAATCTGAAGTAACAACATGAACTAATAGTAAAATCTCTGTCAAAGGAAAAGGCAAAGTAAGTATCCATGTAAGAAATGGAGAGCAGAAATTTGTGCCAAATGTATACTATGTTCCTGGCTTGAAATGTAATCTTTTGAGTGTTGGGCAGCTCATTGACAAAGGTTACAATGTATTTTCCAAAAATGATGTGTGCACAATTATGGACATACCTCCAAGAAAGAATGTTATTGCAGAAGTGCAGATGACCAGCAATAGGATGTTTCCTCTCAAGCTCAAAGCTGACTTGAAGGAAAGAAGAAATGTAGCAGCTGTAACATAAGAGGTCTTTCAAAAGGAAGTGAAAGATGAGAACTGGTTATGGCATTTGAGATTTGGACATCTCAATTTCAGAGGTCTGAATTTGTTGCACAAGAAAATAATGGTAAGAGGATTACCATTGATAGAGAAACTGGACAACCTATGTGAAGGCTGCATCTTCGGCAAACAACACAGAGAAAACTTTCCATCAGGAAAGAGCATAAGGGCAAAGGCACTCTTAGAAATTATCCATTCAGATTTGTGTGGGCCAATGCAAACATCATCAATATCAAGAAGCAATTATATGTTGACCTTCATTGATGACTTCACAAGAAAAGTATGGGTTTATTTCTTGAAATAGAAAAGTGAAGTGTTTGAAAAGTTTTGCCACTTTAAAGCTATTGTAGAGAAACAAAGTGGGTGGCATATCAAATTCTTAAGGACTGAAAGAGGAGGTGAGTACATCTCAAAATAATTTCTGCATTTTTGCAGAGAAAACGACATACATAAACAATTCACAACAAGGTACACACCACAGCAAAATAGTGTTGTTGAAAGAAAAAATCGAACCATCATGGATATGATGAGAAATATGTTGAAGACAAAACATTTGCCAAATGAGTATTGGGCAGAAGAAACAAATTGTGCGGTATATATTTTGAATAGATGCCCAACAAAAGCAGTGATGAACATAGTTCTAGAAGAAGCGTGGAGTGGCAGAAAACAAGGAGTCACCCACATGAGAGTTTTTGGGTGTGTGGCTTATGAACACATTCCAAATCAACTGAGAAAGAAGTTGGACAGTAAGGGGGAGAAGTGCATCTTCCTTGGATACTTTGAAGAATCCAAGGGATATAGATTGTATAACCCATCCACAAAGAAATTTGTTATAAGCAGAGATGTGCAATTCATTGAAGAAGAAGCATGGGATGGAAGCATTGAGAAAACAATCAATGTCAAAAGCTGTTTGTCTCGTGATGAAGATGAGGAAGATGTGGCTGAAAAGAACACCTCATCGGTAGCACCACCTCCACCAACACAAGGACATCAAGGGACACCTCATGCAAGAATGAGAACAACCTTGAGAAGTGGAAGCAATGCTTCTCCAAGCACACCACAAGGAGCTGATTTGAGTGCTTCTTCAAGCACAAGTACACCAAACAAAAGAGGAACCAGATTCAGAAATCTAAATGAAATCTATGAGAAAGAAGCAGCAAATGAAGGTATAAATTCTTTATTTGCATTGTATTGTCATGTTGATGATCCTATTCATTTTGAAGATGCAGTGAAAGACAAAAAATGAATAGAAGCTATGGATGAAGAAATAAATGCCATAGAGAAAAACAATACATGGGAATTGGTTGATCTCCCAAATGGCAAGGAAGTCATTGGAGTAAAGTGGGTCTACAAAACCAAAAGAAATGCTGAAGGTAAGATTGAAAGACATAAGGCCAAACTTGTTGTCAAAGGCTACAAGCAGCAACAAGGAAGAGATTATGAGAAAACCTTTGCACCGGTTGCAAGAATGGAAACTGTGAGAGCAGTGTTGTCCATAGCAGCACAAAAAAAATGGAAGGTTTACCAAATGGATATAAAATCAGCATCCTTGAATGGAGTTTTAATGGAAGAGGTTTATTTTGAACAACCTCTCGGCTATGAGAAAGAAGGCCAAGAGCACAAAGTGTGTAGATTGAATAAAGTTCTTTATGGCATGAAGGAAGCACCAAGAGCATGGTACAGTAGGATAGATTCCTATCTACTAGAGAATGAGTTTGAAAAATGTGAAGGAGAACCCACATTATACATCAAGGAGAAAGATGGTAAGATGCTGATTGTTGTTTTATATGTTGATGATGTGATATTTACAGGTAATGATGATTAACTCATTGGAAATTTTAAAACAATCATGAAGGATGAATTTGAGATGACTGATATGGGATTGCTGAGATACTTCTTAGGAATAGAAGTAGAGCAAAATGAAAATAAAATTTTATTTCTCAAGCAAAGTATGTGAATGAAATTTTGGCAAGATTTAATATGCAGGATTGCAAGGCAGCAATTACTCCCACAGTGATGGGATTGAAACTCAACAAAGAGGACAGCAGCAAGGATTTTGATCCTAGTTTGTACAAGAGCATAGTTGGAAGCCTCATGTATTTGACTGCAACTAGGCCTGATATTATGCATGCTGTGAGTTTGATTTCCAGATTTATGGAGAAGCCAAAGGAAGCACATTGGCAAGCAGTAAAAGAATTCTGAGGTATGTGAAAGGAACAAAAAGGTATGGAATTTTATATACTACTTCAGAAAATTCTTAGTTTAATGGATATACTGACAGTGATTGGGCTGAAAGTATAGATGATTGGAAAGGCACATCTGGTTATGTTTTTTATATGGGTTCAGGAGCCATTTCATGGGCTTCTAAGAAACAACCAATTGTGGCACTGTCTACAACAGAGGCAGAATATGTGGCGGCTATAGCAACAGCGTGTCAAGCAGTTTGGATGAGAAGGATGTTGAGGAGTTTATGTCAAGAATAGGTAAAAGGGACAATGATTTATTGTGACAATAGCTCAGTTATAGCATTGTTGAAGAATTCTTTGTTTCACAAAAGAACTAAACACATAGATGCAAAGTTTCACTACATTAGGGAGCTAGTGAACAATGGAGAAATTGTTCTGAAACATTGCAGAATAGAGGAGCAGTTTTCCGACATTCTGACTAAACAATTCGGGCAAAAGGAGTTTAATTATATGAGAAAATGCATGGGTATGACAGAAAACCCAGCAGGTGATTTTAAGGGGGAGTGTTGGAAATATTAAAATTCCCCTGCTACTGCCCTGTACAAAGGAGGAATTGTACAGCAAAGGGGCGAGCAAGTTTGCGTGCACAACACTATGCATTCAAGAGTAATTAATGAAGTAGGGGAGGTCTTTAATGTATTTCGGCTGCAGCCATACTCCGCCGCTGAAGCATTGAAGGTTTTTCGTATTTTTTACCACGCAACAGCATACAGATTTAATTACAGTCATATCGGTTTAAATCCCACCATACCGTGTCTTTATACCTCCAACCACCGCACCGCCTTAATCCATTTCCACAGCCGCTATATTTATTACCGATGCGATGTGTCTTGTTGATGTGAAGTTTCGATGGGATGCGATGTTGCGATATCGCACATCGCACATTGCAACGGACAATGTAAAGCCTCCTCCGCAAATGTGTTTACCGCTGACGTATTTCTTGCGATGTGATATCGCATATCGCATGCGCTACATGTTAAATCTCCTCCGTTATGTTAAAGACCGCCGAAGTATATTTGTGATGCGATGTTGCGATCCTCGCTGTGGGGTCCATCGCACATCGCACACTCATATGTATTATGTTTTAACCGCCCAGTCCACTTATCACTTGCGATGCGATGCAGTGACATCGCTCATCACAACATCGCATGTCCCGCATGCCACTTGAGCCGCTCTTCATTAAACCGCCACGGTACGATCTCCGATGTGGGGTCCACCATTCACATATATATATTTCATTTGATATTTTGTTATGTTTTGTATGAACACTGCGACCAAAATTCTTTCGACTTTGGTTTATGTTTTATATGCAGCCAATATATTTTTTTATGTTTATTGTATTTTTTTTAAAAGTGTCGCTCCATATAAAAAGAAAAAGCCCGTAGGCTTATTGTAATAGAGGACAAAGAGTATTGACTGTGTAGTGTGTGAAAAGCCCGCAGGCAGAGAAAACACAGTGAAGTAAAAGATGATGCAAGAGCATCTGAGCCAATTTGAATTCAAAGTCGAATCTGGAGCTGAGGAGACGGGTATGCGAACAGTCATGCAAAATTGGGGCAATTTTTTGTTAAAACTGATGCTGAGTCTTATGTAACTGATTAAGTAATGATCTGCCATGTTTGCATAATCGAGAAGATGTAGAGGTTCTGGGGATCTTAAACGATTCTCGATACCTTTGTAAATTTCTATAAGAGTGAATCTGCGTGTGCGTGAGAGACAGATAGAGGGCGAGCACAATGTAGTAGCATGAGGGTTTTGTACTGAGGCTGAAATTCCTTGGAATACCAGTGATATTGTATATATAATAGAATGCTAATTATGTGAAATTCTGTGTGCTTAGCGTGGGTTGTTATTTCATAATTTCAGTGATTTATTGACCATCGATGTATGGACTGATGGCAATCTAATGTTTATATGATGTTATAGAGTGGATGAAATTTTGTTTCCCGAACGCATTTGAATCTACATTCCCTGTGTATAAATGAAATGCACATTTATCCTCTGTGTATATAAGGTTCTAATCTCTTCAGAATCCAATTGCTGTTGATATAAGTCCGTGTCAAGAGTTGTTGAGTGAAATCGATAGGGGATTCGATTGCAGTAATCGCTATCGATTTAGTGCGTTGAAGACACAAGACAGAACCCCATGGAGGACTGAATTCTGTATAAAGATGGATGGAATCAACAGACATTGGGTTCTTTGTTGAAATCCATATCGAATTTATATTAATCTCTGTGACATTTTCTTAATGGAAATCGATGATGTTTGAAGGAGCGTAATGGTTCTAATTCTCTGTTTATTGAAAGTATTTTAAAACTCTGTCTAAAGTCAGCAAGCATTCGAGTTCTGTTCCTTATTTTGAATTCGTTTGAATTGATTCATAAATTTGATGGTTCTGCTATAAGACGCAAGCAAATACCATAGCTTGATATTGAATTTTGTTGAATCAGTGTTGAACTCTATTCATTGTGAAATAAAACGTTGTTGGTGAGGTAGGTTTGCATCGAAAGACAAAGATGAATGGTTTCATTGAATGCAACGTGACAGTTATGGTTTTAAGCTCTTTTTGCAGCATTTTGAAGCAAGTGGTTTTTGTGAGAAGATACCACCGATATCGCATAGAATTTGGACTATAACCCATAGGCCCCAGAATCGTTTTTCGAGTTATGAATCTGCAGCTTTAATACAAGTTTGAAGCTTGCAGGTTTATTTTGATTAATGAAAGGTGAACCTGCTTGTAGTAGGTTTTTCTCTTCATCAAAAGAGCACTGTATGTGCGTTTTTGAGACAGAGAGAAGATTTGTGAGCACTGCATGTTGTAGCAGTATGAACGCCGCGACCAAAAGTATTTCGACTTTGGTTTATGTTTTATATGCGGCCAATATATTTTTTTTATGTTTATTGTATTTTTTTTTAAAGTGTCGCGCCATATAAAAAGAAAAAGCCCGTAGGCTTATTGTAATAGAGGACAGAGAGTATTGACTATGTAGTGTGTGAAAAGCCCGCAGGCAGAGAAAACATAGTGAAGTAAAAGAGCATTGTATGTGCGTTTTTGAGACAGAGAGAAGATTTGTGAGCACTGCGTGTTGTAGCAGTATGAACGCCGCGACCAAAAGTCTTTCGACTTTGGTTTATGTTTTATATGCGGCCAATATATATTTTTTATGTTTATTGTATTTTTTTTAAAAGTGTCGTGCCATATAAAAAGAAAAAGCCCGTAGGCTTATTGTAATAGAGGACAGAGAGTATTAACTGTGTAGTGTGTGAAAAGCCTGCAGGAAGAGAAAACATAGTGAAGTAAAAGAGCACTGTATGTGCATTTTTGAGACAAAGAGAAGATTTGTGAGCACTGCGTGTTGTAGCAGTCTTATCCGCATTTTGTAAAATCCCTCTGATAAGAGGAAGAACGAATTTTGTAATATTTTCTTTGTTAATGAAATAGAAGTATTTTTTTGTCATCTCTGTCCAGTGTTCAGCAAAATTTTATATTGAATCTCTGCGTTGTAGAGGAGAATCTCTATTCTCCCTATGTGTTCGGAATATTCAGAAATTCCAAGAGGCAGCTCTGGAATATAGCACTTAATCTTCGCAGAGGTGATCAGGCAATGGCCTCAGATCCAAGAACCTAAGCGAATTTGTCCAAAGCAGGGTTAAAAGAGCAAGAAGAGTAAAAATATGTACATTAGTTCAATGAATTAATAAAACCTGAGTTAGGAAGATGAACAAGTTAGTACAGTACAATTTTGGATGATGTTGCTAGTCCTTATACACAAGGCCGATTTAAATATATTTATCAAGATATTGTATATACTGTAAATGTATTTTTATGTTTTACTGGAACTATACTGTGATATAATCTGCATTGTAGCATTTAGCTGCAACATTTTCTAATGGAGTTACTCAATTATATATATATATATATAGAGAAAGAGAGAACTCTGGAGGGTGAGGGTGTGTAAAAGTATAAGATAGTTTATATATATTTCTAAAATTTATTTATGTTTAGGTTTTATGTTAAATTTGAGAATGTTTAATAAGATTAAATTTTGTTCTTAAGAAATGTTAAAAAAATATTAAAATATATATATATATATATATATATATATATATATATATATTACACAATTTTATTAATTTTATATATTTTTAAAAAATAATAATAAACTTTCCAACTATGAGTAATTTTTTTCTAATACTTAATTCCATTCTAAATGGAATAAATATAAGTATTCCATTTGAATATAAGTATTTCATTTTAAATGGGAATTAAAAATAATTTCATTTTAAATATAGTTTGAAATAACTTAAAAACAACAATATTTCATTTCATTTCAAATTTAAAATGTATTTAAAAAATTATATTTCATTTCATTTCAAAATTTCAAATTTCAAATGTATTTAAAGAATTATATTTCATCACAAATCTTTACCGTTTTACAAATAAAATTACTTTTGAAAATTTGAATTCCAAACATAAATTTTCAATATTTATTTTTACGCTAAAGATGTTCCTATTATGAGCTTTGCTGGGATGAACAGTGCTCCCAGCCAATCTCTGTGCTCCACCTATCGCCCTTCTGCCCTATCAAAAGTTGACACTTGGCAGCCCTCCATTCCACTCTGCTGCTCCCACCCTGCTACTCTCAGCTCTGTCCGTGCTGCTGTCCAATCGACACCGGGAGATTTCCATGGCTTATTTTCCTCTCGTTGCATGGTTTTTCCTTTTCCAAGGAAGGACGAAGGGCATTTCCATGCCGTAACAGAGCGCAGGGGAAGTAGGATTTTTAGAAGAATGCAAGTGATAACGAGGATGGATGCACGGCTCTTGGCAGCATTGGTCTCCACCATCATATGTCAGGTAGCCATTCTTCTCATACTTGCCCTTAATCGCTTTCAGTACGCCTTCAATTCAGTATGGTCGACCCTCTGTGGCAGCGGTCCTTATCGAGGAAGAGGAAGGGAAAAGGAAGAATAGCAGAAGGGTGGTGGAGGAGGAAGAAGATGATAGAAAGGTTGATCAGGATTTCACTGGATTGGTCCGAATTGAGAGTGGGTTGATGGAATCAGCCTCCTTCAAGGCCAATTTCCGGATGCCCCCCACAACATTTGAGTGACTCTGCAAGAAATTTGCGCCTTTTGTCACGAAGACTAATTCTGTGGGTGTGTTTGAACGTGTGGGAATGGGGTTGTTCAAATTAGTGACAGGTTCTAGCTATCAGACCGTGTCTCAGCGCTTTGTCTCGACGAAACCCACCGCGCGCCTGTGCACCAAGGAGCTCTGCAAGGTCCTCTGTATCAATTTCAAGTTGTGGGTAGCCTATCTGTCCACATGGGATCTACCTAAGCTCTTCAATGAGTTTCAAACCCTCAGTAGCCTCCCCAATTGTTGCGGCGCCGTAGATTCAACCCGCCTCAAATTTACAAGTACCCATTACCCATATCTTTGTAATGAAGAAGACGATGATCTACGACAGAGTGTGGTTACCCAAATAGTGGTGGATTGCTCCTCCAGAATTCTGAGTATTATAACAGGTTTCAAAGGTAACAACGAGGATTCTAGGGTTTTAAGGTCATCCACACTGTATGCTAATATAGAGGAGGGTCGCCTGCTCAATTCTCCTCCCCTCCATCTGAAAGGCATATTTTTTCCTCAATACTTAGTGGGTGATTTCGGTTATCCTCTGATTCCATGGTTAATGGTGCCCTACACAAACCCTGTGGTTACTTCTTGTCAAGAGGATTTTGACAGCAAGCATTATCTGATGCGGCAGGCGGCTCTGCGGGCCCTTCCTATCTGCGAAAATGGGGGATTTTGAGTAAACCCATTGAAGAAGATGTTAGAGTGGCTGTAGCTTGCATAGGGGCCTGTGCAATTCTTCATAATAGATTGTTGGCGAGGGAAGGTGGATCTACCATTTTAGAAGGTATCGAAGACTATGCCTTGCATGACCAGAGTTCGCAGTATTACAGAGATGCTAATATGGTAGAGTATTACGTCAAAAAGAAGGCATCGGTCATCCAGAATGCCTTAGCTGCAAAGGCGAGAGATATGAGGAATTCAGAGCAAGCTATGTCATCTCAATAATTTTAATTTTTAATTTTGAGGTGGTCAATTTCATGGCACAGATGCAACTCTGTACTTTTTAGGCAACCACAGTCTCCCTGGGGCTTGGGAGGTCTGCATCAAACTAGCAAGATAGGCATCCTTATTGCCATTTTCTTTAGGGCACGCCATGCAAATCCATCAGCACCAGGCCGTTATCGTACCATTTAATAAATTGTTATGGTGATTTAGAAGAACTGGAGGAAGATTGAACTTGAAGTTCGCATTCACACAATCTACATCATGTGCCTGGACCAGCAGGAACTGTGGGTTCAGTTCTTGGTTGCCCACCAAATAGCTCGAAACAACAAATCCAGGTTCTAAAATATATATCACACAAATTTTAGATCTAACGGCATTAACTTCCATTGAGTTTTTTTCAACCACATTTATTCGGGAAGAGTCTAGGTTTTCATTAGTGACTGAGACTGGATTCCTTCCTTGTCGAGTTCTTCTGTGCTTGAGAGGGGTCCAAATAATCAACGAGAATGGCCGAGCTCATCTGAGCTATTTGGTGGGATCGACCTAGAGCCATATTGTTGTTCTGGCCGAGTTTATCCATATAAGTCTGCTCGTGGGCACTCCTATGAAAACGAGTTATCTCTGCATATCTGGGCGTGTTCACTTCAGCAAAACGACATATACACTCCCTTACCAGGCCTATTCTCTGTTGTGTTTATCAGCCCTCTTATACGGTGTATTCGGCGTGTCTCTTATGTATACC
Organism: Pinus albicaulis; assembly: GCA_034641835.2. NCBI lineage: Eukaryota > Viridiplantae > Streptophyta > Pinopsida > Pinales > Pinaceae > Pinus > Pinus albicaulis. The sequence continues at coordinate 128,493,859 of CM076576.1, forward strand.
TCCTGGTCAGCGTATTAGTGAAGTTGTGGTTGCTGAAGTATAGTAACGTGGGGCCTGTATAGGTATTATTCATGGACTACTAAATGAAACCAGGTTCGTCTTATCCTTGTACTGTGTAATCTTTCAATGGTTCGGTCAATGAATGGTAATGCCTCTAATGTTATTTATGTGTCAGATGACTGATTTAATACTCCGGTCAATTTGTTGTTGAAAGTGTGTTTAGAGAGCCCTTTTTTATTTGTCAGCTGTTGGGGTATTATTTGGGTATTTGTTTTGTTCATATACATTTAAACCCAAACATCAAACGACACCTATAGCAGTATACGACTAATGTGTTTGACGAAAATCTTCACTGATTTACTCAGAAAACACAGTGAAATTTGGGGTGATTTCCAAGCGGTAATCCTACAGAGATGGTGCCTATCCATGCAATGAGGGCGGCCAAGAAAACATATAAGTCTAAAACAAAAATCCTAATCGCCAGAGCCAAATTTTGTAAACATATCGAAATAAAGCTTTTCAAACAAATGATCCTTTTGATTGCAAGTTGCATCTTGCATCGCAAAAGCCACTTTTACTACTGATATTGCAATGTTTATATGGTCGGGTCCCCTTAGGAAGGTGAATGTTTCTTTGGTTTTAACAACAAAACCTTAGGAAGGTGAATGTTTCTTTGGTTTTAACAACAAAATTTCCCCTCTCTTGAGAATTTTGTTTTTATGCTGCGAGTTTGAATGAATGGGTTCCGTTCATGAATTTTAGTTAGTAGCTACACTTTTGTTTTTCGTGCTGCACATTTGAATGAATGGGTTGTGTCCATGAATTCTAGGTAGTAGCTACGATTTTGTTTTTAGCTACTTTCATTCAATTGTGTTTAATTCAAAAAATTATTTATTTTTGTTTAAATATTTGTTTTTTCTGCAGTCATCTAAGAGATGATCCTTTTGCTTGCAAATTGCATCTTGCATTGCACAAGCCACTTTTACTGCTGATTTGGAAAGGTTTAGACTTCATATGGCTGGTCTGCAAGGACTTGGAGTTAGGAAGATGAATGCCTGTTTTCTTTTTAACAACACAATTTTCCTTTTCTTGAGCATTTTGTTTTTATGCTGCATGTTTGAATGAATGGGTTCTGTTGATGAATGTTAGGTAGTAGCTACACATTTGGATTTAGTTGTGCTTGCTTTGGCGATTGGTTTGTTATTGAGCTTAATGGCAAACTCAAAACAACAAATTTTCTCAAAAGAGTCCAAAAAGTTATGTTGAGTCTGCACTTGTTCATCGAAACAAGTGGACAATGTTGAACACATTCACTCTAGCCAAATTACCAACCAGCACATAAGTAATTCATCTGCAAGGACTGGTTATGATGCAAGTAGATTTCTGGTATAAGAATGTTCTGCATAAGGACTTGGGATTGATCTAGAGCTGCTGTAACTATGTTATTATAGTATCTCCTTTAGTATGTTGTTGAGGCATGGGTGTTTTTCCTTCCGGAGCAAGCTCTGGTAGACTTTTGGGGCTTGTTTGGCTTTAGTGGATCTATGGACAAGGGTGTTTGGTTAGTTTGTGGAGGATTTCAGAATCAAAGTTGTATCAGGAATTTGGAGGTTAATGACCATATGAAGCACAAAGACAGGAGGTGTGAATTGATTTAGGTAAGGCATTTGAGATGATTTACAAGATTGGTAGATTGCCTATGAGAATCTAAATGCTCTTTTAAAATTGTCTTGGATATCATAGACGTTTAAAAGGATGGAGTTTAGATTGGCGGTACTCTGAAATTTTGTACTCATTTGTGTAGCATTTTCTCAAGATTACTAAAATTGAGGCTTTGAAGTTTGGTATATTGGAAAGAAAGTTCCTCAATTGTTTTACGCATATTCTCCTTTTTTTTGACCCACCAAATTGCAAAGTCAGATTTGTCATTTTTGTCATTATAATGCCCAAACAATGTCTTTCAGTTTTGAATGAAGAAGATGAAACACTTGTAAATTGCTTTAGAACAAGTGGAAGTGGAAAGTGAAATAATATAATTGATAAAAAGTATTTTGTTTTATAAATGGAACAGTTTGACCCTCCAGTGAACATACTCTGATCTGTTTTCCCAAAGGAAGTACCCCTTTCCAAAACTGTCATGCATATTGTAATTATATGCTTTTGTTTGTTGATTATTACTACAATTAATTAAAAATATTTTAAAATTTGGATTTACATTCAAATGTGATTTTTATCTAACTTCTTGTCGGATTTGATGATTAAGGCTCTAATAATTTCTGTGTTATCTCACCTACATTTCTTGCTTCGTTATTGATTTCTAGCTGGCTTAAATATTATTCATGTTTTTCTAAATGTTCTGCTCGCTTGACCATTTCATTGCAGATGACAGTAGAAAATAGAAGATTTTTTGTAATTTTCCGGAGGAGTGTGCTTGACGTTCCAACAATTATTTTGAGATAGCCAATCTTATCCAGCCATGGTGTGTGCCTGTATAAAGCTGTGCAACCTATTCCCTATCGACATACAAGTTGGTCAAGGAAAGAGGTGATCAGTTTAAACCATTTTAATGGAACTAGATGCTGTAAGAAGAAAATGTCTCTACTTAATATGTCAGATACGATTGGTCCTGGAACTCTTGAAATTGCACTTTTTATATGTTTTCTTTCTTTTTTCTATTAAACTTTTCATACGTACCAAGGTGAATTAACCATCTTAGCCAGCATTAAGTGTTAATAAGTGCTATAATCATTGCATTTTCCAGGTAGATTTTTGGATAAAAATTGTCGATTTGTTGGTATAATTATTTTTCAATTACGATAAACCACCTGAACACTAGTGGAGAAAAAGTCTAGGTATGACAGCACTGCCATAAGAGCCCCCGGCCGAACATATGCTTTTCTTCTCTATTTACCAGCATCATACAAACTAATTTATTAACGTTGAAAGCAACTTAAAATTGCGAGATCTAAGATTAGAAACCAATTTAATGGGTACTGCTATTTCTTATATTGCTATGAAGGACAAACTGTAATGAATTAGTTCATGCAACATGGTATCAGACAACCCAGACACAATATATACAATTGTTCAAATCAATGAATAGGCAAATTCATCCTGCATCCACATCATATTTTGAAGTGACCCCAGCTTAGTTTTGAAACTCTTGTATGCAATACTAATGTGGAGAACTTTGCAGGCATCGATAAGAAGTTGGGAAAAAGAGACAGACAATACAAAACAAAGGTGACTGAGAAAGCACAACATTGAATTGTTCCATTCCGTTTTTGAGGAAATGTTTTACTTCGTGTATTCTTTTTTCTCAAAATTTTAACAATGAAATATATATATATATATGTGTGTGTGTGTGTGTGTGTGTGTGTGAAATTGTTTTAAAATGAGTTAAAAACTGAAATATTGTTTTAAAATTTTTTAATGTGAAATTGTTTAAAATAAATTAAAAAATGAAATATTCTTTTAAATATTTTTAATGTGAAATTGTCTTAAAATGAATTACAAATTGAAATATTGCTTTAAATATTTTTAATGTGAAATTGTCTTAAATGAGTTAAAAATTTTAAGACCAAAATGTTAATAAGACATGTTCAAGATTTATAATTCATTTTAAGACCAAAATGACCAAGTCCGTGCTGCTTTCGCGTCATCCCCTTCGGCATTCCGGTCATTTATTAAAATGACCAAATGCTAGTTTATATATTTTGATATTAAAAAATCCAACATATTAATTTCTAATATCGTATTGATGTGGTAGATTTAATTTCAAAAGCCTTGCGTTTGTCATATATGTCCTCGTTTTTTCAAATTTCTTTACTTATTTTAAGAAACCTTGTCATATTTGTCCCCACATTTTAAATTGTTTTATTTTTTCAAACTATAACATTATACCCCAGTGAATGTGATAATTCCGAATTTGCGTTTTATATAAATTTCTACGTAATTACCTTAATCAAATTAAAAAGAGACACATTGCATATTATCGTGACGCCCTTTTTTGAAAAGAGAAATAATTCGAAGTTTTCTAAGTTACCTGGAGGTTATACCTATCGTTCTTGCCTTAATAAATGGCAGATACCCACAATGAGCCAAAACCATGTCAAAAACCAGGCACGCAAGTCTAAACTTCCGATGGGCGGCAAATCAAAATCCTAACTCGGGTTCATATTCACCACTGTAGCCAAAACCATGTCAAAAACCAGGCATGACAGGTCTAAACTTCCTATGGGCTCATATTCACCACGGTCATGGTCCACCCATGGAAAGTGAAACCATGCTCCACCCTCTCAACTTTCTCCAAGCATGCGTGGTTGACATCCATCCTTGCACCTGCCCCTCCCTCCGCATCAACCGTCCGTCCATGTGTCCCGACCCTCATCCAACGGTCGCTGCCTCCCTTCGGCGGTTCACCTACCCACAACCCCCGACCTTCCCAGCGAGCCTTATTTTAGCTGCTATTGACCCATTAATGCCCCTTCAGAGTACCATCGGTGTCTGCTCGTCAGGCTGAAGTACACTCCCATTAATGCCCCTTCAGAGTACCATCGGTGTCTGCTCGTCAGGCTGAAGTACACTCTACATAGGCGGATGTCCATGAAAGCCATACATATCCATCGACTTTCCAGCAACTCGATTACTCTACTTCCGGTAATCTCCGCTCTCCAATGTAATTAATGCAAATAATTAATGCAAATATTAGAAAACCCGACATCTCGCTAGCATCAGGTTTCGAAGCGTGTGGATTTGGTGTTGCGTTCACTTAATGTATTTAAGGTGTTGCGTTCACTTAATGTATTTAATGCTTCATCTGCACCTACACTTTCAAATTCAGGATTGGCGCTCGAAATTAAATTTATATAACTGCATTGGCGCTCCATTGTTGTATTTAGCAACCTGCTCCTACAATTTCAAATTTAGGATTGGCGCTCGAAATTTAAATTTATATATAACTACATTGTTTCTCGCAACCTGCTAGAATGTTCATAATGGAGGTTTTTTTTTTTTTTAAATGAAAGTTTGCTAGGATTAGAAGTTTATAAGATATACAATTTGGATCGTTAATGGAGGTAGCAATAAAGAAAATTGAGAATGGAAAGCCCGTTGTCATTTTATTTGGTTCCCTTAATTTTTAGATTGAGATGATACATGCTAAATGTAAAACATCATAAACTTGATAATTGACCCTTTTATTTCAAACTTGAAGGAATATATTTGGTGGATCCACTGAGGTTGTGTCTCTGAACGAGTTGGTCGAGTTTAACTTTGCAATTTCTTGGCCATATAAATCGAAAAAATTACTGGTTAAAATTTTTGATTGTTTCTGTAAAATATTTTTTTAATTTAAATTTCATATAACTGGTTTAATAAATTTAAAATTAATTAAAAGTAAAATGTTTTTTTACCAAAATATAAAACAATTCATTAGTATAATAATATGCACGGCATGTTTTTGAGGAAATTAACATTTATCAATAGGTAAAAATGATTGAACTCTCTAACTATCACTCTATCTTTTGAAACCTCCAAACTCAATTGATTTCAAATTCACGTATGAATTTACGTAAAGGAACATAGTTTGAGGAGATATACATTTGATATTTTCATATCCAACCACTATCAAAATAAAATAAAATAAAAAATTTTATTTTATACAAAAGAATAGAAAAAAATCAAACCTATTTTTATAGTAAAAACTCTTCATTTTAATCACTATATCTCCATAAGTAAATGATTTATATAACAATTAATGAGTCTCAACCTCTAAATATCTAAATATGTGTAGATTTTATAATGATTAATATTTAACCATAAAAGAGTATATTTAAGGAGGAATCTTGATAAAGGTATTTAATTAACTTGAAAATATATAAAAATTTGATTAAAATATAGAATAGTGAGAAAGTTGTATCCATTAAATTTATCTTTTGGTGTCTTTGATTCTCTATTTCTATAAAGAATAATTAGAAAGGAATTTTTGTAAACGTATTCAAATTTATTATAAAATAAATTAAAAACCAATTTTGGTAAAAGTATCAAAGTTAATTGTAAATTAAATAAGAACTTTATAAGGAAATTTTATTAAAAAAACATTAAATTTTATTATAGTTAAATATAAAAACTATAGGAAAGTTTAAAATTAAAGCAATTTTTTATTATAATTATAAATTGATGATGATGATGATTAACTTCTACTATGACCAATATGATCCGCAAAGCCTTAAAAATTGTGAAAAAGTAATCGATTTTTTTTAATATATTATTTCTATGTTCAAAAAGGTTGGTAGTATGATAATGTTGGAAATCTAAGAGAAAGTGTGCTTCATCTTCGACCCTGTGAAAAATATTTTCTCCCATGGCTAGACCAATGCCCAATTTCACTACCAAGCTCATGAGAATTAGTTATTAAATCTTAGTAATGTTGACTTTCTTGTTAATACTAGTCAAGATAGATAAGTAATTATGGTTTTCAATAGTGAAATTGATGACTTCCTTATAATATCTCAAATTCCTTTTTCTTTAACTCTTAGATGACTTCCTTATAATATATTAAGAAAAAATTGTATATATTTAATATAAGTTATGTATCATGTTTATAAAAATTACAATTAATTTAAAATAAAAATTAAAATATGTGTCAATGGTTCTCATCACATTTAAGCATCATTTTATGTAGCTAAAATCCCAATAATATTTAATTAATTTTATGAAATGTTAATTTTGTTTATATTAGAGTTTTTTTGAAACTTTACTGTTACATATGATATTAGTTATTTTAATTTATAAATAAAATTTTGTAATGAATTTTTACTTGTGTTCAGCAACCAACCTAGAAGAGATGAGGTCATGTCTTATTCTATTATGTCATTTTAACTAAACATTTTGACTTTATGTTAACTAAACATTTTAACTTGGTCCAAAAAAAAAAAAAAATCTTAAAATAAAAGAATTAGAATTATAATTATTAATTAAAGTGTTTTGATTCCATAAAAAAAATAATAATAATTAAATAATCTTATGCTTATCTTAATTTTTAATTTTAGATCTACAAAGGGGTAGAGGGATAAAATATCTTTAGGTGCAAACTCTTTTAGAGTGAAAAGATATTTAATCCATCTCATCCCTTAGTATATCCAGGGGTAAAATAGATTTAGGCTAGTTATAGTGGGATGAAATCTCTTGAGGTGCAAACCTCTTTTAGAGTGAAAATAGATTTAATCCATCGCATCCCTTAGTAAATAGAAGGGTAAAATAGATTTAGGCTAGTTATATTTTAATAACATTGAGTGTTTTATCTAAACTTTGATATAAATTTCTAAATTATAATTAAAAAAATAATTTGTTTATAATATAAAACTATTATATATAATATAATTTTATGGGAATTGAGAACTTTCTTTATGCCTTCCAAGAAGCATTGGAAAATGGTTGTGTTTGTATAGTTTTGGGAATTTGGGAATCGGTTGGAAATGACCATGTAGATAAATCAAAAGTTAAGGGAATAGTTTAAAAAGTTCCAAACTTGTACAAGATTTCACACTCAAGGATGAGGGAAGATGTGTGAAATTTAAGGTGGGTATCTGTTTGAACCCCAATGAGATGGACAGAGAAACCCTGAGATGAGAGGCATGACCTCTACCCACACCAACCCCCATCTCCCAAACTACGAATAAGGGTGTATATTTCATGAAATTTGCAAGGAGAAATGTGGTGCAAGAGGTTGGAAACATTGGAAAATAGCTATGTGAAGAAGGGGGATGAATATAAATATGTGATCCATGTTAGCCAAGGCTAGTTGACGTATGCCTTTTTCCTAGTAGCATCTCTTAAGAAAAGGAAATTAAAAATATAAGAAGTACGTCAGAAGCATGTACTAACCATTAAAATGAAGACCTTTAGTTGCACACTATTCAAAAACATTGAGTAAATAACATATCTTAAATTCTAGTAATTGAAATTCATTTTGAAGAGCAATTTCTATTGTTCATCAATGCATTAATGTTGATTGAAATTTTGTCCCAACAAATCCTACTAGCAAAGGAGAATACCTATGGTCAATTCCCATTATATAGGTTCTTGGAATTTAGAAACAAAGCTAATTAGATAGGAAAACTAAACCTATAAAGGGAGGGATGTATCTAGAATATGGGATTCCAGAGACAACAATTCACACCTTCACAAAAAAGTCATGGATCGTGTTTAAAAATAAAAAAAGAGAGAGAAGTAGGAGGTTCATGAATATTGCAATGGGAGTCTAATAATCCTACAACCTAACTAAAATATTATTAAGCGGTAAAGAATGGAGGTGCATGGAATATAGGAGGGATATGTGTTGGTTCCCAACTAGATAGATAAAGAAATGTTCAAGTAAGAGGCAAGGCCTAGAACCACATCATCATGTATCTCCAAAGCCATGCATACTATTAGATAAAAATGACTAAAATTGGTGTATGTTTGAGTAAATTTTCAAGGAAAAACTTTTCACACGAGGGTGGAAAACATTAAAAAACAATTGTATATGCACAATTTCCATATGTGCACAAGTTTTGTATATGCTTAATTTCTGCATATGCTTGACTTCCATATGTGCATATCTTCCATATATTCACATATCTTCTATATATATTAATTTTCCATATATGATGCAAAACTTCCAATTGACACATCCTCCACTATTTTCCTATTACCATGCACCACATAGAACCTTCAGACCCTTGACTCATTAGACATCATATAAATCTAAGAAAAGCATGCATTGTAGTTGACAACATGTGGCGAGTTTAGTCATTCAAGGTTAAATCGACACCAAACCCAGATTAATACGCTTACCAACAAATAACATTAGTTATTACTTTAACCCTCTGAAATATATTCAACCCTTCAAACATATTCATAAATTTTTGGAACAAAAATATCCAATCTAAATATGATAGTCCCATATTACATAACTAGTATGAAAATTTGGATTATTAAAGATGCTACAAACATTCAGATCATCAAAATTCTAGTTAACATGCACGAAAAATGTACACCTAACAACATATAACATTCAGATAAATACACAGGAGATATGGAGCAACTCATCCATCCATTGGTTTATATTAACAATAATGAAAGAGGTGTTGTGCCCAAAGTTACATTCATTAGAACAATTGGATCATTAGCCTTTCAAATAAAAATCATATATAGACAAGAAAAAACCGTAAACCCGACTCATAGGGGCCAAAATCAGATAATAGTAAGCATAATTATTTACAATTATGTTGTCGGGAAACTATAGACTCAAACATTTTCCTAAGATGTAACATAGAATCTACAAAAACATTTGATAACCAGACAAAAACTTCATGTTAGGTCCCCTTAATTTGTCAGTTTGGCAAGACCAAATGTAAAAGGGTAACATCAAACCAGTCTTTGGAGTCTTAGGACCTAGCCTTCCTGGACTCGGAGAGGGCTCTCTCTATGTTTGTGTAAAGGATGTGACTTAGTTGATTTTAGGGTTTTGAATTTAGGCTAGTTATAAGGATTAGGGTTTGTTTGTTTGCTTGTTTGGTTGGATAGGTTGTCAAGAAAAATAGGTAGAGTAAGATAAAATCAATCCATTGGGCTATGGAGTCTGCAAAGGTCTTGAAAAGTTCAGTAAGAGGTCAAGGGTGTTTCATAAGGCAAGGTAACAACGCCAAATGGATCTAAGTAGGTTTAGTGAGTGTGAAATGAACATGAAGTTATGGATGCAGTAGGTCCAAAGGGTAATTAAGGATACTTCAGCATACTAATAACAAGAAAATATCTTAGGATGATGCATAGTAATACTTGAAGAGAAATGAAGGATTCTTCAACTAGAATTTTTCTAAATAGACCTCAAAACAAAAAATAAGTAATCCTAGAGAGCAGTTAAGAATTATCTAAAAATTACTTTCAAACAAAGAGATATTTTAACATAAAATCTCACTGAAACTAAAGAGAATTTAAATATTCTTTAATTAAACTTCAAGGAAGAAAACATAGAGATCAAAGGAGGCAGACAGAAGTAGGGTGCCAAGAAAGCATACCCTACTCTAAAATTTTTGTCCTATGATCAAAGGAAACCATGAATCATAATGAAAACTGAAGTAAACAAATACATGAGTGGAATAACATCACCATATAACAGATCTCATGAATCCTAGGAATTTTCTTGATCCATTGATGCTCCATCCAAAACCATCACAACACACCAAAGCCAATTTCTTCAACAAACTCAAAGTATAGATCATATTAAGCTCAGCAACCAACCAACATGTACAATGAGGCCTCAATGCATTATTTAACTAGCAAGGAGGACCAAAACCCTAACTAGGATTTCCAAAATGTCATTAATACATCATAAATGCCATTTTTGTCCAAAGAGACCATGCAAGGCCCAAGGCACAAAATATCTAACTTAATAAAAGCAAAATAACTTCAAAGATAAATTATGAGCTAACTAGGAGTGATTTGCCTTAAAATCTCTCAAAAATATATTTTTTTCAGTAAATTTATGTGTCTTTTTGACTTTGCACGCAAGGGCACAGCATTGAGGTCCAAGGGCGCGGTGGCTGCATCGAAAAAGTTTCATGTTTTGTAACCAAGCTTTGGAGGCCTTCCAGGTGTCCAAATGAGCTCCATGATAGCTCATTGGAAAGTTTGTCCAGTCTATTTTACAAAAATGCCTTTATTTTTCTGACTGGACTTCATTTGCCTACTAAAAAACTCAATCTCCGAATACTATTTAGGGTGCAGTGCCAACTTTGAAAATAGGGAAAAAAGGTGATTTTTTGGGTGTTTTTGGCACTTTTGGAGTACCAGTTTTGCTCCAAATGATCTGAATTTTTTTTGGATGATTTCCTTGGCCTAAGAATTCCAAAAATGTAATCCATTCCTCAAAATTTCCCCAAAAAAGAGGGCAGAGCCAGTGGCGCTGCGCCTTTGGCCCTTTAAAACAGTCAAAAATCTAAAAACTTCAAAATTGTGCCAAAAAATGAATTTGCCTTGCTAATTATGTTTTGGATGCCTGTAGGGATGTATCAACAAGGATTTCAAGATTTTATTTGTCTTTATTCTCCTCGGTCCCACCATATTCTTCATAGGCCTTATTGTTATCAGCCTTACTTCTTTCTTCATAGCTCTCTGCCTCACTGACATCATCCTCACTAATATCATTGCCCTTTTCATTTCTTCTTTCTTCTTTATTGACATCTGCCTCCTCATATCCTTCTTCTTCATTGTTTGTTTCATCATTGCTTGTTTCTCATTTCCCTCTCCCTTATTGACATTTGATTTCTCATTGTCACCTTCCTTATTGTTTGATTTTTCATTGTTATCTTCTTCACTGATATCCTCCTCTTCGCGTTATTCTTCATTTCTCTTTCCCTCACTGCTGTTGTCCTCTCTTTCTGACATTTTGACCACTCTTCCTTTGAAACCCTAGAGCTTGATGTGAAACTGATATGGAGGGTAATGGAATGGCGGTTTGCTTGTGAATGAGATGAATGAGTGAGGGTGTAAATATGTCAGAATGAGGGATAAGCTGACCACTTACTGATAACCCTCTGCTAATATGTCAAACTCTATTTTGAAATACTAGAGGTTGATGTGTAATTTAGGTGAATGAGGGTAATGGAATGTCACCTTTCTTGCAAATGAGGGGGTGAATGAATGAGATAGGTGTATGGACATCTAGGGTGAATGAGTAACCTCCAAACAATGTAATCCCTCGTTTATCACTAATTTTCCTTATGAAGTAATGACAAATAGTGGATTGCAATTTTAAATGCCTAGTTTTCTTTCTTTGGGCTTCAACTTCTTTCCATTTAATGATGGAAAATATGCTTGGAGATGGGTTGATGTGATGGTACTCAATCCTTCAATATGCCTAGAGGACCTTCAACAAGAGTTTGGGAGTGAACTGAGTGTTTTTAGGGTTGAGGAGGCCCTCCTGGATAAGGGCGTAGCGCCGGTGCTAAGGGCACAGCGCTCAGCCCAGGCGCGTAGCACCAAGGTCTTCTTTACCAGCCCTGTCGTGCAAGAGCGCAACGCTCTGCCAAGCATGCAACGCCTTCATAATTTATAAGGAAAAACTTTTCTGGGGGCACAACGCCGGGCAAATTTGTCCAAGTTTGTCTTGTAAACTCAAAAATTCTTCTCCTCTGACTACTTTAATGATTTTTGCAAGGGCACAATGTTTCATACGAACACAAAATGAACTAAAATAAGCTGGGGAATTAGTTTTAACTTTGCAAACCCATTTTGTAATGTTTTAAGACTTTTTTCTCTTTCACTGATGTCCTTTGACCTTTTGCTTGTAGGTGACTTGAAAAGATGAAGTTGATCCTTTGCTTTTACTCCTGAAGATCTGACATGTTCATTTTGACACAACAGTAGCTTGAAAATCCTCTTTTTTTCCTATCATGTAGTCCAACTCATCTCTTTACCTTCCCTATGCCATTTCTACAATTGATTACTATGTTGGCACTCTGTTGGACCATCAAGTGCAAAAACCCTAATTTTCCTTAAGGCCAACTTGTTTCCATTTCTTCTGCTAGAAGTTGTCTTGATTTAGGAGTAGACCATCTACCTTATCAATTCCTTCTGCTGATAGACCTTTTAACACTCCTGCAGAAGTCTTAAAATCTTAACATTTACCTCTTGCAGACTTTGAGTTTGATAAGGTAGTGTTCTTTGGAAACGTTTATATATTTTCTTAAATAACCATGTCTCAGCATTTGAATACCTCTAAACCAGATTCTAATAAAGAAAAATTGTGTCTGAAACACCAATAATGACCTTGGACCATATGAAACCCTAATTGGCCTAGCGGGAGGATTCTTTGACTTGGTCTTTGACTGAAAATTGGCTTGGAGGCTTCAAGTGAAAAACAGAGTATTTGTTAAATTGTTGTATTGAAGATCCAAAATCCAATGTACTTGATTTATCTAAAGAGCCTACAAAGACAGTTTTGAGACCGTCCATGCTTGAGGACCTTGGGGAACATGGGAATGAGTAGGCTATAGGAAAACCCTAGATGGAAAGTGGAGTTATGGGCAAGGGAAAAACAAAGTAATGAGGTCATAGGTAGGAAAAAAGGATGGATATGAGAGGCACAAGCCATTAAGGAGCCTTTTAGGAGTGGCAGGGTGACCATGAAATGGCAAGGTTGATAGAATAGTGAAATACTTTCTATAAGGATAATGAAGACAGTGAGATTTCTAAAACTCAAAATGTTCAAAGAATGTTGTTTTTAGAAATCTAGAACCAATCTATAGTCATCTACCAATAGTGAAAAATAATGATGACTAACACTTCATAGCCTTGTTCTCTCCTTCGTTTTCTCATCCAATGTTCAACGCCCAATAACCAACATCCAACCCATGCTCTGTCCTCAATGACCCTTCTTATATTCACCTGGAAACCTCTCAAACCTTGTAGTCATGTTGCCTGATTTTTCCAGCTCTCCTACATGTCATTTTTTTAATTTCCTCATCACTCATTGAGTTTTCCCATACATAATATCGACTGCTCGAAATATCCTTCCTTCCAGTCGACGCCTCTCCACCCCTTCTCTTCCTTTTGAAAAATATCTCGACCTTCCTACGTACCACAACACCCATGGTCAACTCCATTACCCTACAAAATCCAAATTTCCAATATTCCCTCATATGCGCCTCTTATCCTTAGCAACACCCTTATCCTTATTATGCAATGTCCACCTATGTCGTTCCCTGCTCCATGCGTCAAGCTTGTGCTACACTCCACTCATACCTCTTGCACTCCTCAACCCTACTGTGTGTTCCTATCCTTGCATTATTCAACAACAATTTTTTGGGCTCCAACAAGAACCTTCAAAATATATTGAGATGTGGAGAAACCTAAATTATTAGTGTTATCCAATAAGGCTTTCAATGAAAGTGGTTTCAATTTTGTGTCCTTTAAGATGGAATCATCTTGTATTTTTATTTTCATTGTTTAATGTACCACTATGTTTGCTATGTTTTTTCATTTGTTCGTCAAATCTCTGATAACCCATATTAGGTTGTAGAATGTATATTTACTTCCAATACAACTAGTCATCCATCACTATATATATATTATGATATCCATATATGATTTGTGTTATTAATCCCTTTTTTCTAATATAAAAAATTAAAAAATAAAATAAATAAAAATAAATAAATCTTTTTTTTTTTTTTTTTGGTCAAAGTTGTCTAAGTTCTCCAAAGATTACATCAAGCTTGATATGTGGCTTGAGAAATCATGACCCAGGGGCATCTAATCCATCAAAATCACCCTGGAATCACACCCGTCCTTGACCATACTAGCCCTTAACATGACTAGATTTTTCACAAGAAAACTAGCCCTTAACATGACTAGATTTTTCACAAGAAATTTTGAACCATCGACCTTCACAACAATGAGTGACTTAATAGTATACCAGATGAGTGTATATTCTATGCCCAATGAAAAATATAAACCAAATTCTTAAAATATAAAAATTAAATCTAAATTTTAATTTTAAAAAGAATTTCAATTATAATAAATATTTTATTTTAATAACTGATATTAAATAACTGCACATTATTAAGTTAAATAATTTAAATTTAAACTTACTATTGACAAACCAATTTTAATGTAAACTTATACTTTAACAACCTAAATCAATTTTAAAATCAATCAATTATATATATATATATATATACTCATTTCCACTTCATTTTCAGAAAAAAATATTTTTTTTACTAACCATTAAAATATATTTATTTTTTATAATTATTAAACTATCTTAAATTCATTTTATTTTAGAAAAATTGATTCTCTTTTCATAATAAAAAAATTTGAAAGTAAATATGAAGTTAAGATAGATCTAAACTTGTTTAGTTATTAATAATTGATCATTATAACTATTAATTTTATTTTATTTTTATTTTTATATAATTTGATCTAATCAAAATGTTTTAATTAGTAATTTTTATTTTTTTATATTTTACATTCTATTTATTTTTTAAATTATATTTTATTTTTATTTATATTATTATATAATTTGACCAAATTAAAATATTTAATTAACACAATATAATTTTACAATATCTTTTTATAATAAATTGGAGCGCACTTTTAAACACAAATATATTTATTTTTATCATTATTAAAAAATAACACTTTTCAAAATAATTTAAAAAATTAAGGACACCATCATCATTTGAAATCAAAATTGGAAAAAATAAAAAAGGAAAAAGTGAAGTAGACTATTGCGATTCATTAATAAGTATAAAGTGATTCATAAAGTTTGCATCATTTGATATGATTGATTTGTGTGGGTGGGTGTGGTTTACATCAAGTTTAAATTTCATATAAATTTCATAAAAGGGAATAAGAGTGGAGTTCTCACTTAATAAAACCATTATTTATTTTAAAGGGTTTAGAATTAATAATGTTTTGTAAAATTTTGATAATAAGAATTGGTTGTTAAAGAGAAAAATGGCTTTTTATCTAATAAAATTAGTTTCAAACCCATGAAGTATAAACCAATGTGAAGTTTAGTTCTATCAAATTGCAGGTTAAAATCTTATGGGGTGGTATTAAGTATGGAATTATTTTTTATTATATTTTTTTACTTGTTATATGTTTGTAGAGGTTTTGAAAGGAATTAGCAAAATAATTTTAGGTTAAATCATGAATTTTTTTGTTATTTATGGTATATTTTTTAACGTATAAATAGATTCAATTTCATGAAAAAAAGACCTGTATAGAATTTATAATCCAAATTTATAATTAAAATAAATCTTTACCAAAATTTAAACAAATTTTAAAAAGAAAAAGCAAAAACAAAAATTATCCCAAACGTAAAACAATTAAACTAAAAAAAATCCAAAATCAACCACAGTTACACCATCTTAATATTAGCCTTCCATTGTTAACGAAAATTAACCACAGATACAGAGTCTTAATATTAGCGTTACATTCTTAACAACTAATTCTTCCATCCAACCTATAAATTGCCCCAACATAAACTATATATAATATTAAAATAAATAAAAAAGAAAAAATAATTTATACCAATAACTAACGGGAGAGAATTAAAATTTACAGTAAAATATCGATAAAACAACAATAATATCATAAGGTCCCCATGACAGTCAAATGTTTCAACGCGAACTCTGTGTTTTGAGAGAAATATCATAAAACCATTCTAAAAGCACTACAATTACAGCATCTGATGGAGAGGTAGCTGCTTCTTGAACGTCTTCTGCCCAAAGCTACTATGTATGCCGCCAGCTTGAAGCATGTTCTACACCTTCAAATTCGGAATTTTCCAATCACAAATTCAAGAATCCCTGATATTGCAAGATATCCCTCCAATTACTGTCCCAGGTTCTGGCTGAACTTTCAATGAATTGAAGCCACCTTTGACTGAAAACCTTATTGAACGGCTGCCGTATTGGAAAACGAAATAGCAAGCTAGAAAAATAAATATATATAGATCGGAGAGGTCGCTATAGAAACAGCTCTGCAGTTTACAGAACAAAAATCTACAGCATTGCAAACTTAATGCTTCATTCACCTTTTTCTCTCTTCCCAGAAACAGAGAGAGCCTTCATGGCGACACCTGGAAATCTTTATCTCACATTGCTACTTCCCGAAACGCTTCGGGCAGCCGGCCTCTTCCACCTCAGCCACGTCTCTGTATGACTCCATCGACTCAAGGTACCTTGCTTCAAAGAAAGGTACTGGTGGTTAGTTGTAATGGCGAACTCCCACCCAAATATATAGAGCGAATAGGAAGAGCAAGGGCGAGAGCGATTCATTTTTCCTGTTGCTTCCTTGCTTCAGATGCAGATAAACAGGCTGGAGCAGCAGAGTTCAGTCAGTATTTCCTCAATGCCATTACCTTGGGCAATGACAGAGAGTGGCCAGTCCTTGCAAACCGAACTAACGCCAACAAGAACCTGGCAGGCAGCGGGCAGTGGCAGAGGCGGCCATGTGAATGTAGCGCAGATCAGTAAGCTATGAACGGACCCTGCAAGCTCCACTTCTATATTACTTGGATACTTCAAATCGAATCCTTCGGCTATCGGGAGCGGCTATCCAGCAGCCATGAAAGAAATACAGCAGGAACCATGTAGTGTTTTGCGCGGTGCAAAACTGAAATTTGAAAATTGAAAATGAGGGCGCTCAAATTTGAAATATGAAATAGCGCTAATTGGGAGGGCTAAGGGGTCCACCGTCGAGCCGGAGAAGGGAGGGGTCGCCGGAGCAGACTGATCGGGAGCTTGCCCCATGCCTATGCATGATGATCCGCCGATGTAGAGTGTACTTCAGGCTGACGAGCAGACACCGATGGTACTCTTAAGGGGCATTAATGGGTCAATAGCAGCTAAAATATTGCTCGCCGACCTTCCCACCGCCTTCCGGCATTCACAACCTTTGCCCAGTCGACCAGAGCATTCACAATCTGTGCCCAGCCGACCAGAGCAGCCCCTCCAGCCATTGTGCGGGTTTTCCTTGCATACAGCCGAACGTTGTATCTCTGCCTTTTCCAACCAGGGAATGGGGTTTCGATGATAAACAGGGAAAATAGTCTTCTCCTGCTACCATGAAAGAAACTCGGCCATCGCGACGCGGACTGTGCGACTCCATGCAACTAGGTTAATTTCGGTTTGCATCCACGATACCCATGTCTGTTTTTAACACGTTTTGACTCTTTTTCGGCGGCCAAACATGGCCACCACAAACGTTTCTCTCTCTTTTTTTTATGCAGAGCAGCTGCCAGACAGGAGGCGCATCTCTGCATAGTTTTCCACCACTGGCGACCTATCTGTCGCTTACCAGGTTATTATCCGCCGTCGACGGCTTTGAACGATTCAGACCCTTAGGGTTTATAGTTTACGGGCTCCGTCTTTCAGTTTGCAACCCACTGTTTGTTGCCAGGGGTTTGCTGGCATGAGATTTTTGTTCCCTGCCTGACCGCATCATGCCTAGGGTTTGTTGTCGCTCTCCTATGTGGGGTTCCGGAAGCGCGCAGTTTATTTAAGGCCGACGGCCATTTTTTATGGTCCACAGCTCCATATTTATAAAGAAACCCCTGCAAGACAGTTCTACCCCTTTCTTCTGCTATTGAGTTTTTTTTTTTTTTTTTCAAATTTGCTTTTACGCTTTATTTTCCTATATAAATGTCTCTGGCACATAATTTATTTCGACAGTTTCAACCATTTCTTCTGCTATTGAGTTTTTTTTTGGTTTATTATAATTTGCTTTTACAAGTTTTTTTTCCATATAAATGTGTAGGGACATAATTTTTTTGACTTAAAAGTAAAAACATAAGTTTTAGTTGTGTCTTGAACCGCAATTTTCTTATGCATTCTGTCCACTTGAGATCCCGCTAGGTAAGACCATGGCAACGAACTTCCCCTCACCGAAAAAAAGAGAGCAAAAAACACAATTTCTTGTCAAAGTGTCAAGGGTGAACCCTTGTTGTTATATATTTATAAATATATACCCGCTTCTCAGCTATGATACCTCCAGGCTTCTCTTGAAGCAGTGCTTATCGAAGTGGTTTTCGTTTTATTGTAACAGGCTGCGCAGCCGATGTCTACAATCCCTGTTCTTAATACTCTGCAATAGGAAGAAGCCGAATGAGGAAGACGAGCCAGATGAGATGGAGAAACACACAAAATGTTTCCATTACCCACATTGTAAAATGGAGAAACACACAAAATGTTGTGTCCATTACTCAAATTATAAGAGCTAAACCGCCATTTTGTAACCATTACCCAAATTGAGGTAAACTGCCATTTTGTAACCATTACCCAAATTGTAAGAGCTAAATCGCCATTTTGTTTCCATTACCCAAATTGTAACCATTATCCAAATTGTAAGAGCTAAACCGCCATGATCGCCATTATGTAACCACCAAAATTTTTCCATTACAATTTCCAACCACCCAAATGTTTCCATTACCCAAATTGTAAGAGCTAAACCGCCACCGCCAAGATCGCCGATATATATTTACCAGAGAATGGAAGAGCCGGAGGTGGCTCTTCCATGTGGATAACGGCCAACACTTTGGATAACAGCGCCAATATCGCCGTTATATAACTACCAGAGAATGGAAGAGCGGAGGTGGCTCTTCCATGTGGATAACGGCCAACACTTTGGATAACAGCTTGGCAGTGGGCTTAAATATTTTCAATTTTAATTCCAACCTTTCGCAATCCTTTTCATCCAGCCGCTAATCCAACTTTCATCCCAGCGGCTAAACCAACTGCTCTAAGAATAAGCGCTAATCCAGCGGCTCTAAGAATAAGCATATTCCAGACATATTCCAAACAACAGTTAATAGCATGAAGCATATTCTTGGAAATCTTATTCTTGGCATCTTCCAAACAGCCGCTAACAGCCGCTAATCCAGCTCTAAGAAGAAGCATGAAGAATATTCTCGGCATATTGCAAGCAGCCGCTAATCCAGCTTTAAGAAGAAGCATGAAGAATATTCTTGGCATATTGCAAGCAGCCGCTAATCCAGCTTTAAGAAGAAGCATGAAGCATATTCTTGGAAATATTCTTCCAGCTCTAAGAAGAAGCATGAAGAATATTCTTGGCATATTGCAAGCAGCCGCTAATCCAACTTTAAGAAGAAGCATGAAGCATATTCTTGGCATATTGCAAGCAGCCGCTAATCCAGCTTTAAGAAGAAGCATGAAGCAAATTCTTGGAAATATTCTTGCCATATTCAAGAAATATTCTTGCATATTCTAACAAAATCCAATACCAGCTTGCATTTTAAATAAAAAATAAAAAGAATATTTCCAAGAACTTCAAATATTTCAAGGAAATTCAATCTCAACCTAAATTTAAATAAAAAATAATATAAAAAATTGAACCCTAACTTAAAAAATATACAATATACAGTTATTGGTTAATTAATAATATCAAAAAATATACAATATACACTTATGGGTTAATTAATAATATCAAAATTAATTAAAATAGTTTCTAATTTTTTCATTAATTACAATTGTTTTTTCCATGATGGTGATGGTAATTTTATTATGAGTAGTTTTCAGGGTCACTTTTTGAAGGCTTTTTATGGGCTATCAGCAATGACTGGCTTACAATGATTGGCTATCGAAACACAATGACTAACAGCACCACTTCCTAGCAACACTGAGTATAGCTTCCTGCACTTTGTAGAGCATCATTCATGCACGGCCGACATAACTTCATGCACTTTTCCAGCTTCCACGTGACTATAGATTATTCATGCAGACCTTCTAGCTAATACTGCCGCCAACTGGCTACTAGACTAGCAACTATGAAACCTGGCATGAACTCTTGGATCTTGAAGGCTTTTACGGTGGCTTCTTTTTATGGTGTAATTGAGAAATTTGTTGGCTAATCTTGCAATTGAAACTTAAAAAAAACGACTCTATTTTATTATATTTTAATTTTTCTAAATTTTAATTTTTAAATTTTTTACTCAATTAAATTTATTTTTTTAATATGAAATTTATTTGACTCAAGTTTAAGGGAAAAACGGATATAAAATGAAGAAATGAAGAAATGCTATACTATAATCATTGAGTTGGACAATAACTAATAAAGACAAAAAAAATTAAGAAATGTAACCATTAAGAAATTAAGAAATTGAGTTGGTAACCATTTTTTTTAATTAAAATTTAAGTAATATAAAATTAAGAAATGTTATGATATAATCATTGACTTAAGGAAGTGATAATTTTTTTTTTCAATATTTAATGTAAAAAAAAATTAATTAAAATTTAAGTAATATAAAATGAAAAAAATATTATGATAATAATCATTGACTTAGACAAAATTTTAATGATCTTAATTAAAATTTAAGTATAAAATGAAGAAATATTGTGATATAATCATTAATTAGATAAAATCTTTATGACCAAGGTGCTTCTTCAGCAGCTTTAATCTTGATTTCGGAGACTTGAAAAGGATCAAGCGACAGGGAACGCACGTCGATGTGCATGTGAAGTTTTGAAAGAATAGTTAGCCAATGAAAAATTCTTTGCTCATGACCCTTCAAAAATGAGTTATCTTAGTGTGATATTTTTTTAGGGAGTTCAAAAAGGAGTTATTTTAGTGTGATTTTTTTTTTCTTTGTTTAAAAGTGGAGATTGGAGTTTTTTAGTCTGATTTTTTTCAATTAGTCTTTAGTGCGACTTTTTGAAGGCTTTTACGGTGACTTTTTATGGTGTAATTTCTCTAAATTTCGGCAAGAATTTATTGAAAAGAGAAGTTTGATTGCTAACTTTGCACAATCGAAGTGCCCTAGAGGTTTTTGAGGGTGCTGAATCCATATATAGAGTCAAAAAACCAGTTTGAATAACAAAAACCAAGATTTTACCTCGAAATTTTTCACCGGATTCTGGCACCTGAAACTTCAAAAAGTCGCACTAAAGACAACTCTGATTTTTTTGCTTAAAAGTGAAATTTTGATTTGGGTTATTTAATTTTTTTTATTTTTTTATTTTGATTTTGACTTTATATAGATTCAACAGTCTAAAAAAATTCTTAGAGCACTTTATGTAGGGGTGATTTCAATAAATTCCTGCTAGATTATTGATGTTTGATGTTTCATCCCATGCTAACCAAGTGTTGTAGCCGCTACAACACCACCCAAAATTTTGGGTATATTTAAAATTTCGGGTTCCCCCTCTGCTCGCTTAGGTGTTGGAGTCTTTAACCTGATCTGCAATCGACTACATCCCAGTGACCTATCTCCAACCCCTCATGAGTTTTCTCACCATCATGATCAGATGTCCTTATTGCAATCACGCCATATGTGGGGAGGATCATCCAGCGTGCGCCCGAACACTCTTGTCGCAGTCACGCCATATGTAATAAGATTGACATGCATACGTTTGAATAGAAACCTGTCTTGTATCGATCATTAATAGCTCCTTCGCCATGGGTCATTAAGCAAGTTGTTTGAATACCTCTCTTATGCTCATTGGTCTCATATGTTTTATTTAGGGACACCTTTCGCAAAGAATAACTATGAACTAATTAATGTGATGTGCTTATACAGGTCCATCCCACGACTGATCAACTCGTCAATGATTGTCATGGCACCGAGAGAAATAAGATTAAGCCTCTTGCATCTGAATAGATTAAAGAACCTGGGCTTGTCGACCATACTGTGGTTTCAAACGAACCTCTAGCTAAAGTTGTGTTCGAAATACACCAAATGATTCTACCCAAAGTGAAAGCAGTGATGTAAAGATTAAAGTCAGACGAACCTTCCTCTGAGGGTGGCAGCCAACATAAGTATTCTTTACTATTGGAGGTGTTGAATCCTTTGAGCAGAAGTTGGAAGACGCACAAGAAGCGTTGGTATTGGTCCTCATGATTATGTTCCGTGACATATGTTTCAGAAATGGTCTAGTATCAAGAGTTGTTGAGAGGTGCACCTATATTGTTGATTCTGGGGTCTCTCATTTACTTTGGGCGAAGAAACACAAAGTGGTTTGGGTGTAAGTGGACCTAGAGGCAAGGGTGGCCGTAGACTCAGTAACATCAACGAAACTATGTGAAAACATTATGAGGAGCGCACATTCAATGAAGCAAAGTTATGTTGCACATTTAAACCAAAGTCAAGTAATGGCGAAGCACATTTTGTTTTGGAGATTGTTCAAATTTTACAAAAGGTCATTTTGTGAACCAACAATCATTTTGAGTTGTGTGGGAAACTCTGGCAAATGGGGGACAAGGAGCAATTATGGTTAAATCCAAGCTACACGGTGGATGCAAAATTTATGATGTTATACAATTTAACCAAGGTAAAATCGTATGGGTTTAAAGCCATAAGAAATGGCGGAGCAAAACCATGTCAAGACATTATGAAGTGGCACACATTGGATCGGCCTAAGTGGTGTTGTATATGAAGTAAGGCGCACACCATATGGTTTTAAAACCATATAAGGTTAAAGGAACGAAACCTATATTTAAAGGGTGAGGCGGACTTGTATTCTTTAGAGGAGATATGAAATATGTGGGCAAAAGGTTGTTTTTTTTTTAACATGAAGTCAAACGTTCCAAGGGTGGGTGTCGATCTATAATGAAACATTTGATGGCCAAAGTTTATGTTAAAGAACGGGATGTTATGATAAATGTCAAAGCATGGAACCAGGTTTACGTTAAAGCATGGAACCATATGTCAAAGCACGAAAGCATGGAACCATATGTTAAGGAACCATATTCACGTTGCATGGGGATAAATCGTCGATGGCAGGTTTCGTTTAAGTGCAAATATATACGTATACTGCAGTGCAACCTCATGATTAAAGGGCGCAAATTTAATGGACCAAGATATATAAGGTAATCGAATTAAAGGGCGAGTCAGAACGCATACAGCGGTAAACAATACGTGGAAACGTGGCGCATGGGCTCGTTTGCATTAACATTTGCAGCGTATATACAAGTGGTCAAACGTTAAGTTTCGACGTGGAGCATATATATTTATGACCGAACATTATGTGTGAACATGAAACACATTACAATTGTATTATATCTGGTCAAAACACGCGTTTAAACAGGGAGCCCAACGTAGATAATTATATGACAGTCCAACCGTTCAACTAATGGTGCAACACGTGGCATTCGGTGGCAAGTTTTCCAATTCAGCAAATGTATTGAGCATATACAACGGTCGAAGGTTTATTTCTTAAAACATGGAGCGGGCGCGAAGATTCGATAGTGGAGTTATTTGTTATAAGTGTTGATGACCATTATGTTGAAACTACAAGATATGATGATGGTGAAATTACAACGCAGGAGTCCAACGTCGTTGGCATGAAAATGCATGGGGCAGAATCGTTGCATGGAAACAAACGTGAAATATTTACGTTGCATGGGGCGTAAATCATGTCGACTGGCTCAAATGCTCTTGTGTTGAAGCTGTAATCCGCAATGAACATTTGTCTTCATGTTAAAGTTGCAATTCGTGATGAATATATAATGGTCAGCGGTATGCAAAGGTTTGATGGCGGAGGTTTAGAGCGGAGATATTTTATGATCAAAACCTATGTCTAAAACGTGGCAGCGAATATTATAATGGCGCGACGTATGAAAATTTACAAACATGTTTGAGCGGTGCAATACATTGTTCAAGCCATGCGAGAGGGTGCAATGAAACTACATGGGCACGTGGCATACATACAGCAGTCAACACATGGTCAGAGCTATAAGAACGTTCATTGCGAATAGACTTAAGCGTTTCTATGGCAAAGTTTTATTTTTGGAGCAGAGATTTAATATTGGATTAGAATGTGCGGAGGACAGAACAAGTCCCCGCGCTTCATGTCGCGTCAGACGGACACAGGTTGCCGAGGCGCACTGCCATGCATAAACGATTATCCTGCTGCAGTCAAATGGATTTTTCTGATCGAAAATAACGCCGATACACAGATTTTCAGGAATCATTTAGCTCTGCGCCCGACATGCAAGGATGTGACGGCCGTTGCACCGCTTAACCCTGGCACGCAATGACAATGCTCGACATGACCGTTTTTCATATGGAAAGAAGTTGGAATCTCTTCGATTCTGATTTCGTTAGCATGGCAAGTAGGAACTCTGAGAAAATAAGCGTTCTCCGCAAGCACACTACGTCCAGCACAGCCTTCAGGCCCTGTAAGTCTAAAACGCCTTCGACTATGTCTTCAAGGCACCAACGGAGTTGCGAATCAAGCACATGCATGCCGGAGCTGGGTTATATCCAAAGTAGGAATGAATGCACGTAATTATCGTGCCTTGTTAGCAGCCCGAGGAATTATTTCTGGTGGAGGCGTTGCCTCAAGGCGAGTTTATGTGCATGGCTAATCTTTGCAACTATTTCGAAGTCATGGCTATGTTTGGATTCTCCGCAGTCTCATCCCAAGAATATTGTGAGCGCGCTTCAAGGAGTGGAAAATGTATTGTTAGTGCATATCATAATGCATGTCACAGCGGGCGTACGGAGCATGTTGCCCAAGCCTACACTGCCCATCAACTGAGTCTGCATTTCAAACTCAGTCTACAGCCATACTAATATGCATTTACAGTAGTTGAAGAGGCGCAGGAAGAGCCTACACCATTCACTCTGATGACATAGTGACACAGTGCCTGACCATACAGGGGTCAAATTAATTTTTCTATCATAAAGTTATCGTGTTTTTCATTCCTTAACATGTGTAGATATATATACATATGGATGATTTAAATCCGCTTATTTGCAGGTTATATGAGAAGATGCTGGAGCAGCTATGTCGACCCAAATTGAAAAAAATGCTAGCTCTCTCCGAAGGATGCAGATCTGGGTTTCAGATCAAACTCAAAACCTCGTGCTATGCGAATACTCAGTATCTTGCTTGAAACAGAAACCATTCTACCCACTTATCATCACATGCAAAGTCCCTTAGCGCGGAGATGACACCACCAGCAAATAGCAGTTGTCGTTTCATAACGAAGGCCAAGGCTAGCCCCAAGAGAACAAGGTCATGAGATCTCGAAAAGAAAAGACAAAAGGAACTTGCTGATCTGCCCAAGGTCGCAGGTCATACATCTTCGATTTTTCCGCCATTGCGACCCTGCGACCCAGCAACCTAGTCGCAAGGTCGCATTTCTTTGGTTGTCCTCCCTTTTGCGACCCCGCGACTCAGCGACTTAGTCGCAAGGTCGCAAGGTCGCACCTCTTCGATTTTTTCGCCTTTTGCGACCCCGCGACCCAGCGACCTAGTCGCAAGGTCGCAAGGTCGCATCTCTCTATTTTTGCTGCCTTTACGACCCTGCGACCCAGCGACCTAGTCGCAAGGTCGCATCTCTTGGATTTTGCCGCCTTTTGCGACCCCGTGACCCAGTGACCTAGTCGCAGGGTCGCAAGGTCGCATATCTTTGTTTTTACACGTTTTGCGACCTCTACGACCCAGCGACCTAGTCGCAAGGTCGCAAGGTCGCACCTTGGCCATTCTCTTACAACTTGCGACGTCGCAACGACAGCTCAGATCGCAGGTCGCAACGACAGCTCAGATCGCAGGTCGCAACAGCGGCTCAGGTCGCAGGTCGCAACAGCGGCTCAGGTCGCAGGTCGCAAAAAGGACTAGGTCGCAAGGCAGCCCAACGGTCGGGAAGATGAAAGATCAAGGAAGCCCGAAGGGCAGTTTCTGCATTATAAATACTTCCTTCGGGAACTTGTAAAAGGGCTTTTTCTTTTGGAAACTGAAGAACTACATGGCATTGTATTGAAAGATTCTACACTTGAGCATATGAATATAGATTCTTGTTAAAACACCCTATGGTTATGATGTGTTTTGCTGTGCGAACATTGTGTGTATTCCTTGTACAGTTTCAGAACATCCTATGATTAATGAAGTTGCACTCTTCATGTCATCATTTATGCGTCATGGCTATCTGTGTTGTATCAATGATGTTCATTTTATCATCTGTTCTATTAATGAATGTTAATGAACTATTTTGTTAGCATTTCGTTTTATCTTTCAGGAAGTAAAGAGGTATCTTATCATAAAGAACTATTTCTTTTGTGATTAGACTACCTTACAAGCATTACCCCACAAAAGATGTGTTGCTAATGACATCTCTTGAGGTGTACGTGCTTTATCTATAATCTTGCTACACATAGTGTTTGATTCGTGTTTAACACATCAATCCTGTATTCTGTATCATGTGAATAAGTGTATGTCCGCAGGTTCAAACAGGTTCTTTTGAGACCGAAAGGAAGTCATCTTAAGTGGTAGCCGGACCCACACCCCGGACGAGATCCCTACTCCAAACGGTTTAAGGTCTAATTGGGACTTTCTACCGGGGAGATCCCCTACTGTTGGCCGGACAAATTTTCCCGTCAACATCAAGATAGTTTTTAAATTCATTTAAAGTATATTCTTTTCCAATACAAATCGAGCCAATATGAGATTGTGCATCATTTTGAATCCATGCATGAAAGTTCTTCAATGTTTCAAAGGCTTTAGATTTGTTCTTAAATAAATAAACCCAATGCATTATGGTGTAGTTATCAATAAATGCCATCATATATTTATTACCATTTGCAAAATGAACAAACTTTGGGCCACGTAAATCAGAATGAATGAACTCAAGTTTTCCATGTGCTCTAGAATGAGAATCATGAAAAGATTGTTTGTTGTGCTTTCCTAAGATACACACATCACATTGCTTAAGTTTCCTAAGAATAGTTGGAAAACCTGAAACACCCTTTTTCTTCAAGAAACAAATGTTTTCATAGTTCAGATGTACAAATCTAGCATGTCATAAAAGACTTAATGGAAGTGTGACTTCATCATATTGAGAACTGTATGAAATTTTTTTGCACAAGCAGAGGTTCCTTACATCTTCAAAAGTCTTTTTTCTTCTATTCCAGTCATGAAAAGTGAGTGATTTGATGTTTTTCTAACATCAACTTTGCCATCAAATATATGAATGGAGTTTACTTGTTGGAAGATGTGGACCAAATACAACAAGTTTCTCCTCAAATCCAGGAGGTATAGAGCATCATGTAGAAGAAATTCTAGAAGACCAGACAGTTTGAGCCTGATAGTGCCAAGCCCTGATGGCTTGAGTTTTGACCTATCTGCAAAGTATACTTCTTCATCAACATTGTCAGTGAATTCTTCAACGAAATATCTTATGGAAGTCATGTGGCAATTTCCTCTTGAACCAAGCAACCAAACATTTTCCATGAAGAAAGTGAAGCATTGAATAAGTCCTCAGTTACTTCAATGTTGCAATGGGCCACAACATAATGAGCAGACTCGGGTGCTTTTTCTTTCCCTTTACCAAGTGTTTTACCATTTTCTTCATTTATTTATTGCTCAATTCTGTCCCAAGGTAGCTTACACATGGAAACATCATGTTCGTCTTTATTGCATCTTATGAAATGAAGATCGTAACTTTCTCCTTAGAAATGTCTACCCCCATACCTCTAAAATTATTCCTTCCTCTTCATCTTCGGACACCTCTTCCTATAGAATAATCTTGTGCATGATTCTTCTATTTTTGTGCAAAGAACACAACTTTTTCAGAAATCTGAGGAATTTTATTATTCCCAAAATCTCTCTCTTTCAACAAACATATTCTCAAGGGAGAAAAAGGAAATATCCTTAAGTTTTCCACTTGCTTACAATGACTCAAGATAATGTGAATAAGTGAGATATAGTGCCTTGGCATAGGCTGTGAGAGGAACATCTATTTCAACACCAGTAGATTTTATGTCTTGCATATGGATCTTATTTCTGATGCTAAGGCAAGAGGGTCATCATTTTTCAACTGAAGATTAAACAACTTGATCATCAATTGAACAACTTTAAGTTCAAAGTGTGAGTCATATAATTCCTTCAAATTCTTGAAGGCTTCAAAGGAATTTGAAAATGGTGAAATGTGTTCGAATCACCTCTTCATTTACAGATGTTGCAATCAAGGCATAGGCTTTTGTTGTTCTTGTTTTCCCAAATGACAAGCTCCTTGTCTGAAGTGGGCTTTTCAGGTGGATTTTCTCCTTCTCCTTCACAAACCCCTTTCCACAACTCATTGAAAATCAAGGTATGGTTTATCTTCCAAGGCCACTCATAATAGTTATCTTTTCCAAAGCAAACTATTTCCACAATGAAAATGACTAAATACATCATGAAAAAAAATTGCTCCCTAAATAACAACAAATCTAATATGTGTCTACAATAAAATTAATATGCCTTTTATATAAAAACCATCCAATTTCTATGACATATATTGGTTTCAAAATATCAACACGACCTCCTTTAAAAAAACTCATATATATATATATATATAGCCTCAAAGATTTTTAATAATCATATCGCAACTTTATTTTATATATGGTCTTCCATTAAAAACATAACCAACTCCTATTCTTTCACCATTCAATACACACTCATATAACCACAAAAAAAGGCTTCAACGAATATTTTATTGCATATTCCATCACATTACATAAAATTTCAGATGTATGAACTTTTATGCCACATCCCTTTTAATGATTGTTCATCATTTAAAAACACCATTCGGTCTTCATAAAACATCAACGTATCATTCAATTTTCCAATACCAAATGCAGCCGTTCAAAAAATTTCAACCCAACATAGTAATTAAACGTATACCAAGTTGGAACAAACCTTCAATTATTAACACACAAATCTCCATTCATTTTTAGTAAGTATTTGCCCATTTCTATGGTAAAAACACAACCAGTGCACACAATTTTAGGGCAGCAATTAGCGAATTGGTTATGTTCGTCATTGATGCAGGAACCTTCGAGAATAGATGGTGAGCCACTGAGCAGAACGTGTTGAGCATTATGACCGGTAAAACACACAGAATCGCTCCTCCAAATTGTAACATACACCGACAACTTCACATGGAAATGCAAGGAGTTAATTTTTTTTATACAAGTTACCCACAGGTAACTATTCAAATCACTATTAAATATTCCTTACACATCATTAGTTAGAATGTTCACCAGTTCATAGTGTAACTTTAGTTTGTTCAATATTCCTTAGTTTTATTGTAGTACATTAACATAAAACTGTATGATGTAATCCTTGCATTCATTTCGTCATTCTTGTAGTCATCACATACTTGACATTATGAACATGACAACAAGACCGGAATCAACATCATCAACTTGGAACAATAATCAATCACATCATTGAACATCAATATACCCTAGAAACCCTGTAGGGTGAAAACCAGGAAACGTTTAATTTTATTATTAAACGATCGTGAGGGTGTTCAGCCCTCACACAATGGCTTATAAGGGAGACCATCCCTTAACCATTGTTATAAAGAAATATAAAAATATCTAGCTTAAAGCCATTACAATAAATATGATAGCATTTACCCACTAATCTTCATATCTTCATATCTTGGTGGCATGGATGCCCTATAATGGACCATCATAGATTGGATCATCCTGCAGCTCACACTCATCTTTGTGAACCATAATCATTTACCTGCCACCGTTAAGCATAATATTTCCTTTTCATAAGTCATCATCGCTTCCTGTTATTGATGTCATAAACAAGATTTTATAGCATGGTTAGCTAAAGCCTCAATCAATCAATAATCAATCTTTAAGCGATCCTTTAACACTTATTCATGTGCATACATGAAATGTGAATACAATATCAGAACATGCTTTCTCCTAGCATAACTACCTTAGTGTAAGCAAGTAATTATCAATTCATGTCAAGATAAACCCCACATTATTATGACACTTCTCGCACATGCTCACATTCGTACAGGAGAATTCACTACAATTGTCCAGGAATTCCTTTAATGGAAAATGACACAATGTGCATCCGAGTTACTTAAACTTTAACATAGGAACCAACCCTTCAGCTTTTGCCTTTGGAGCATGCAAATATAATAAAGCTAACACATTGACTGTTGTTCCTATGCATACAATGCATAAAGTTTCTAAAATTAATTTCCCAATAGAATACTTAACCTAATCGAGCATGCAAACACATGTTTCCTCTTCGAGGAAATATAAAATAATAGGCATGCAAAATGTGGTTTCTTTTCCATAAAAATAACGGAATAAAGCATAAGAATACATGTCTTATTCTCCAAATATTATACCAACATTACCTGTATATATATATATATATTTCAAGGAAACCAAAACATTACTTTAGCTTTTGTACATGTAATTCAATCTTCTTTCCCAAAGAAATCTTTTCCAATGCAAGATAACAAACACATGTTATCATTTCCCACATACAAATGTATATTATTTCCAATGAAATCTAATACAAACATTGCATGCATATACATGATCTTGTTCCGAAAGAAACTAACATAATAATTATGATAGCATAAGTAATCACATACTCAATAGATCTTCTATCCATGCAAAGAACCTTGTTTCTCTATGATTCTACATGCAAGAAGCTCATGCTTGGCTTCCAAGAATTTACCATAGATAGCCTCTTTTATGCATAAAAACTAGGCAATGCTAACAAGGTTAACTTAACCTTTAATACACCTAAATCAAGAGGTTGACTTAATTCATCTAGCCATTTAATCTTTTCAAGAGGTTATTCTTTTCAAGTAAGAACAACATATATAAAACAATAGAATCTTTTCCAAAGAAAAGATTATGAGGAACTAACATGGGTTCATGACTTCTTTTTCAAGAAAAACTCATTAACTTATCTTCCAACCCATGTAATATCTTCAAGAATTACCCTCTTTAATCTATATTCATTTTCAAGAAATAACTTGGATTTCCTTATCATTTCATACACATGTATGAAATCCCCTTATTTTACAAAAAGAACAAGCATCTCATTTTTCTTACATAAGATGCATATATATAAAGGCAAGTAAAATTATTTATATTATCTTTTACTACTGCAGACATCTTTCAAGATACATATAGCAATCTTTGCAAGAACTCACATGGATTCTTTTCCAAAAAACCAACATAGTAAATTTGTCTTTTATCATGGTATATCACTAAAAACAATATCTTTCTAAAAGATTAACATAATAGCAATCTTTATTGCTTTCCAAAAAACTAACACCTTATTTTACCATAGTATATTTCTAAGAACAAACATGGCTATTTTTCATAAAACAATTCATATGAAATCTTTTATTTTCTTTTCAGAAAATGGGTAAAAGATTTAAAAGCAAACTACTATTTTTCTTTAAAAAAAAACATTCATATGTTTCTTTCTCCAACAAAAAAAGGCATAGTTACTTATCTCGTTTGTTAATAAGCCCTTCCTACATGAACTTCTCTTTATTAATTAGAGTGGCCACGATTTTGAGTTGGTGACTGTGACTATTCACGTTCTTTTTTATTTTTTCCACATAATGATGGTTGCAAGGGGAATGTCTCACAACAATTGTTGTCTTTCACCAGAGCAGCTACATATAGGATTAAATGCCTCTCGAACACTAATAGGTGGCCAAAGAAGGGACTGAAACCCTCTGGAATCACGTTTTATTCATTTACATATAATAGCCAGTCGTAAACCCTGCCATGCCTTGGAGAAAAAGAAACAGAGTCTAACTCTGACTGCCCAAGTCCATTTGAACTCAGTCCAACATAACTGATATATTTCGATTTCACCATCACGGCCGAATAAAAAAAACCCTTCGCGACCCTTTGTCTCATCTGAGCATGGCATGAGACGAGATAAAGTAAAAAAATGTGTTGTAGAAGTTTGCAATCATATAAAAACTTCTTTGAAAGAACTAGTGAAATTCAGGGAAACCATCCACTAGAGAGCCTCTTAATTAACAAATACCAAAGGCTGTTATCAAGAATTCATTTTCTCTGTTATCAAGAATTCATTTTACCTCAAACCGATTCTTGATTTTCTTGCTTAAAGCGCCATCAACCCCTCCGGGCAGGCATCATCCATCAGCCCAAGGTCTTCTAGCCTTTCACAATTGTTCACAACTGTCTGACATGTTAAATTTCTCTTTTAGCATTCTTTCCCATAGTAAATTACATAATGAACTGTGTATACCTTATACATAGAGAAAAAAATACTTTATGTACATCATACATCATACTTGGCCCTTCACATGGGTCTAATGATATCTAGATTAACATGAAACATGAATAACATACATGTGTTGTACATTATTATTTCCCAAATAAAAAAATCATGCACATTATAACATGATACTTTAACATTCATTGTTGCAATTCGCATTGCAATGTTTGTGATGTTTTTACTTTCACAAGTTTTATGTTGTCATTAAGCTACCTATACTTACTATAAGCAACAATGCTAATCGTAAATATGCATTTCTTAAGCACGTATTATCTTATGCAATTATTTTAATTTTTTTCATACAATTTTTTCATGCATACAATTATATAAAAATATTCATTAATGCATATGTGTCAATAACGATTAGGGTATGAGTGCAAACATATCCAATTCCCACAATTTTCTATTACCAACAGACTGACACATGAAGCAATTACCATAATCACTTGTTCACAACTTTCAAATAGATTTAGTCAAAATAAATTCGTGCATATAAATTTCATTAGTTAGTCATTCATAACTAATCAATGCTACTAATAATCTTAATGCATCCATGACACGACTCATTCAAAAACTAGTCATTCAATGCCACTAATAATCTTAATGCATCCATGACGACTCATTAAAAAATGAGTCAATCAACTAGTCATTATAGTCAACTCTCACTACTTGACCCATTAAGTATTTTTTAACATCTAAAAGGGTTCATTCAATCTCATTTTAAAACACTCTCATCCTCTTCAAGGACTTTCCCATCTTTTTCATTCATGCATTAGTTTCACACACCATCACTATACATATTCATCATTTTCAATTAGTGCATAGTAAATTTAGTTATGTTCACTAAATGTATGAGTAATATGTCATATAACCAGTGTTAATAAATGACTCTCACTTTCACTAGTGAGTACTCAGGTTGTTCATAAGTACAACAAAGGTTTTATTTTCTTTCATCCTCAACATGATTCTAATGTTATGAAAACTATTTTGCAACAACTTTTATTACTTATTACTATTTAATGTAGTTATAAACATGAATCACACATCTCATGTCAAGAGTAGACTACTGCATATATCATTCAATATGTAGATTTGCTAGAATCATATATCAATCAATATGTAGATTTCTAGAATCATACCTTAATTGATGTCCATTAGTAGCATACCTCAATTTTTTTTCACTTAACAAATCCCAAAGGCGCTAGTGTTGCAACCTGGCTCTGATACCACTTGTAACATACACCGGCAACTTCACATGGAAATGCAAGGAGTTAAATTTTTTATACAAGTTACCCACAGGTAACTGTTCAAATCACTATTAAATATTCCTTACATATCATTAGTTAAAATGTTCACCAGTTCATATTGTAACCTTAGTTTGTTCAATATTCCTTAGTTTTATTGTAGTACATTAACATAAAACTATATGATGTAATCCTTGCATTCATTTCATCATTCTTGTAGTCATAACATACTTGACATTATGAACATCACAACAAGAACGGAATCAACATCATCAACTTGACACAATAATCAATCACATCATTGAACACCAATATACCCTGGAAACCCCGTAGGGTGAAAACCAGCAAACGTTTAATTTTATTATTAAACGCTCGTGAGGGTGTTCAACCCTCACACAATGGCTTATAAGGGAGACCATCCCTTAACCATTGTTATAAAGAAATATACAAATATCTAGCTTAAAGCCATTACAATAAATATGATAGAATTTACCCATTAATCTTCATATCTTCATATCTTGGTGGCATGGATGCCCTACAATGGACCATCGTACATTGGATCATCCTACAACTCACACTCATTTGCATGAACCATAATCATTTACCTGCCGCCGTTAAGCATAATATTTCCTTTTCATAAGTCATCATCGCTTCCTGTTATTGATGTCATCAACAAGCTTTTATAGCATGGTTAGATGAAGCCTCAATCAATTAATAATCAATCTTTAAGCGATCCTTTAACACTTATTCATGTGCATACATGGAATGTGAATACAATATCAGAACATTCTTTCTTCTAGCATAACTACCTTAGTGTAAGAAAGTAATTATCAATTCATGTCAAGATAAACCCCACATTATTATGACACTTGTTGCACATGTTCACATTCGTACAGGAGAATTCACTACAATTGTCCAAGGATTCCTTTAACGGAAAATGACAAAATGTGCATCCGAGTTACTTAAAATTTAACATAGGAACCAACCCTTCAGCTTTTGCCTTTGGAGCATGCAAATATAATAAAGCTAACACATTAATTGTTGTTCCTATGCATACAATGCATAAAGTTTCTAAAATTAATTTCCCAACAGAATACTTAACCTAATCGAGCATGCAAACACATGTTTCCTCTTTGAGGAAATATAACATAATAGGCATGCAAATTGTGGTTTCTTTTCCATAAAACTAATGGAATAAAGCATAAGAATATATGTCTTATTCTCCAAATATTATACCAACATTACCCGTATATATATATATATATATATATATATATATATATATATATATATATATTTCAAGGAAACCAAAACATTACTTTAGCTTTTGTACATGTAATTCAATCTTCTTTCCCAAAGAAATATTTTCCAATGTAAGATAACAAACACATGTTATCATTTCCCACATACAAATGTATATTCTTTCCAATGAAATCTAATACAAACATTGCATGCATATACATGATCTTGTTCCGAAAGAAACTAACATAATAATTATGATAGCATAAGTAATCACATACTCAATAGATCTTCTGTCCATGCAAAGAACCATGTTTCTCTATGATTCCACATGCAAGAAGCTTATGCTTGGCTTCCAAGAATTTACCATAGATAGCCTCTTTTATGCATAAAAACTAGGCAACACTAACAAAGTTAACTTAACCTTTAATACACCTAAATCAAGAGGTTGACTTAATTCATCTAACCATTTAATCTTTTCAAGAGGTTATTCTTTTCAAGTAAGAACAACATATATAAAACAATAGAATCTTTCCCAAAGAAAAGATTATGAGGAACTAACATGGGTTCATGACTTCTTTTGCAAGAAAAACTCATTAACTTATCTCCCAACCCATGCAATATCTTCAAGAATTACCCTCTTTAATCTATATTGATTTTCAAGAAATAACTTGGATTTCCTTATCATTTCATACACATGTATGAAATCCCCTTCTTTTACAAAAAGAACAAACATCTCATTTTTCTTACATAAGATGCATATATATAAAGACAAGTAAAATTATTTATATTATCTTTTACTATTGCAGACATCTTTCAAGATACATATAGCAATCTTTACAAGAACTCTCATGGATTCTTTTCCGAAAAACCATCATAGTAAATTTGTCTTTTTATCATGGTATATCACTAAAAACAATATCTTTCTAAAAGATTAACATAATAGCAATCTTTATTACTTTCCGAAAAACTAGCACCTTATTTTACCATAGTATATCTCTAAGAACAAACATGGCTATTTTTCGTATAAAAATTCATATGAAATATTTTATTTTCTTTCCATAAAATGGGTAAAATATTTAAAAGCAAACTACTATTTTTCTTTAAAAAAAAACATTCATATGTTTCTTTCTCCAACAAAAAGAGGCATAGTTACTTATCTCGTTAGTCGATAAGCCCTTCCTACTTGAACTTCTCTTTATTGATTAGAGTGGCCACGATTTTGAGTTGGTGATTGTGACTGTTCACGTTCTTTTTTAATTTTTCTGCATAATGATGGTTGCAAGGGGAATGTCTCACAACAATTGTTGTCTTTCACCAGAGCAGCTACATACAGGATTAAATGCCTCTCGAATACTAACAGGTGACCAAAGAAGGGACTGAAACCCTCTGGAATCACATTCTATTCATTTACATATAATAGGCAGTCGTAAACCCTGCAATGCCTTGGAGCAAAAGAAACAAAGTCTAAATCTGACTCCCCAAGTCCATTTGAACTCAGTCCAACAGAACTGATATATTTCGATTTCACCATCATGGCTGAATAAAAAAAACCCTTCGCGATCCTTTGTCCCATTTGAGCATGGCATGAGACGAGATAAAGTAAAAAAATGTGTTGTAGAAGTTTGGAATCATATAAAAACTTCTTTGAAAGAATCGATGAAATTTAGGGAAACCATCCACTAGAGAGCCTCTTAATTAACGAATACCAAAGGTTGGTATCAAGAATTCGTTTTACCTCAAACCGATTCTTGATTTTCTTGATTAAACTATTAAAGTAAAATAGATTTACCATGTGTAATTATGTAAGGTTGAGTAGGTATGTTACATAAATGCATCAATTTCTAATGTTCGATGGAGTTTAACTCGTAGTTTCCAATGTCTTAATTCTCACAGTCCTTTAGAAAAATTCTAATGGTTACAGAAATAATTTAACATATTCAGTTAAGAAGGAGATGCCAGCAAACATAGGATATTGGCATGATAGGAGATAAGGAAATTAAAAAATGGAATTTGACACTAAATTTGAGTGGAAAAAGGGCAAAGCAAGGTGGCAACAAAGTTGAAAGTCAGAATTTTTTCAAAAAAATATTTTTTTTCATGAGGGAGGAAGACAAACGCATCCCAGAAAAGTCGTGTTAGTGTTATAACTGGAGCAAAAATTCAATTTAGTCAAGGCACGTTAAATTCAACAAGAGCATGAAAGATAATTATGCTTCGGGTCTCCAATTAAAAGGTCGACCACCCCACTCACAACAACCACAATTTCGTTTGAAACGTCCAAAATGTTTTTATGCATATGTTAATTTTTTATTGCTTTAGATGAACGCAGTTGGATGGTATTTTTGTTAAGGACTTATTTAAAAAGGGGTCATTTCAAAAATAAAAGTTAGTCTCATTCAAAAAGAGAAGAAGTATATAATTAAAAATTTTTTTAAAGTGTTTTTTATTTTCTTATTAAATAAGAATTAAAAAAATGGTTTTATTGGAAAGAGAATTTAGGGCCTTGCAAAAAGGTGAATTGATTTGCAAAAAAAAAATTGTGGTTTTTCAAGCATGATAGTGTTTTGGGTTTGGAAAAATCGCTCTGTGTACGTGAATCTAGTGAAGATTGTTCCTTACGAAGGCACATATTGAAAACCATTATTTTTGGGGAGGTACGGAAGGAAGTCTCATGCAATAAGGAAAGCAACCATAAGACAGAAGAAAGAAAAAAGTCATGGGTTGCAAAGCAAGATTGAAGCAGATTAAAATAAGAAATCAATAAGAAGAGCCAGAGCATTTTGAAGAGATCATAGAGGTTCTCGTTGCAATCGATGAATTAACAAGACAAGTAGATGAATCAGAACAAGTAAAGGATGCATGGATCATGATGGATTTGGTAACACTGCTAAAATGTAGTGGTAATTTTTTTAATTTTTTGGTTGTGAAAATGAAAAAAATTCTTTGATACAAAGTTTCAATTAAGTGCTGGTCTAATAACCCATATGATGAAGTATGTGATGCTTTAGTGTTGGATTTTATGAAAAATACATTGGATGATAAGTTTTTGTACAAGGTAGCAAAAGCTACATCTTCCAAGGAAGCATGGAAGATCTTGGAAGGAGATTTTGGTACAAAGTAAGGTGACATACAACGACAAAATTTGTAAAAATTTGTTGAAGAATCAATAGAGAAATCATATGCAGGTATGAGAGTAGATGAGAAAGACACTCGGAGGACAACAAAGCTTGGAGAATCCCACTCGAAAGTGGATGATGGTCATGAAGACTATAAAAGTGAAACCCATTATGCAGAGATGAATATGGATGAAGAAGACTCAACAAACATCGTAGAGAGAGAATTTTAAGCCTATGTGTGAAGCAAAGCAAGAGCATATAAATGTTAAAGAACTCCACTATAACGTAGATGGTGAAACCCATTGTGATGAGACACATGTGTATGATGATATAAAGTGAGATGTAAATTGGTAAATTCAGCCGTAGCTAATGAAATTAGTGAAGATTAAATTGTTAATGAGCACATGCATGGTCGGATATCCCACCATAGGGTGGTTGAACATTATGTTAATTAAATTGTGACATATTTTTTGAAACAAGGATTTATCGTGGAAATATGGTAAGTGTAATGTTTGAGGAAGAATTGAAGGTTAAATCTACCACTGTAGGAGCAAGTTATGAAGCAAAAGTTGGAACTGCTCATGAAGAAGTGTGTGAACTAGCAGCGACTGAGTTTGTCACAGATAAAGCAAGTAATGGAGCAATAAGTGGTTTGCTGGATCCAACAATTGAAATTTGGTTTATTAAGAATAATTAAATGATGGCAAGTGGTTTCACATGATGCAACATAAAGAGTGCAATGATATGTTATTATTTGGTGAGAGAATCCCACTTGTTTCTAGAAGCCAAGTGGAAGGCAACCCATTTGCAGTAGCACAGGTTTGTAAAGAAGTGGAAGAGAAGGAAGAGAAGAGGAAGAGAAGAAATCTCTCAATGCAAAGCATAATGAAGATATTTTTAACATTGATTTTGATTGTGCGGGTAAACATGATAGTAGTTCAGTTGAAAGAGAGGATGAAGAAAGAGATGTAGGAAAGGACATGGAAGTTTCTAAATACAAAGAAGAAATAATTCAAAAATATTTCAACAATGGAGTCAAGAAGAGATTGGATTATGATATCAATAAATATGGCAGAATGAAGATGAGGAATATGAAGTGAAAGTAGCAGAGTGAGTAACAATTTTTGAATATGAAGAGTTGTGGCAATAGGCCAAGGTTGAACGAATATTTGAAGAAGAAGTTGAAGAAGACATGCTCAGGTTGTTTTTTAAAACAAATGCAAGAGAAGTAAAATAAAAATTGCAGCAGAAGCAAGTGAAGAAATATGGATCCACTAGCAAGAAAACTCAACATAAAACTCAATAGTTTTGAGGGTATATAATTTGGAAGAAACAAAAAATAAAATCCAATATTGGAAAAATTTTGAGTCGTTGTAAGCCTAACTGAGACTTAGACCAGCAGACAAGTTTAAGTGGTGATTGAGTCAATTTTTATTGTAAGCATAACAAGCACATTTGAGTCATGTTTGAGTTATGTTGAATTGTACATTTTTAATTAAGGGGGAGTGTTGGAAATAGTCACGAAATATTAAACTACTCATGTATGCATGCAATTCATGGAGAGATGATTTGAGTTAAGATGAGTCTAATAATATAAGTCGAGTGTGAGTTTGTCAAGTGTGTGTTAGCCAGAGAAAATGAAATTAAAGTTGAGTTTGTCATGATTCCATATTTAGTAAATTAGGTCCTCATATACCTGTGGTTGGGTCATTATAATGTGTGTGTGTGAAAGCCAAGAGTCACATCTTTGTGGATAGTTGTACGTGAGAATTTTTATGAATATAAATTTATTTTGTGTTTTCCTCCTCTGCCTTGCCATTAAACACAATGTCCCAATCCTGCGATAGGAAAATATTTGATGGAAGAAGTCTTTTTTTCTAACTTTTTTAACTAATGGATGGACAAGTGCCAACAAGATGTTGAAAGTAAGTGCTTCAACGGTAATGAGTCGAGTG
The DNA here is from genome assembly GCA_034641835.2 of Pinus albicaulis. Lineage (NCBI taxonomy): Eukaryota > Viridiplantae > Streptophyta > Pinopsida > Pinales > Pinaceae > Pinus > Pinus albicaulis. Next base: position 128,534,004 of record CM076576.1, read on the forward strand.
GTAGAGCACTCAACGGTGGGTGCTAGGTGGCAGATGGGAAAAATTGATGGACCTTGTTTTCGTATATTAGCTCCAACAATTAATAGATTCCACTCGACACTCATCGCTATGTTTCACAACTCTTTTTTCTTCTTGGTCGCACGATGGTAGCAAATAGGATACCAAGCGATGAAAAACATTTTGTCTCTAGTTACATTAGTTAATGTAGTGTTATTGGATTGTGCTCAAATGGTTGATTGCCAATATATATGAGAGATTTCAATACTTCGATGGTTGATGGTCGAAATGTAGACAATAATGAGTTTGAAAGGGAAATTTCTCATCATCGTCAATACACAAAGACTAAAACTTCGAAATCGACGAAGTGTGGCTCTGTGGGTCTTTTCACTAGTGACCAAACTTTGCCTCAACTCTGTGATCTTTCTATTAACCTACAACTAAATAAATATTATACATGCACAATTTATATTACACACATGGAGAACTCGATACTAAATATTGAATTATGATTAAAGGGATAATAATCATTTACAAACATGCAAAGTCTCTTTACATATCTCTCGATCTCTTCAACTCTCACTCCTCTCTGAAATTTTTTATTATTGCATTAGGGAATTCTTTTAAGAAAGTTCTCAGTCAAATCTAACAACACATAAATAATTTCTACTTTCTCTAACCAAATATCAAATTTCTCTAATTTATCCCCTAAACATAGAACTAAAATGACACTCCAAATAACCTCTTAACAAATTCAAATTCTTTTAGATTATATCCAATTTAATTATTACAAATTTAAATGACTTAAGGAATCCAAATTCCCTTGAAAATAAATTAAACAACTAATACATACCAAATGGATTTTTAGCTTAAAAAAGTCAAAGAAAAACTTGATTTGTAAATACTCCTATAGTAAAAAAAAAAATAATAAAATAAAATAAAAATAAAATAAAATAAAATAAATAATATTATTTTATTATTATAATATTATATTTTAGATATTAATAATGAGTTTATAATTTTATAGAATTATTGGAAGCATTTGATTTATTTGTAAATATATTTGATAATTTTTGCAACAACACTGCATTAACATGAAAAGGATGACCAAAAATCTATCCATTTTAATATTAATGTATCCATCTTCTTTAAATAATTTTTTTTTTTTAATTTTGTTATTATAAATTAAAAAAATGCAAAAATGTACACCATTATTTGATACCAATATTACATTTAATGGCCATTGTCCACTCTCTATTATACTCTTTTTAAGCAATCAACATTTCATAGAGGGTAATCAAAACACTATGGAGATTAAAAGGGATACATTTCTTCCACTCTTATCTACATCTAAGCTATTGACATAATGTCAAACTTTTTCTAAAATTGACTAAATAAAAATGAAATATTCTTTAGATTTTTATATTAATTAGTAATAATTCTAAGAGCAGCAAGGTGACTAATTGTATAGGTTTTCTTTTACTATTTTATAATTTTTTGTACTATTTATTATTTTTTTTTTAAAGAGTAACTAATTTTTTTTGTTAAAACATATTTTTTAATAGCTAAATGAATCATATTGCTTTCTAAGTGAGTGAAACATTAAAGGAAATTTCAGCTTAAAAGTGTCCATAAAATTTTCACGTACATAATATGTAAACCAATCAAAATCTTTTAAATTTAAAAAGAGGTACATGTAAATATTTTGGAGGGAAAATTTTAAAAATTACTTTTTTCAATTGTATTTTTGGCTTATGTCCTTACATATTTACTCAAATTTCAAGTGTATACACTTATTGGATGCTGAATTAAACTCTTCATCCAATAGTACCCATTACGCATACTTTTGAAAAGACTCACATTGATAAAAAATGAAGATACATTAAAAACGCGTGTTGACAATTTTTATCAATGTGGGTCTTCTCAAAACTATGGATAATGTGTGCTCGTTGGATGCATCATTTAATTATGCATCCAACGAGTTTCCACACTTTAAATTTGAGCAAACTTGTAAAGAGATATGCCAAAAATACAATTAAAAAGAGTAGTTTTCTTCTTTTACCCTCCAAAATTTGTAACTCTTATTTTATTATTTTCCTATTATTTTATTATTTTTCTTAGGGGGCACTTTTATTCTGAAATTTCCTCTAATGATAGAAATAGTTAAATTCCAAACCATTTTTAGGAAATCCTTAACAAATTGATTGAAAATATGCTTAATGTAAGATCATATATCATAATTCCAAGTTTTTAATTCTAGACTTAAACATGCTTCCTAGCTTTATCTTTTTTTTTAGATTAGTTGAGGAGGTTAGTTTGTTGAGTGAGAATTACATCAATTTATGATAATATTATTTAAATTTTAGCTTTTATGGAGATGATGTTAGTTTAAAATATTTTAATTTGTTTTACAAAAGGTTATAGATCTCTCCTTAAATTCCCATATTATGTACAATTATGGTCAAAGCATAGAGTTATTTATATGTGTAAATAAATTTTGAAAAAAAACGACTTCATTGAGAAATTAGATGAGAAAAAAGAGAACTAAAAGAGTAGAAAGTGAAGGGTGGTTCCATGTTTGACTATGTTGGCAGTCATAAGGTCTTCACTTAGTGAACCTATAATATAGCATAAGCATTAGTGGAATATTAAAGAATATCCTTAATTTTATTAGATATTAAATCTCTCTAAATTTCTTTGTTGAACCCCCTCCCAAGGCATTTTTCCAATAAAAATATCTCATATTTTTACTAGATACTCCTTTTTATAACCTATAGTACCTATAAACCTATAAACCTCTTGATGCGTTGCATCTCATCCCACCCAGAGCTCCCTAATCCATGCATAATTTACTTTATAAACATTAGGGAATTTTGAGGTCAAAATGGACCTAAAAACAAAATATGTACTAATAAAATTAACTTTAAAAGGACTAGTAAGATTCAAGATGATGATGTCATTTCCAATGATAAATATTTTTTAAGAAAAAAGAAGGAAAACTAATTTTCTAATTGTATTTTCAGCTTATCTCCTTAATATGTTTACTTAAATTCCAAGTGTAAACACCCATTGGATGCAAAATTAAATTCGACCTCCAACTAGTACCCACTCTGCATACTTTCCAATAAATCCACACCAAAAAAATTTGAAAATACATGAAGAAAAACCTATTTCAACATGTTTTTCAAGTTTGTTTAATTTTTTTTCAGTGTGGGTCTACTCAAAAGTATGCAGAGTGGGTGCTCATTGGATGTTGAATTTAATTTTGCATCCAATGAGTGTTTACACAAGGAATTTGAGTAAACCTATAAGGTTTTAAGTCAAAAATACAATTAAAAAAAAAGGACGTTTTCCTTCTTCTCCTTTAAAAATTCATAACTCTTGTTCCATTATTTAAACTATTATTTTACTATTTTCCTTAAAAATATTATTTTAGGCCTCAAATTCTTCTAATATGAACATGATAAAATATTGGTTAACAAAATCAACTCTTATATAAACACTATGGCTCACAAATAATTTGTTTTTTTAATAAATAAATTCATTATTTTAATTCACTTATTGTAGTATATAATACCAATAACCCCAAGCCTAAAAGGGATAGTAATCTTTATAAATGAATACCTAATTCCAAAATACTAAGCTGAACTAAGGAAAGAATTCCAAAAGGTCAAGGAGGCAAGAAAGGCATGTAAATGGGTAATCAATAGGAATATGAAAGATATTATTAGAGGTAAAGTCTCAAGCACGAGTGATAAATAGGGACTCGCATCACTCTAGATCCTCTTCTGGAACTGTCGTGGCTTTCCATGGTGTAAATTTCCCATGTTAAGTTGTATCTCGAGTGATATTGACCTTATTCTCTTAGTTGAAACTTGGGAGCATGATGAATCTAGGGTCCCTCACCTTAACGGTTTCACTCTGGTATGCTTGGAATAAGAAATCCTCTCGGAGGGGTTTTGATTGTGTTAGCGCAAGGAGTCACTCATTGACTGCAAAAGGAGTAAGCCATACACATCATAGTTCATTTCAAAGTTAAAGGTTTTGAGTGGAGGGATGGCTTCTTAAAGAGTTTGAAATGATTTTTATTCTTTAAGACTCTCATGCATTTGGCAAGCTGTGGCAAGTATAAATTGTATGGGTAAATTGGTATTATAGGGAGAAAAATGTAACAAATGAAAGGAGATAGATAATTGGTACTTGCTGTAAGAAATATGCATATCCTAAATCAATCACACAGCTACAATAGTGGCTCTTTACATAAACTATGTTTTATGTAAGGTAAACAACATTTAGAAAGCAGTATACATGTATAAATAATTTCATAAATCCTTCTTCAAACCTTCACTAACATGCTTTACAACTATGATTTGCAGAAGACTAGACAACTGATAATTAACTATTAGATCCTCTAATAATTCTCTTACTCATACTTTACTAGCTGTTGAAACTCACAAATCAGAAGAAATAAATAATGAGATAAACACACCATACATTAGATAGTCCTTGAATCACAAAATCCTCCAGCATGAAGTGAAAAAAGGAGTTTTTTTATTATATTAAGTCTTTAGGTAGACCAACATCCAACCCTAAAATGGTATTTACAAATTATATATATATATAGAGAGAGAGAGAGAGGCACCAACTCCATCTCTCCTATAAAGAAGGAACCACTCTTCCTCACATTACATAGGTGTTATAGGACATTAAAGATATATCCCATCAAAATCTAACTAACAAGGCAGATGTAGATAAGAGAAGAGAAGAAAGTTTGGACTGTACTACTGAGTGTGCTAACATGTTTCCCCATTTTTCTCCTAATTTGTCTCCTCATGACTTTGGTTCTTTAATAACCATGTGTCTACATTAAATATTAAATTCAACAACCTCATAACCACTTATCAACCATCACTTGTCATATCCATATATTTATGAGTCCTTATCTTTCCTGAACTTGCTCGGAAACTTTGCTGGTAGTTGTAAAAAATCATTTAAAACAGGCGCTACCAGAAATTTCGGTAAAAACCCGTAACAGCGCAAAAACTGTAATGCTATCAAAATTTCTGGTAACGCTCTATTTCTTTTTCAAAAATGCTCAACAAACACTTGAAAAACCCGTGCAGACTTATATACTTTGAAACTTGAGATGTTGTTCAAAAATTTACTTAGTAAGCAAAGAGGTGTTTTATTACGAAACCCTTTTACCTTTCTTGCATATGGGTTGCTGCTTCTGCAATGTTGTCCAAGTCTGATTTGTTGTCAAAAACTGATTTTGATTTTGCGGTCTTGGTGGCTATTTCTTTGAGAATTGTCTTTTTCTCCTTTGAACTCTTTTGAATTTTTATTCTTTTGAGGATTATGTTTGCTGGTCTGAAGGGGCTTTGCTTTTTTCTTTCTTCTTGGACCCATTAGTCTCTAAAATTGAAGGAGTTACTGTCTGTAACCCTTCAGATTGTCCTTCCACATCTATGACCTCTGTCAACAAACTTGGATTATGCAGGGCCTTAGATTTGAGCCTAAACTTGTTGTTGTCTCTGGTGTGTATTTTTCTGCTACCATCAATAGGTTTGGCATCCTTTTTCTTCTTTTGATGCTAATATGATACCCTGTATCTTTTAGGAGCTCTTCATCAAACTTAGTGGGATGATATTCCTTTTAAATTTTATGTTGAATGTTTTATTCCGAAACTTCCAGTAGCACTTGTGCTTTGGATTTTTCTGTAGTTGCAGAGTTTCCTCTCTGTGCGGTGGTATAAAATTTGGGAAAAGGAGGAATGGGGGGCACCATCTTCAATGGTTTAGGCTTATTTTTTTATGAGTCTTCTCCTTTTTCCAACTTCTTATCAACCTTGATTGAAGGAGTCTTTTCTTTTATGCCTTTAGCCTTTTTATGAATGTTCTCATTCTTAGCCTTTCTCTTAGTTCTCCTAGCAGGCTGAGGATGTTGTTGTTAAGTTGACGATGGTTGAGATGGAACATATAGTGTAGGTGCAGGTTGGTCTACCTTGTAAAACATAAAATGGTCCCAATGATTGGTTTCTTTTCCTGAGTTATTCCTCAACCAACACTTTAATAAGAGCTTGATGGTATAAGTTGTATTCTGATGCAGCTGTGTGTGTTTGAATCCTAGATGACATCTTTGTCAAGCTATTTAGTATAAATAATGGTAAGTTGAGGGTATTCATACCTGCAATATGAAACATAAATCTCATATGATAAAGAAAAACCACAGTATACCTCCTCTCACAGGTGAGGTAAATTTTGATGAGCTTAACAGTCTCAGCCCATTCATTTTTGAGGTATTTGTTGGGAATTCATTTAGCCCAGTTGGGATCTCTATGTCCATATTTAAGGAAACTGTTGAGGACTCCTCCAGTGATGACTTGGCCATTAAACCATTTTTCTCCTTCCTTTGGAAGGTTTAAAGCATCAACAATTGACTTTGTTGATACATGTAGTCTGAGACCATAGATAGTTGCTTCTTGTCCATTGAAAGAGTGTGAAAACTCCTGAGCTACTCCTAAATGAGAGCTTCCCAATCTTGAACACAATGGATACCACCCCGCTTAAACAAAAATCCTTCTTACGTTTGGATTAGCATCAACTAGAAAAATTCCTTAAGGTTCAATTCGTTTTATATTTCCTCCTTTCTTAGTCATATTCAGTAATAAATAAGGTTGTTTTCTTAAATTTGATAGGTGTCAAGACTAGAGGAGCTCACCTAACAGGTGTTGTTGTGTCTTTAATGAGATCTGTTTGAAATCTGAGTCTCCTTTCTTAAGCTGCTCACTGGATCTTCTCATTCACCAACAGTTAAACTCAAAACTAATGGCCTTTCTTTATTTTCGGTGGTTTAAAATAGATACGTTGGTTCACCTTCCCATGCATCAGATTTTTCATTATGGTAATTATCTTAGACTATAGCATACACCCCATGGTATTCATAATGAACTTCAGTTGGTTGTGAAGTTTCATATGGTATGCTATAGGTGGCTAGAGATGAGCGGAGCTGGAGCTGGCAGTCACTTCCACTGAACCTTTATTACAGGCTAAATTTCCGGCAACATCCATGCTTGATCAACCAAATGGTCATCGCATTAAAACTGTAGATACACGATATTTCTTAACACATAACACGTACTTTGACATGTGGATGAAATGGCTTAGCTTACAGACAGGACATACAACGATAGGCTTTTAAAAACTGCGGATTGACACCTAGCATTCACCACGTATAACCACGACTTCAACTTAACATCAATCAACCTAAACCTTTCATATCACGTTACCTAAATCATGATAAAAGGTTTTTAAAAAATGTAGTCGATAATGGGAACACGTGGCTTAACTCAGAAGCATATGCGTTTTTTTTTTTTTTTTTTATAGCAGGGGAAGTTACCAGAATTTACGGTAGCATCGGGTTAAATAAAAACAGACACAAAACATAATTAAAATAGACTGTCTGAAAAGGGCTAAAACAGACACTATTGGAAATTTTAGTAGTGTTCTAAATTTTTTGAAATTTACAAATTCAATCCTAAAAAACAAAAAAAATAAAATAGACTTGTGACTTAGCATAGAACTTTGCTTACATTGGCTCCACCGGGGATAAATATCTCCCTGCGAGGCTCTAAGAATATTTTGTAGTTTCAGTGCCTTGTCATTGGGCCATGGAGTGTTATTATGAAACACACCAGTATTTACAGTGAATTTAGGCCACCAACAGCCTTAGTAAAATAATTTCTTGAGAAAGCACCCATTAAATGGGCCTCCAGACAGTTTTTTCCCATCAAGATGTTGCAAATCAAAAGTATTCTTCTACAAAATATTGGAGATTCTAAAAGGACCAAGCCATAAAGCATAAAATTTGGAAAGCTTACCTGGATCTTGATGTTATGCATCCCATTTCAACACCATATCTCCAATATGAAAATCTTATTTTTTAGTTCCTCTATCAAAAAATTACTTTACATCTTGCTGATATTTTCTCACCAAATCATATTATTGTTCTCTCTTTTGCTACACTTCCATGATTTGATAAATTCTCTTGGTCATTTCATTTGGCTCAGCTTCATGATCTTGTAGAAATTTAGCTATAGAAATATCTAATTGGATTGGAAAAACAACCTTAGTTCCATAAACCATTTGAAGGTGGATGAATTTCTCCAATGAAATCTAAGCCCCATTGTTGGAAAGGTACGGAAACAACTATGGGTTTGAGAGGCAAAGACTTCAAATGTTTCTTACCAATGAACTTCTGACATTTTTCACATGCCCTCACCTCAACACATACACCATAAAATAAGCTAGGCCAAAAATAGCTAGCTCTTAGTATTTTGTATCCAGTAGTTCTCCAATAATGATGACCTCCACACACACTACTATGCATATCAAACATAAAGTTCTTGGACTCATATGGGTCAATGCACCTGAACAAAACTCTTGTAGGATATTTCCAATATAAAAAATTATCTTTCATGCATAATTTAAGAGTTTTCAGCTTCAAATATCTTACTCTTCTTTTATCAAAATTTGGAGGATTTTTAAAATGTTGCAGAAAATAAATGATATCCTTATACCAGCTGCACTCAGAAAGCTTTACATATACTGCCATGTTATTTACAGGTTCTGAAATTCTCCCTTCTAGATTTTCATCCATAAAATTCAAGCCCAAAACTCTACAATTATCTTCATCTAGTAGTTTGGCTAATCCTTGACCTTTGATTAGTTTGGTAGGCTTTATCTCTAAATCAAATTCAAGAACTTTGGTCACCCACTTACTTATTTTTCCATCAATATCAGGCTGAACTAATATTTTTCTAACAACAGATGAAGGTACATAGGAAATAACTTGAGCATGCAAAATAGAAAATCTAAAAGCTTTCAGAACTCTCACTAATGCATAAGCATGCTTTTCCAACATTTCATAATTCAATTATGCATCTCTAAGAGCTCTGCTAAAAAATGCTATGGGGGCTTCCTTATTTTCTGTATCTTTTTGTAATAAAACAACAACAATAGTATCTTGAGAGGCAAATGAGAAGATTAAGAAATACTTTGAGTATTTAGGGCTTACCAACTGAGGTGCTTCAATGATAGAATTTTTTATTAGCTGAAATGAATTTCTAGCTTCAAATTTCCACTTGAATTCTTTGTCCTTCTTGAGCATGCAAGTAATATGTTTCACCACTTCAGCAAAATTGAGAATGAACCTTCTTAAAAAATTGATCTTACCAAGAAAATGTTGAATCTCTTTTTTTGATGTTGGAAGTGTTAAATCCTGAATTGAAATCACTCTTTTGGGAATAATTTTCACTCCATATTTTGAAAATATGTGACCCAACATCTTACCTTCTTTAAGAACAAAATGTCACTTCTTTTCATTCAATGATATACCATATTTCTTGCATTTAACAAATACTGGTCTCAAGTGCTGAAGGTGCTCTTGATCTGAAGCTGAAAAAACAGTAATATCATCCAAATAGATGACCAAGAATTTATCTTTTTTTCTCTAATGATTGAAAAGTCCATAACACACTGAAAATTAGCTTCATCATTCATAAGCCCAAATGGCATATTTTCATACATGAATGTTCCCTAGGGAGTAGTGAATGTTGTCTTCTCTCGACCTTCTAGCAAAAAAAATACTTGGTTGTACCTGGAGAACCTATCCAACATGGAAATTATGTCTGACTCGGTTACATTTTGAAGAATATGATTCATCTTTGGCAATGGAAAATTATCTTTCTTGGAGCATCTGTTATGATTCCTGAAATCTACACATAATCTGACTTCACCACTCTTCTTTCTTACTAGAACTAGATTAGCAACCCAATTTGAGTATCTTAATGGAATGATGGTTTTAGCATCCAAAATTTTCTTGAATTCCTTCACCATCACTGGTAACAATAATGGATCCAAAAATTCTTTAGCAGCATTAGTGAATCTTCTAATCTCCTGATCATACTTAAAAAAATTCCAATACTTGAAATTATTAGGAATGTTAGGTCTAAACCTAGCTTCCACTTCATATTTCAACTTTATAGGTATTCGAATCTTGACTGAGCTTGCTGAAATAGAAAGTGAATCATCCAAAATATTACTTTTTATTGGAACAAAAGAAATTTTAAAGCCCAGGAATGAGTCTTCCATAATGCTCCATACTGCATTCCGGTAATCTGTGAGTTTGTGATGCTTAGTTTGATAAACATTTTTTATTTTCTGAATAATAAGTTCAACATCTCCAAAAATAGAAATTTCTGAAATATTCATGTCTTTTGCTATATTTAAACCAATCAATAGAGCCTCATATTCAACCACATTGTTAGTAGCTTCAAATTCAAGATTGAAAAAAAAAGTGGAGCTCTCTTTCAAAGGGGACATGAGACTATTCCTACACAAGCTCCTTCTCTAGAACTTGAGTCATCAAAATACATTTGCCGCAACTTAGAACCCTCATGACTGATCTGTTTTTCAGCAGGCTTCAAAATTTGAAAACTTTCTGTAGGCAAGACAGAATTATCCATATGTAAAATTCTTGAACCAACATCAGTTGTTCTTGCATAAATTGGATGATTAGTGTGATCTTTTCTGTCACTAATGATATAGGCCAGCTGGGATTCTCTATAAAGTCTCATTTTTTCTCCTCCAAAAACAGTGACAATAGCACAAGTGAAATCCATTTGCAAAATTCCTCCCAACCTACTAATCCATAACCTAGAAAGTAACATGCTAAATCTAGGAGAAATGTTAGCTACAACAATATCCATCACCATCCCTCTCATGGGTAACTGAAAGAGGCTTACTGCAAGTTATTTGATGACACCAAGGCATTGGACTTTTCGGGAATCAAAATAGTAGAGATCTTGGTATTATTTAGTTACTTCTAGACCTAGTTCATCCATGACTACCTTGGGCATTAAATTATGTAAGGCTCCATAATCCATTAGGAAATTATACAATATATTATCGTGAATATTCAAAGGTAGATAGAAGGGAGTGGTAGAGTCATCTCTGTCTTCTACCAATGGACCTAAAATAACAGTGGCCTTTTCATCTTGAAGGTTAACAAAATCAGAGGCTACTTCGGTAGGTCAAGGCTAAAGAGATTTCATAAAATTCTTTTTGAAGTCATAATTCTTCATGAGTTCTACAAGAGGAACATGAATATTTATCTTTTGTATCTCATCCTCAAAATTGAAAACAAGGGGCAATTTGTGAGAAATTTTTACCTCAAGTGAAGGAGGGTTAATTGCTACCGGAATTTCTGGTATTTTTGGTTCAACCACTTACTTTTCTGCTGGAATTTTAATTGCATCCTTATTCTTTTTTTGCTGTGCAACAAGCTTTGAATTATCATCAATCCTATTTGATATGAGTTTGTATCTACTTTGATGATCAACTGCAATCATGGAATGATCATAACTCACTTCATTATTCTGATTATATAACATGAAGTATTCATACTCTGCTTGTGTAAGATGAATCAACCCTTCTTTATCTCTTAGACAATTGATATCAACACCTTTATCCAACCCTTCATCTTCCTCTTCATCTTCAAATATAGCATTCTGAAAAGGGGGCTACAATTTTTGATCATCAACATCTCTTATTTCTTGCTGCAAAATTTGAGGAGCATTAGGTCTTCTAAACTGCTACCTATTAGGATGATCAAATGAAACATTTCTCATGGTAGTCGATCTTGCTTCCATACTGAGCTTGGAAATATCAGTGGTCAATGACTTGACCATCTTGGTAAACTCACCTAGCTTAGGATCTATGTCAAAAGTTCCTGAAGATGAAACTTCATCTTTTTGCTTCCTTTTTTCTCTGTCAATCCCTCCTATGAGCCTATCGGCTACTAATACATTAGATTCTACCTCCAGTGCATTGTCCTACATTTGTGTTATTGTTGTAAATCTTCTTTCTCTCAATAATAAACAAAAATCAGGATCAAAGGCACCAACATAAGTGATTTTGGTTGAAATTTCAGTAGGCTTGATTTCAATAGGTATTTTTTATACATGTTATTGAATCTCTTAGAAAAATCAGAAATTGATCCTCCTTTTCTTTTTATTGCACCAAATTCAGTGATATAATATAGAAAATCTTTCTTATCACCCCATTTCCTTAAAAATGTATCATCTAGGGTTTCAATTCCAGTGATGCTACCAGTTGTCAAATATTTGAACCATTTCCTAACATCACCCTCAAGGCTTTGAACAAAAAATCTCATCCAGACATATTCATGCTCAATATTCAGATTATCAACATAAGCATAAAAATCAACAAGGTGTTCTCTAGCTATTACCTCTCCCTCACCACTAAACTTAGGCATGTACTTGAGATAATCTCCTGCAGGTAATGCATTCATAGGTTGAGGTAAAACCAAAGGGGCATACCTTGCAGCAACAATTGCATCCATTCGGTTAGGGGGGATTTGGACCTGCCATTTTATGAGTTGTTGGGATTTGTGGAACAACAATTAGTGGATTGTGAACAGTAGATGATGAAGCACCAACGCTTGATGTAGATATTGTTTGTTGGCTAGAAAACAAGGGAGGTACAAGATTTTCTGCAAAATCAGGGGATAGAGTTTGCATGACTTCTTTAGGGACAACCTTTGAGAAAACAATAGCAAAGAAAACAATTTTTTTTTTACTCTTTTTCTTAATTAGCTTTGTAGGATCAGGGACTGGGATTCTCAAAGGGGAATATGGGTTAGTCCTGGTTCTAGCCCTTCTGGGAGCCAGAACTTCAAAAATGGAGTCACCAGGTGTAAATTAGTCTAAAAAGACAACTGGAACTATACACATTAGAACCAGACTTATAACTTTGTCATTCACCCAGGGATAAACTTCAATTCGCCTCCCCAGTAGTGACACCCAATATGTTAGCGCAAGGAGTCACTCCTTGACTGCAAAAGGAGTAAGGCTTACACATCATTGTTCATTTCAAATTTAAAGGTTTTGAGTGGTGGGATGGCTTCTTAAAGAGTTTGAAATTATTTTTATTCTTTAAGACTTTCATGCATTTGGAAAGTTGTAGAAAGTATAAATTGTATGGGTAAATTGGTAGTATAGGGAGTAGATTGTAACAAATGAAAGAAGATATATAGCTAGTATTTACTCTAAGAAATATGCATATCCTAAATCAGTCACACAACTACAATAGTGGCTCTTTACATAAACTCTGTTTTATGTAAAGTAAACAACATTTAGAAAGTAGCATACACGTATAAAGAATTTCATAAATCCTTCATCAAAACTTCACTAACATGCTCTAAAACATACATATGATTTGCAGAATACTAGACAACTGATAATTAACTATTATATCCTCTAATAATTCTCTTACTCATACTTTACTAGCTATTGCAACTCACAAATCAGAAGAAATAAACAATGAGAGAAACACACCATACATTAGATAGTCCTTGAATCACAAAATCCTCTAGCATGAAGTGCAAAAAGGAGTTTTTTTATTATATTAAGTCTTTAAGTAGACCAACATCAAACTCTGAAATGATATATATATATATATATATATATATATATATATATATATATATATATATATATATATAGAGAGAGAGAGAGAGAGAGAGAGAGAGAGAGAGAGGCACCAACTCCATCTCTCCTAAAAATAAGGAACCACTTTCCTCACATTACATAAGTGTTATAGGACATTAAAGATATATCCCATCGAAATCTAACTAACAAGACATATATAGATGAGAGAAGAGAAGAAATTTTGGATTGTACTACTAAGTGTGTTGACATGTTGCCCCTTTTTCTGCTAATCTGTCTCGTCATGACTTTGGTTCTTTAATAACCATGTGTCTGCATTAAATATGAAATTCAACAACCTCATAACCACTTATCAACCATCATTTGTTATATCCATATCTTTATGAGTCCTTATCTTTCCTGAACTTGCTCGGAAAATTTTATCACAGTTGTCAAAAATCATTTAAAACAGGCGCTACCAGAAATTTTGGTAAAAACCTGTAACTGCGCAAAAAATGTAATGCTATCGGAATTTCCGGTAACCCTCTATTTATTTTTCAAAAATGCACAACAAATACTTGAAAAACCTATGAAAACTTATATACTTTGAAACTTGAGTTGCTGTTCAAAAATGTACTTAGTAAGAAAAGAGGTGTTTTATTATGAAACCCTTTTACCTTTATTCCATATAGGTTGCTTCATCTGCAAGGTTGTCCAAGTCTGATTTGTTGTCAACAAATGATTTTGATTTTGTGGTCTTGGTGGTTGTTTCTTTGAGAGTGGTCTTTTTCTCGTTTGAACCCTTTTGAATTTTTCTTCTTTTTGAGGATTATGTTTGTTGGTCTAAAGGGGCTTTGCTTTTGTCTTTTTTCTTGGACTTATTAGTCTCTGAAATTGAAGGAGTTGCAATCTGTAACCCTTCATATTGTCCTTCCACATATATGACCTCTATCAGCAAACTTAGATTATGCAGGGCCTTAGATTTGAGCCTAAACTTGTTGTTGTATCTGGTGTGTCTTTTTCTGCTACCAACAGTAGGTTTGGCATCCTTTTTCTTTCTTTTGTTGCTAATATCATACCCTGTATCTTTTAGGATCTCTTCATTAGACTTAGTGGGCTGATATTCCTTTTGAAGTTTTTGTTGAATGTCTTCTTCCGAAACTTCTAGTAGCACCTGTGCTTTGGATTTTTCTGCAGTTGCAGACCTTCCTCTTCGTGCGCTACTATAAAATTTGGGAAAAGGAGGAATGGGGGGCACCATATTCATTGGTTTAGGCTTATTTTTTTATGATTCTTTTCCTTTTTCCAACTTCTTATCAACCTTGATTGAAGGAGTCTTTTCTTTTCTACCTTTAGCCTTTTTATGAATTTTCTCCTTCTTAGCCTTTCTCTTAGTTCTCCCAGCAAGCTGAGGATGTTTTTGTGAAGCTGGTGATGGTTGAGATGGAACATATAGTGTAGGTGCAGGTTGGTCTGCCCTATAAAACAAAAAATGGTCCTAATGATTGGTTTCTTTTCCTGAGTTATTCCTCAACCAACACTTTAATAAGAGCTTGATGGTATAAGTTGTATTCTGATGCAGTTGTGTGTGTTTGAATCCTAGCTACCATTTTTTTCAAGCTAGTAGAAATAATGGTAATTTGAGGGTCTTCATACCTACAATATGAAACAAAAATCTCATATGATAAAGAAAAACCACAGTATACCTCCTCTCATAGGTGAGGTAAATTTTGATGAGCTTAACAGTCTCAGCCCATTCATTTTTGAGGTAGCTGCTGGGAATTCCTTTAGCCTACTTGGGATCTCTGTGTCCATATTTAAGGAAACTGCTGAGTTCTCCTCCAGTGATGACTTGGTCATTAAACCAGTTTATAGCCTTAGCAATTGACTTTGTTGATACATGTAGTTTTAGGCCATAGATAGTTGCTTCTTTTCCTTTGAAAGAGTGTGAAAACTCCTGAGCTACTCCTAAATGGGAGCTTCCCAATCTTGAACACAATGGATACCACCCCTCTTGAACAAAAATCCTTCTCACATTCATATTAGCATCAACTAGAACAACTCCTTAGGGTTCAATTCGTTTTATATTTTCTCCTTTCTTAGTCATATTCAGTAATAAATAAGGTTTCCTGTAGAAATCTGATAGGTGTCAAGACTAAAGGAGCTCACCTAGCAAGTGTTGTTGTGTTTTCAATGAGATCTATTTGAAATATGAATCTCCTTCCTTAAGTTGCTCACTAGATCTTCTCATTCACCAACAGTTAAACTCAAAACTAATGGCCTTCCTTTCTTTTCTGTGGTTTAAAACAGATACGTTGGTTCACCTTCCCATGCATCAGATTTTTCATTATGGTAAGTATCTTAGGCTGTAGCATACACCCCGTGGTAGTCATAGTGAACTTTAGTTGGTTGCAAAGTTTTAGATGGTATTCTACAGGTGGCTAGAGATGAGCGGAGCTGGAGATGGAAGTCACTTTCACTGAATCTTTATTACATGCCTAAATTTCTAGCAACGTCCATGCTTGATCAACCAAATGGTCATCGAATTAAAACTGCAGATCCACGATATTTCTTAACACATAACACGCACTTTGACATGTGGATGAAATGGCTCAGCTGACAGACAAGACAACAATGGTAGGTTTTTAAAAACTACGGATTGACACCTAGCATTCAACACGTATATCCACGACTTCAACTTAACATCACTCAACATAAACCTTTCCTATCACATGACCTAACTCATGATAAAAGGTTTTTAAAAAACGTAGTCGATAATGGGAACACGTGGCTTAAAACAGAAGCAAATGCATTTTTTTATTTTTTGTTTTTAAACAGGGGAAGTTACCAAAATTTACAGTAGCATTGGGTTAAATAAAAACAAACACAAAACATAATTAAAACAGATTGTCTGAAAAGGGCTAAAACAGACGCTACTGGAAATTTCAGCAGCGTTCTAATTTTTTTTGAAATTTACAAATTCTATCCTAAAAAACAAAAAAAATTAAAATAGACTCATGACTTAGCATAGAACTTTGCTAACATTGGCTCCACAGGGTATAGAGATCTCCCTGCGAGGCTCTAAGAATATTTTGCAGTTTCAGTGCCTTGTCATTGGGCCATGGAGTCTTATTATGAAACACACCGGTATTTACAGTGAATTTAGGCCACCAATAGCCTTAGTAAAAGAAAACTTCACTGACATGCTCTACAACATACATATGATTTTCAAAAGACTAGAAAACTAATAATTAACTATTAGATCCTCTAATAATTCTCTTACTCATACTTTACTAGTTGTTGCAACTCATAAATCAGAAGAAATAAACAATGAGAGAAACACACCATACATTATATTAAGTCTTCAGGTAGACCAACATCCAACCCTGAAATGGTATTTACAAATGATATATATATATATAGAGAGAGGCACCAACTCCATCTCTCCTAAAAATAAGGAACCACTCTTCCTCACATTACATAGGTGTTATAGGACATTAAATATATATCCTATCAAAATCTAACTAACAGGACAGATGTAGATGAGAGAGGAGAAGACCGTTTGGACAGTGCTACTAAGTGTGCTGACATGCTGCCCCTTTTTCTGCTGATTTGTCTCCTCATGACTTTTGTTCTTTAATAATCACGTGTCTTCATTAAATATGAACTTCAACAACCTCATAACCACTTATCAACCATCACTTGTTATATCCATATCGTTATGAGTCCTTATATTTCTTGAACTTGCTCGGAAACTTTGCTGACAATTGTCAAAATTATTTAAAACAGGCGCTACTAGAAATTCCGATAAAATCCTGTAACTGCGCAAAAAATGTAATGTTATCGGTATTTTTGGTAGCGCTCTATTTCTTCTTAAAAAATGCACATAAAACACTTGAAAAACCTGTGCAGACTTATATACTTTGAAACTTGAGTTGTTGTTCAAAAATGTACTTAGTAAGCAAAAAAGTGTTTTATTAGGAGACCCTTTTACCTTTATTCCATATGGGTTATTGCTTCTGCAAGGTTGTCCAAGTCTGATTTGTTGTCAACAACTAATTTTGATCTTGTAGTCCTGGTGGTTGTTTCTTTGACAATGGTATTTTTCTCCTTTGAACACTTGAATTTTTATTCTTTTTGAGCATTTTGTTTGTTGGTCTGAAAGGGATTTTATTTTGTCTTTCTTCTTGGACTCATTAGTCTCTACAATTTAAGGAGTTACAGTCTATAACCCTTCAAATGTCCTTCTATATCTATCACCTCTATCAGCAAAATTGGATTATGGAAGGCCTTAGATTTGAGCCTAAACTTGTTGTTATCTCTGGTGTGTCATTTTATACTACCAGCAACATGTTTGGCATCCTTTTTCTTTATTTTGCTGCTAATATCATACCCTGCATATTTTAGGAGCTCTTCATCAGACTTAGTGGGCTGATATTCCTTATGAATTTTCTGTTGAATGTCTGCTTTTGAAACTTCCGGTAGCACCTGTGCTTTGGATTTTTCAGCAGTTGCAAACCTTCCTCTGCGTGATCTGGTATAAAATTTGGGAAAAGGAGGAATGGGGGGCACCATCTTCATTGATTTAGGCTTCTTGGTTGATCAACCTTCTCCTTTCTCTTAGTTCTCCTAGTAGGTTGAGGATGTTGCTGTGAAGCTGAAGATGGTTGAGCTGGAACATCTAGTGTAGGTGCATGTTGGTATGCCCTGTAAAACATAAAATGATCCCATGATTGGGTTTTTCATCAACCAACACTTTAATAAGAGCTTGATGGTATAAGTTGTATTCTGATGCAGCTGTATGTGTTTGAATCCTAACTGACATCTTTTTCAAGCTCTTAAGTATAAATAATGGTAAGTTGAGGGTCTTCATACCTGCAATATGAAACAAAAATCTCATATGTTGAAGAAAAACCATAGTACACCTCCTCTCACAGGTGAGGTAAATTTTGATGAATTTAACAGTCTCAACCCATTCATTTTTGAGGTAACTACTGGGAATTCCTTTAGCCCAGTTGGGATCTCTGTGTCCATCTTTAAGGAAACTGTCGAGGTCTCCTCCAGTGAATCCTTGGCCTTTAAACCATTTCTCTCCTTCCAATGGAAGCTTGAAAGCCTCAGCAATTGACTTTTGTTGATACCTGATATGAGACAATAGATATTTGCTTCATGTCCATTGAAAGAGTGTGAAGACTCCTAAGTTACTCCTAAATGAGAGCTTCCCAATCTTGAACACAATGGATACCACCGTGCTTGAAAAAAAAAGCCTTCTCACATTTAGATTAGCATAAACTAGATCAGCTCCTTTGGGTTCAATTCGTTTTAGCTTTCCTCCTTTCTTAGTCATCTTCACTAATAAAGAAAGTTGTCTGCTATGATAGGTGTCAAAACTAGAGGAGCTCACCTAACATGTGTTGTTGTGTCTTCAATAAGATCTATCTGAAATCCGAGTCTCCTTCCTTAAGCTGCTCACTGGAGCTACTCAATCACCAACAGTTAAACTCAAAACTAATGGTCTTCCTTTCTTTTCGGTGGTTTAAAACAGACACGTTGGTTCACCTTCCCATGCATAAGATTTTTCATTATGGTAAGTATCTTAGATTGAAGCATACACCCTGTGGTAGTCATAATGAACTTCAGTTGGCTGCAGATTTTCAAATGGTATGCTATAGGTGGCTGGAGATGAGCAGAGATGGAGCTGGTAGTCACTTCCACTGAATCTTTATTACAGGCCTAAATTTCCGGGAGCGTCCATGCGTGATCAACCAAACGATCATCACATTAAAACTACATATCCATGATCTTTCTTAACACGTAACATGTACGTTGAAATGTGTATGAAATGAATTGGCTAACAGATAGGACAGTCAATGATAAGCTTTTAAAAACTGTGGATTGAAACCTAGCGTTCACCAGGTATAACCATGACTTCAACTTATCATCACTCAACGTAAACCTTTCCTATCACGTGACCTAACTCATGATAAAAGGTTTTTAGAGAGGGATTTGGGCTCTGTTATCACTCAAAAAATTCAAACATCATTTTGACAAAGTTAGATAGTTTCATGGGTCAAAATATGGTTTTGGGAGTCATTTCAAGTTTGATCAAGGGAAAATTTTATATTTTTTATAGTTTGAAGCTTTCCCTAAGGTTTAGACAAAGTCATGTCAAATGTTCATCATTTTCCATTGCACTTCATTTCCAAAAGTTTTAGTATCAAAACCACCTAATTAGCCAAGAAACCACAGTTTTGTAGCGCATTACATTTAAAAAAGTCACTTTGTGCTACGAAAGCGTTGATAGTTTCGTAGTGCAAACATGAAGCAAAATTTTGATTTCTGACTTTGAGAAGTCAACTTAAAAGGTGATTTTTGGGAAAAAAGAAAGGTATTTTAAGAAAATGAGAGTGGTTATTTTAAAAAACATATCAAATAAAAATAACCTCTCTCACGTTTCTCATAGGTGTTATCATTTGGGAGATATAAGGATTTATTTGAAGCACTATTTTTAGAAAACAGAGTTTTCCTGTTTCACACACGTTTTAAAAATGTCGTTTTTGTACAAACGGAGATGTATTTCACAAAAACAAGAGATTTTTTTATTCAAGAAATAATGGCATACAAAAACCTCCCTCAGTTTCTAAATCTACATCATGGATTAGGAGATATAGGCTTTGTTCCAAGACCTATTTTTCAGGAAAAAAACAGGAAAAATGTGCAAGGATGTCTTAAATATGAAAGAAGAGATTGACACTTCAAGGAGCCTAAAGTGAGTTTTTTTATGGTTAATGGAGGATGAAAACATGTTAATTACAGGTTTTTGGCACTTGCAAACTTTCACTTTCCAAAATTATGAAAAAATCTACATTTTCAGCAGTTTCGTAGCGCCTCCGGGCTTAAAAAGGAGAAAAGCGCTACGAAACTATTGTAGCTGTGTTTTTTTCTTCTTCTCATCAAAATTGAAGGTGTTAAGGGCTGAGTTAAGGTCTAAAAATGTTACGAGAGATGTGTTGAGGTGTGATGAAGATGATGCAAGAGGAAAGAGTCAGAATTTTTTAGGATAAAGGCTTGTAAGGTAGCTCTACAGAAAGCGCTACGAAACCACTGTATTTTCGTAGCACAATGTATTTTATCTTTTGGAGCAGCCTTTAAAGCAGTTTTTGAACAACTCGAGGATATGAAAGAGTCATGGACTATGTCAAGCCATGATTAAACATTCAAGACCACGAATTAGGTATCAAATTATAGCCATAATGCTCAAAGAAGAAAAAAATATCCTTGCCTAAACAACAGGGTATTGTTTCCTATTTTTGAGGAGGTCAGCTAAGTGGTCATGAAGAAATGAATGCCATTATCCAAATTCGACCATGTGATGACATAATTTTCAATGATTTAATTTCAAGTAGATAAGGTTGTTAAGGATAGTAATAAGGAGTTTGAGTCCTATTTGAAATAGGACTGTAAAATAGGATAGGTGTCCTTTTGTAATAAATTTCATGTTTTATAGTTATGCAAGGTGTCAGTAGGAAAAAATTCGATGTATATAGCCTAGAGGCAAATCATATGATGATGTAACATGTCTATAAAATTCCATGGGGTCGAATTTTTCAAGGGTTGGAGACTTTTTGGCAAAACTGCAACTTTATGTAATTGACTGTGATCAGTAATAGAAAGAGGTTTTCTTCTTGACAGACCTGAGATTCTCATGGGGTTGTAATGTTTTATTGATTTACATATTATGTTTAAGTACTTGCAGTAGATCTCATTGCTATTAATTATAATTCATAACCCTATGCTCTGACTTCCTTTAGTAATGAGATGACTGTGTTTTTCTATGTTTTATAAGTGAATTGCCTTTAAACCACTAGCAGTAGATTTCATTGCTATTACTTAGAATTCATAACTCTATGCTCTGACTTACTTTAGTAATGAAATGACTGTGTTGACCTATGTTCTTGAGTGAATTTTCTTTGTTAAATACCCCTATTTGCCTCATATTCCATGTCAAGAAACCTTGCCACTGAACCTACTGATTTGTTGACTCCATAAGCCCAATGGTAGTATTAGCCTTCATATTTTCAACCTGCAAACATACAAAACCAAGACACAATTCATAGAGTTAGCCATCTATATTTATCATTAATCAATATCATTAACCCTTGAGAGAGCCCTCTGAGGTTGAGGAGGCTAAGCCTTAGTCACAAGATTGGTTTGAAATAGTTACACTGAAGTTGTCTGATCAGAAGCCAATCAGGTACGATTTTGGTGATAGCAGGCTCCATGACTTATAATAATAACATTGATCAAATTTATCACCATTTCACTACTATCCTTTCCAATACCGTTAGCAAGTTCTCCAATAAAACTTCGTTTAAGGAGACTAATAGAACTTCCAATTCCTGGTATGACAAATATTGTAGGATTTCTAGGAAAGTGACCACAGACGCTCCTAATGAAATCATTAAGCTCTGAAATATCAACATATACAAGAAGCTCATCAAGAGGAAGAAAAGGTCATATATTAATAAAAGACAAGATTATATTAAAGTCGCGCCCATAAAATTTTGGCGTAATGTGCTTGTTCGTAAAACCAAAGATAATCATTCTATCCCCTTAGAAAACTGGGACAACTATCTTCCGAGAAGTTGTATGACTCTCCAGACACTATGGGCACCACCCTAATCACTCCTATTAAGGAGGATGTATTATCTCTGGATGAAATTGAGTCTGGTATTAATAAGCTCGCTAATGGGAAAGCTAAATATATTGAATGTTACCAAGCGGAGATCCTTAAAATGGGAATATCTATCCTTGTTCCTCATCTCCAAAAGCTTCTCAATTTGGCTGTAACACATGGCTTCCCTCACCTTTAGAAGAAAATACTTATTGTTCCTATCTTTAAAAATGGGGACAAAAGCGTTCCATATAACTACATGACCATTATGATTAGCCACATCCTGGCCAAGCTTCATGGGCTCATTTTGGAAAAAAATATTAGCCTTTGGCTTGAAAGCCAGGGAAAAAGAGCTAAAGGACAAGATGGTTTTATGTGACATCACTCAACTATTGACCATCTTGTAACTCTCATAATCATTGTGGAAGAATATCGCAATATTAAAGTCGATCTCTTCTATTGTTTTGTGGAATTTATAAAATCTTTCGATATTGTTCCTCGAGATAAGCTTTGGGAGAGACTTAAATAGATCTTGGTCCCTCCTGAGTTGAGGATTTTTGTGATCCGTCTCGATGAGACCGTCACTGCCAAGATTAAGACCAATTAAGGGTGGTCTAAATACATTAAATGTAATATCGGTTTTAAACAAGGGTGTCCCCTATTCCCTACCTTTTTTTCATATATATTCATAAGGTAGAGGAGTGATCAGGAGTTCATAAATTTTGCTCAAAATTGAAAATGCTTGAAACTGTGTCGAACCTAAGCGATCGGGTAAATCTCTCCTTTCTAATTCCGGCGCCGTGAACGGTTCAAAAAATCGACGTCATATGAGGGAGATATCTCATTCTGATCGATTTCCCAAACAACTAAAATTGCGACAGGTTTGACTGGGATGCCCAATCAACATGCAGAGGTATAGTTAGAAAAAAATGGGAATATTCATGAGAATATTTCGTTTTCCAAGCCAGTAATATTTCTCCAAGTGGCGCATTCTCATTTGTCTGTGAATTGCACATTATATTTTTGAGCTAATGGTTCATCAAAATTTTGTTAGGTCCAGGGGTTCAACCCCGCGACCTTCAGCGCGTGCACAAAGCTCTCCACCATCTGAGCTACCACGTGATTCTTAACCTCTAAGGGCTCCAACACTATTTATGTTTCATAAACTATGTATATGGGGGGGGGACCGCCGGCGGTCCCAACCCGCCGACGACCCCAACTGTTGTGTTCACATGTTACATATGAAACTGCAACATCCAATGGATAGTCGATGGTTAATAAATGTTTGTTCTGCTGGTAATTAACACTATAACCATAGACCTTGTCACATGCTACCATTTACAGTTAGTTCAACCATTTCGAAACTTCACCTCCACTCTGGATTCCACTCCAACATTTAATTGCAAAGTTTAATTAAACCGCGAGTTTGGGGGTCGACATGTGGCCACCCCCTACCTAACAGTTATTCTTACGGTTAGCATGGTGGATTTTAAGCGTGCCACTAAAATTTGGTGTTTTTGATATTTTTAACTGCAGTTAACTATAGTTCTCTAGTTTTAGTGGAGGTTTTGTAGGAGATATTGGGAAAAAGGCTAGGAGGGTCAATTTTTGACCAATTTGGGGGGAAACAAAAGTCTACCTAGACTAATTTGAGCATTCTGGATCCATTGGTGTGGAGAAAACAACCATTTGAGGCTTGTCAACACATGTATTTGCAAAATTTTGAACATAATGAAAGATGGACCTGCCATTAGGAGCTGGACCAGCAAATGTAGCCCAGGAGGGGTGAACTGCTTCATCATGCCTGTTGTGTATAAATATTATGTGTGGTTTTATTTCTCTGTTATACACTATTGTTCAATGTTATTTAGGCTTATTTTCATACTTATAATTCACAAATTCATCTATGTTTCATGGTTAAATTCCTCAATCCCTAAGCAAACAAATGGAGACAAATATGTACATGTTTTGTAACTGAAAAGACACTCAACACAAAAAAATAATACAGTCCTTTCAGATCAAGTTGGTATCAGAGCTAGAGTTTATTCTCTGGTGTTGTTGTGTGCAAAGATGTGTTTAACTATTTGCAAGTTTTCACATGCTTACTAGGCTCAAGCTCAAGAGAGGAGAAGGAAAATTGGTGGAAGCAAGAGGGTCTCAAAGTGAGCCACAAAAAAGGAGGGCAATATTGCCACATTCTCCACCACCTAGTTCACCTCCTAAAGAAGCAGAATCAAAATTAAGCATGCCTTGAGAGGAAGGATAAATCCATGAAGAAATGGAACCCAAAGAGGAAGAAAGAGTGTAGAGGAAAGAATTTCTTGACTTGACTAAGGTGGTGAGAATCCTTTATCAAGAAAGGAATGAGAAACTAGAAGGAGAAAGATCCAAACTTCACAAGGAAGGATAGGGATCATCAGGAGGTCATAATGATGACGATAAGTCAAAGAAGGGAAATGGAGGAAATGGAGGCAGTGGAAAGTCACCATCCTCACCCTCATCATCATCATCCTCTACTTCATCTTCTGTACATCAGCCACACAAGTCAAAGAACACTGGTAAAAGTCCTTTTCTAGAATTTGATGTTAAGTTTGAATTGCCAATGTTTGATGTGAAGTCAATGCATAGAAGCTTGATAATTGGATTAGGCAATTGGAGGTCTATTTGAGAATTCAGAACCTTCAAGATGATGATACCAAAATTCAATTAGCTTCATTGAGAATGGAAGGTGCAACACTTGTTTAGTGGGAAGCCAAGACAAAGGAGGAGATCAAGAAGCATGGTAATATTATTCTACAATGGACTGATTTAATTTCTGCAATAAAACGACAATTTTATCCATTAGCTCACATGAAAAAAGCCATAATGGACTGGAAAAATTTTAAACAATTGAAAGGACAGAATGTACAAGTTTACACCCAAGAATTTAGGAGAAGATCTCTCTTATTAGGGGTAGATTGGCAGAGCCAAGATACTTTGCTCAAGTACATAGGAGGCTTATGTAGCTACCTTAGACATACTATTCTCATGTTTAACCCCACCATTTTAGATGAAGTTTGTATACAAGCCACACACTTGGAGGAAAAGGGAAAACAAAACATAGAGGAGAAAGAGGAAAATGAGTTTAAAGGAAAATGGAAGAAAAATAAGAATGCAAATATCAAGAAAGATAAGGGAAAATTATTTTGCAAAAACTGCTCAAAAACTGGCCATGATGAAGACCATTTTTGGAAACTTCATCCAGAATTGAAACCAGATAGCTTGAAATCCAAAGAGAAAGGAAAATTTTTTGCTATAGTTGAGCAAGGCTTAGGGTCAAATTCAGGAGACGAAACACAAATTACTGCTATGGGTTTGAAAGGGAAACATGTTGAATGTACTAGTTCCTCAAATTGTCACATACAAGCTCCAAATGAAGAAGAGAGAATTGAACTGTTTCATGTGAGGGTCATATCCAAACATACTAAGATTGACACATCGTTTGACAGTGGGTCACAAGAAAACTTAATATCTGAAGACTTGGTCAGGAAACTTAATCTTGAGACCATTATACATCTAAAACCATATCCACTTGGTTGGATTTCTAAGGATGAAAATTTACAGGTTTCAAAGAAGTGTATATTACGGTTTGCAATAACTGCACATTTTGTTGACACAATTGAATTAGATGTGGTTCTGCTTGAAATAACAGGTACTGTGTTGGGAAGTCCTTACTTGTATGACAGGAAAGAGATCTTCCATTTTCATGAGAACAAATGCCATTTATTCTAACATGGAAAAGAGTATATTGTGAGAGCTCATCGCAAGAAACTGAATACTTCTTTAGTTAATGCAGAGAAAATGAAGAGGCTATTTAATGCAAGCCAAAAATTGACATTGATGATGATAAAACAAAGAGATGTTTTACATCATACTTTTCAAACAAATTCTGATATATGTAATGAGTTGTTTCAGATTGATAACAGGTTGTCTTTGAAAGAAGATGACAATCATTTGCAACAGTCAAAATTGGTGTTGAACAGTGTTGAAAGCAAGGTGTTAGTGCAAGAGGTTGCAAGGGTCAAAGAGAGGACAAAGCAGCTTAGCAAAGAAGGCACATGTTTCACAAATGTTCATTGCTGGTTTCCAAAAGGCACATTACAATGGCGAAGAAACTTGGTCAAGAGTCGACACAAGTTCAAGGCAAAAGCAGCTAAAAATCGCCATAATGACAGAGTGCAAGGTGAGAAAGATTCCAAGTTTCCTTTGATTATTGACCAAGGTAGAAACAAGATGTTTTCTGCAAAATTATATTGTTGTTCTGCAAATTCAGAAATGGTGCGGCATGACGGTGTCAAAGACAACAGTAGATGGTCATCAAAATTAAGGAAAAATTTGTCTTTTCATGAAAAGCTCCAAATGATGAAATTAGGAAAAGTTCAATGGATAAAGATTGGAAGAGTGAGGGAACAATATCCTCATCTTCATAATCAGTAATCCAGAGAGCTTTTTGGGTCCAAAATCTTTCCAATGGGGAGGTGTGATCAAGAGTTCATAAATTTTCTCAAAATTGAAAATGCTCTAAACTGTGCCGAATCTGAGCGACGGGGTATATCTCATCTTTCTGATTTTGGTTCCATGAACAGTTCGAAAAACCGATGTCGTATGAGGGAGATATCACATTCTGATTGATTTCCAAAACAACTAAAATTGTGACAGGTTTGACTGGGATGCCCAGTCAGCATGCAAAGGTACAATCAACAAAAATGGGAATATTCTTGAAAATGTTATGTTTTCCAAGCCAGTAATATTTCGCCAAGTGGTGCATTCTCATTCTTCTGTGGATTTCACATTATATTTTTGACAAATGGATGGGTGAGACGTGGACAACCCTGAGGTTGCCATGTGTCCCCTGTACGGTTCATCAAAATTTTGTTAGTTCTAGGGGGTTCGACCCCACAACCTCCGGCGCGAGCAAAAAGCTCTCCACCATCTTGGCTACCACGTGATTCTCAACCTATAAGGGCGCCAACACTATTTATGTTTCATAAACTATGTATATGGGGAGGGGGGGGGACCGCCGGCGGTCCCAACCCGCATTACATATGAACCGCAACATCCAACGAATAGCCGACGGTTAATAAAAGTTTGTTCTGGCGGTAATTAAAACTATAACCACAGAACTTGTTACATGCCACCATTTATGGTTAGTTCAACCGTTTCGTAACTCTGCCTCAACTCTGGATTTTGCTCCAACATTTAATTGCAGAGTTTAATTAAACCACGGGTTTGGGGGTTGATATGTGGCCACCCCCTAACCTAAAAATTATTTTTACAATTAGATTGGTGGAGTTTAAGCGCGCCACTAAAATTCGGTGGTTTTTCTATTTTTAACTGCAGTTAATTGCAGTGCTCCAGTTTTAGTGGAGGTTTTGTAGGAGATATTGGGAAAAAGGCTAGGAGGGTCAATTTTCGACCAATTTGAGGGGGAAAAAGTTTACCTAGACTAATTTGAGCATTCTGGAGCCATTGGTGTAGATGAAAAAACCATTGGAGGCTTTTAAACACATGTAATTACAAAATTTTGAGCATAATGAAAGATGGACCTGCCATTGGGAACTGGATCAACAAATGTCGCCCAGGAGGGGTGAACTGCTTCATCATGACTACTGTGTAAATCTTATGTGTGGTTTTATTTATCTGTTATACATTGTTGTTCAGTGTTATTTAGGCTTATTTCCATGCTTATAACTCACAAATTCATCTATGTTTCATGGTTAAATTCCTCAATCCTTAAGAAAAAAAATGGAGACAAATATGTACATGTTTTGTAACTGAAAAGACACTTGGCACACAAACTAATACAATCCTTTCAGATCAAGGAGTATCTAGAAAATCCAGGATGCAAGGGCACTAAGCTTGTTGGTGTTATCATTACTCTTCTCCTTTATGCCGATGATATCGTTCTTGTTGCAAAAATCCATGATGACCTTGAAAAATAGCTTCAGACTCTTCATACCTACTGCTCCAAGATGGGTATGAAAGTTAATACCGACAAGACTAAAGTCATGATCATCAAATCCAAAAATATAACCCATGTTAGTTTCATGTATAACAACCAGTGTTTAGAGCAGGTTTCTTCTTATAAATATTTAGGCATTGAATTCCCTCATCATCTCAACCATAATTATAACATCGAGAAAAGGATTATTGGAGGCTGGAAAGCTTATTATGAGCTTGAAAAAAATTGTGATATGGTCGATATTTACATTTGGAGTAAAAAGAGGTTCCTCTTTGAGACTCTCGTCACCCCTGTTGTCTTATACAGATGTGAAGTTTGGGGTTGTATTATATCGAGAGAATCATGGAGGCAGATTGAGATGATTCAAAAACAACTCATAACCTACAACCTAAAGATCAAAGGAAATACTCCCTATCATATTCTCTTGATTGAAGCTGGTTTGTCCCCAATTGAAAGTATGAATATGTTCAAATATCTTATGTATAAGAAAAAGCTTTACAACATGGAATCCAAAAGGCTACCAAAAATTGCTTCTAGATGTAGTCAAAAACCCCACCTTCGCCTCAAGCACGGGTGGCATAAGGATGCCCAGTCTTGCTTCAACCATTGGGGAATTAAGGAGGAGCTCAGTATGGGAAGCAAAGATAGTGTCAAAAATATGATTACCTCCAAGTTTAAGGACAATTTGTGGGGAGGATCCAGAGCTGGAGGGTAAAAGGAAGCTAAAATACTATAAGGAGTTGATCAACCCCACCCTTGATAATCATAATTATCTCTCTGTGGTAACTAGCACTAAGAAAAAAATGAGCATCGCTAGGATTAGAACTAATTATCATGAGCTTTAGTGTGAGACTGGGCGATGTTCTATTCCCAAGACTCCCTGGAATGATAGAATTTGTTAGATTTGTGATAATAAGCAAGTAGAAGATGAAAATCACTTCCTTCTAGACTACCCAGCTCTTACTCACATCCACTCTCAATTCCCTAACTTCTTCCACACTTCCCATCTTCTTGACCTATTAAGCCAGCCTGCCTATAGTGGCCTTGGAGCGCTTATTTCTCTTCTCTTTGATCATAGAAACATGATTTTGAAGAATCAAACTTAGATTCTTTTTCATTTCTTGAAGTCTGATAGGCTGCATTAGTCTTAATAGATGTTAATCATCATAATCATTATCATATAACATACTAATCTTACTAAAAATAAAAAACAACCAAAAAAATTTAGACATTAATAAATCATAAATTTGGATATTCTTTCATACAACAAGAACCTCTAAACAACTACAATGATGAGAAATCAAGGTGGAAGTTTATTAAAATTCATACCATCAAAGTAGAAGCAAATATATTAAGGTGAAAGCAAGATATAAAAAATAATAAAAAACCATAATCCATGATATTAAAGTTATTAAGAAAATGTACTTTAAATTATGATGTTTCCACATTCACATGTTTGACAATTCTAGATTAATAATCAGTTGCATAAAAGACACCAAATAGATAAACAACCTATCTCGAAGAAATTTAAAATAATTTATAAATTTATTTTTTAATAAAAAACAAAATATCATAGCAAAGTCACTCATGAAAGAAAGTCCAGAAGTAATTTTGGATAAAAGTTATAACAAATATAGAGTTATATTTGTTTTTAAATATATATTTTCTTATCATTTTATAAGAAATGGTTTTGATAAAATGGAGATATTTTTTGTTTTTTTTTTTTCAAATTAATTCATCTTTTAAAAATAAAAATAGAAAATAAAATAAAAAAATTTAAAAATACAATCTAAAAATTTTTATTAAGTATTAATTTTTTATTAAAATATTTATATTTTTTAGTCTAAAAAATCTATTATTCTCGTCGCAAGTGATTCTACTATATGTTGGAATTTAAGACCCTAAATCATATTAGAGCTTTGAAAACAACGATTTCCTTTTTATGAGAATAATTTTTCTAATCATGAAAAAAAGATTTAAAGTAAAATTTTCATATAAATTTTCCAATGTATCATATTTTATAGGATAATCGAATCATTTCAATAATTTTTTGTAACGAGAATGTAATTTTTTTGTATTATTCACATTTATTTTAAAATGTTAGATAATTTAAAAATTTTATAATGAGATGAAAATTTTATATATTATTGTTAAAATATTTATAAAACTAGCACAATCATATCAATAAATGTGTTTGATAAATATTGATAAAAATATATCAATCACATATACAATTATATTAGTTAATATGATTGAAGAACACTCATAAACATACTTAATATTAATATTGATATTGCTAAATATATAATACTAATATTATTATTATAATTTACTGTTACTATCTTAGCGGACAGTAACCATCATCATTATCATCTTCATCATATGTTAAATACTAATATTATTGTATTTCAATATAATCACTTCCTCTTAGAGTGTCCTGCGTACAACCACATTAGAGCTCAATTTCATAATCTTTGTTGAAACACCGACTTTCCTAGTCTTTTAAGATGTCAAAATTATAGTGAGCTGGGGAGGCTTCTCTCCAAGCTTTTTGAGCATAGGAATAAAATCTTAAATCAAATTAAATAACTCTTTTCTTTAAGTCCGATAGACCAAAGATTGGTCTCAGTGGACGTTATCCATCATCATCAACAATTAATAATAATAATAATAATTAAATACAAATAAATAAATAAATTATTATTATTATTTAATTATTTGATAATAATAATCATTAATTAATATAAATATTTAATTTAATTAGTTATTATTAGAAATTATTATTAAATAGTATTTTAATAAATAATTAATAATATTAATTAGTAATAAATAATTATTTCTTATAATAATTTATAAAAAATAAATAAATAATTCTTATTATTTAATTATTTGATAATAATAAATATTAATTATTATTAATATTTAATTTAATCAATTATTGAATTATTTTGAATTAATTAAATGATTATTATGAAAATAATAATAAAAATAGAAATAATTAATAAATAATAATAATAATAATCATTATTATTATTTAATTAATTATGATAACTAGAGCGAAATGGCATGTGCTAGGGTTTCACACAACTCTGTTTCCGCCGTCGCCGATGTTGAGGTTGCTATTCCAGCGCCTGATACTCTCCGCTATATTGCCGCTACCGTGGATGAACTCGTGGCTGCATTGGTTGTAGCTCCCCATCGATAGGCGGCCCCGACTTGGCTGAAAGCTCCACAAAGCTTTGATGTCGCCACCATTTTTGAGGGTGCACTATGCTCTGTCGCCACCACCTTGGAAGAATACACTTCCACAGACAGCTATGCTACCGCCGCCATGGACGAATACACTGATACATTGTTAGTACTAGTGGCTGCTCCCCTTAGCAAGATGGATGCGAATCTGATCCGATTTAGTAACACAGTATTCCACAATGCATATGGAGCCTACATTACCAAATACACAGACTCTCCCATCGCCTATGCCTCGCTTTAGCTCTGCCTTTCGGATCTGTATGCTGGGTGCACATAGGAGCCTCTTCTGGTTGGAAAAATCCAGTTTCATTGTGGCTACTCTCATCTTTTAACCTCTTTCAAGCCCCCACAAGGCCTGGCGGAACTGGAATACCAAAGAACTAGCTCGTTCCCATCTCAAATCTGTACTAGCAGGCAGGAGTTTTTTAGATCTCTCTTCCCCTTCTTTTCAGATCCAGATCTTGCTTCTTTCAGGAAAAACCATGCTGCATTGGGTGCACTCAACGGATCTGGTTCAGAATCTCTCGCATGACCTTGAACACAAGCTGGGGATACCCTCTGCCCTTTAGAGACTTCTTTATGAAGGTAAATAACTAGAGGACCCTCTTCCCCTTTCTTTTTACAGTATTGAAAGAGATTCTTTTATTGTTTTAACCCTTGAACGTCTACGAGGGGGAGAAACTGGGCAACCACCCTCTGCTCCTGCTTTCTCCTACAAAGATGTTGTCCATGCACATCCACCCAAGAAATCAGCTCTACCCGTTGAAGCTCCCAAGCCTTTTTTGGTGTATAAACTGGAGGAAATACCCTCCATAGAAATCTCCCATCCAACGCTGGATGATCAATTCCAAAAGTATGCAGAATCTTCCATTATTTGCATATTTAATGGACTATGGCCGCGCACTATAGATCTATACCAATGGATCCACTCCAACTGGACCAGCAAAAATAAGGTTTTATTTTGCTCGAAGGGTTTCTTCATAGTTGTGTTTTCTTTCAACGAAGATTATCAAAAATATTTAACAGAAGGCCCATGGTTTTGGGGAAAAACAGGGCTATTCCTCACCCCTGGTTCCCAGACTTCGACCCCTCTACAACAGTAATCACCAAGCTTTCCATTTGTGTTAGAATTTCGAACCTCTCTGCATATCTATGGCACCTAGTTGTCTTCCAAGGGATTGGAAACACTGTAGGTCACTTTCTAGCAAAGGACCCCTCGAGGGGAGAGAAGGGAATATACACCTATGGCAGAATCTGTGTAGAAATATACATGAGTAGAGTTCTGCTCGATTAAATCAATCTCAAAATTGGGGACTTCCTATGGACACAGACCCTAGACTATGAGAACATAACCTTTCGATGCTGCCACTGCCATCAAACAGGGCACCTTTAGAACTCCCACACCACGTTCTTTGCCCAAAAGAAGAAAAAAAATCGCAAGTCGAAATCCAAAAGCTGGAAACCATGTGATCCACCCCCCATGGATGAAATTGATTCCTTTAGCACAGATGAAGAGGAAGACGTAGCAGATGGGGAGGAAGCAAAGCAGACGCAGGACACGCCCTCAGTAAGCCTTGAGGAACCCACTGAACCACCGAACTCACAGAAATGCACTCATGAGTCTTCCACCTCTGATTCAGACAAGGAGACTCCTCCTTCAACCCATAACAATTTGCAAGTGGTTCCTGCCCAGATGCATCACAATGGTTGGGTCAAAGTTAATAAAAAGGAAGGGAAAAAATGTCATATGGAAGATTCAACCCATTTTGGGTAGACTCGTATGTCTAGCCCATGGATTCCTTGGATTCCTTGTTACCCCTTGTGATATTTTTTTCTTATTTCATGGTTACTCATCGAGGCCGAGGTTGATAGTTTATCATTTCCGGCTTCCCTGCTATATAGCTTCTCTTGATTGTAACTTCATATTGTACCATATGCTTTCTTAATAGAATTAGTCTTATTCAGAAGATGATAATAATAATAATAATAATAATAATTAATTAATTATAATAAATAATTACAGTAATTTATTAATTATTATAATTAATTAATTAACAATAAATAATTTATTATTATTATATTTTATAAAGACATAAATATGCTTTTTTTAAATTCCTATTATTTACTGTTAACATTAATAATAATAAATATTGTTAACATTAATTATAATAAATAGGTATATATCAACCACATTTATTAATTAAAAAAAATGATTATTAATAATTATTTTTGGGTTTTGCACGGAAAGAGGACCTTTGCACGCTGCTGCCTCCAGCTGCGATTCTCTGCGCGGCCTGTGGCTGGGCTCTGCCCTCTCGGCCGTTTTTTCCTCTGCCCCAGGTCCTCCTAACCTCTGGGCCTCTCGGTTCTGCTAGGCTCCCTTCTTTCCACCTGCCCTGCTTCAAGATCTCGCTGAGCCTCTCGATCTCTTGTCAGATCTGCTTGGGTCTGCGCCCTTGGGGTTTCTGCTTGCAGGGACTATTTGGATTCTCCTTCATCCTGGCCTTGAGATGCCTCGTTCCTTTGCTTGGTGCAGATCGGGTTTGCTGTTTTGATCTTCTTGCCATGGAGGCCCAAGGCTCGCCCACCGGTCCCTCGCAAGCCGCTCTCCCGGAAGCTGAAGCAGCCTTCTCCTCTCTTCTTGCTTCGCTGCCCAAAAAGAAGAAATCTGAAGCTACTAAGTTCGTCAAAAGGCTCGACGATGTTCCAGAGGTAAACCTCCCTCCTGAGGGTCCGATCAAGGTCGCTTTGTCCCTGGCAGATCGGGCCCTGGTGGGTCAATTCACGGGCCTTTGGCCCTCGCCAAGATCCACGGAAAACTGGGTCGTTAAGAACTGGGTTCCGCTGATCAAAAATAAAGTCACCTCTTATTTTCTGGGTAGAGGCTTCTTTCTGTTTGAGTTTAACACCAAGGAGGATAAGGACCCGATCTTCAGGAATGGGCCCTATTTCATGGGACCTCAGGGCCTCTACCTTAACAAATGGACCCCCGATTTCGATCCGGCTGTGGATGTCCCAACGACAGTCCCTGTCTGGGTTCGGCTCCCCAATCTACCAGTGCACTGTTGGAACTAGGAGTCCCTCAAGCACATTGGAGATACTCTGGGAAAATTCATTGACAGAGCAAACAACAATGATCAGTATGATTGCGCCCGAATCTGTGTCGAGGTGGACTTAGAGGTGGGGCTTCCGGAGGCCATTAAATTAAAGGTGGGCAGTTGGACGCATGTGCAAGTGCTGGACTATGAGCAACTCCCCTTCAAATGTCGTAAATGTCACATATATGGCCATTTTGCAAGAGGGTGCCCGAACAAAGGGGAAGCTGAGAAAGGAAAGGAAGAGGGCTGGAACCAGGTCAAGAGGCCAAAGACATCTCACAAGAAATATGGGGTTCATGGACCCTAGCCTACCTCCATCCAGAATGTTCCCCCACCAAAAAGCCAAGAAAACAAGTATGAGGTCTTAAGCTCTGCTGAAGAGACTCCTAAGGAGGAAGATAGGCAAGATCAACCTTTAGAAAAAATGCCTTCAGCAGAAAAAAGACCTGAAGAAAGCGTCACGGCAAGAAACAAGGATAAGCAAACAGAAGCCTCCGAGGAGGAACATGACTCGGAGGATTCTAAGGAGGATGGAGAAATAGGAGATACGCAGATATCGCTCAGAAGATCTGCAAAGGGCTGCAAATCTGCTAGAGAAAAGAGAGATCAGGAAACTTACAAAGACAAGCTTCAGGGTAGTCAGCCCACTCTGGAGAAACTTCTTGGCAAAAATCCGAAGATGGTAAAAAACCAAGGGCAGGGTTCCAAGGGAGCCCATCATCATAAAAATAAATGATGAAGATTGTCTCTTGGAACTATAGAGGAATGGGGAGCAAATTGAAAGAAGAAGAAATGAGAAGCCTTATAAGAAGAGAAGCTCCAGACATTCTTCTGATTCATGAGACCAAAATGGAGGACAAGGAGTTTCTCCAAATCAGTAAATTTTTTTGGAAAGGTAGCAGCGGACATGCAGTTTCAGCACGGGGAGCATCTGGGGGACTGGGCTCCCTTTGGAACCCTCTCAAGTTCAGATTGGTCACCGTGCTGCATAACACCCACTGGCTGTTTTTGAAGCTCCAGCCTTTGGACTCGAGGGTGGCAGTCAGTCTTTTCAATGTCCATGTTCCAACAAAAATAGGGGAGAAAAGGGAGTGCTGGGACTCCATCAGACATCTGTCGGAGTCAGAAAATTTGGAAAACATCATTGTTGCAGGTGATCTTAACCTCACCTTGCGCATGGAGGAAAAGCGAGGAGGCACAATCGTAAGGAACCCTACAAGGGAATGGGTGGAAGACCTCATGCAGGATTGGGATCTGCTTGACATCCCTCCAGCAAATGGTAAGTATACCTGGTCTAACAAAAGAATAGGTCCTGGTCACATTGCTGCTAGACTTGATAGATGTTTGGTTCAGAGTTCCTTTCTTTTGCTGGGCTTAGATTTTAGATTGCATATCCTCCCATGCAGTGTTTCTGACCATAAGCCCATCTTGCTTGAGATGCTGGGCCACAAAGATCTTGGCCCCATCCCCTTCAGATTCAACCCTCTTTGGGTCAAAGAACCTGAGTTCCTGAACTTGGTTCATGACTGCTGGAAACTGCCAGTGAAAGGTTCCCCTTTCTTCATTTGGGAAGAAAAACTTAGAAGACTGAAAACGGTGCTTAAATATTAGGCCAAAGCTCTTCCCTCTCCTGCAAAAGAGAGAAAGCAGGCTCAAGATAATCTTGCCTAGCACCATGCCCAATGTGAAGATGCAGAAATCACTAAAGAAGTTCTAGATAAGGAAGCTGAGCCCCAGCAAATCTTCCACAAAGCTTGCCTTTCGGAGGAAGAGCATTGGAGACTGAAGTCTAGGACCTTATGGCTTAAAGCAGGAGACAGAAATTCACCCTTCTTCCACAAGCAAGCTCAAGCCAGAAAGAGCTTCAATTCTATTGCAGAAATCAAAGATAGCAATTTGACACACAAAGACTTTGATAGCATAAAGAGAGCAGCTTTCAACCACTTTCAAAACCTATATAGAGAAGAGGGCGTGATGGACCCAAACTCCAAATTCCTGGAGGTGGTTCCCCCTAGGATCTCACCTTCAATGAATCAGCAGCTTGAAGCAAAGATCTCTATTCAGGAAATAAAGGATGCCCTCTCAGACATGGAGCCTGACAAAGCCCCAGGCCCAGATGGTTTTACAACAAGATTTCTTCAAAATTGCTGGCAGATTGTGGAGAAAGACCTCTACAAAATGATTTTGAAATCACAAGACTGCCAGAAAATTGGGGGCAGCACCAATTCAGCTTTTCTTGCCCTCATACCCAAGGAAAAGGGTGCTAAAGAATTTAATCGGTTCCGCCCCATCTCTCTTCGTAATATTGGATACAAATTAATCACAAAGGTTATTGCCAATAGACTTAAAGGTATTCTTCCAGCCATCATCCCAAAGAACCAAGGTGGATTTGTTCAGGGGAGACAGCTCACTGACAACTTCATCCTAGTGCAAGAGGCGATTCACTCGAGCTAGCTTCGCAAAGAGAAAGGTATGGTTATCAAACTAGATCTGGCTAATGCTTTCAATCGGGTCAGACTTAGCTTTCTTTGGGAAGTCTTGAAAAAATTTGGCTTTGGAATGGGCTTTCTAAAGTGGATCCGTGCTTGTATTGCTGATCCTTGGATCACCCCCCTAGTGAATGGGAGAGCAGCTGGTTTTTTTAAAGCTTCAAGAGGGCTTAGGCAGGGTTGCCCCCTCTCTCCGCTCCTCTTCTTCCTTCATGTTTCCGTCCTGAGTTTCTACCTGGATCAGAAACTGGTTGACCAAGAGATCTTGGGGCTCAATATAGCCAGAGGGGTAAAAAATGTTAATCACACCCTCTTTGCGGATGATACCCTCTTGTTAGGGGCTGCCTCTGCCAGATCTTCTCTTAGATTCAAGGAGGTCTTGGATGACTACAGTGAAGCTACAGGCAGCAGTTTAAACAATGGTAAGTGCAAAGCTTTTTGCTGCAACATCTCGGCTCCCACCCTTTCTGCCATCTCAAGAATTCTGGGCTTTACTGCCACTCTCAACTGGTCCTCCTTTTCTTATTTGGGCCTTCCCATATTTCGCAAATTGGCATACAGCAGAGATTGGATTCCTCTATTGGACAAGTTCAAGGCCAAAATTCAAGCTTGGGGATTCTCTTGGTTAAATCTAGCCGGAAAAACTGTTCTCATCAAATTTGTTCTTAGCAGTCTCCCCATCTTTCAATTCTCTGTAATTATAGCCCCTTCAGGCATCATAAAAAAAATGGAAGCCTTCATTCGCAAGTTCTTCTGGAAAGGGGGCAATCACAATGACAGGAAAATACCATTAGTCAGTTGGGAGAAAATCTGCAAGCCCCAGAGTGAAGGAGGCCTCAATTTCAAAGATCTTAGCCTCCAAAACATAGCTATGGGAGCTAAGATCTTCTGGAGAATCATTGGTCCAAATCCGGGTTGGGCACAAAAAGCCCTATGGAGGAAATATTTCATGGGAAAGAGGAAGATATGTCTAGACGTCCTCCTACCCTCCTCAGGTTCGCAGCTGATCAAGCTCTGTCATAAAGCAACCCCTTTAATCAGAGATAGAGCGTATTGGATCCCTGGAAACGGCAAAGAAATTAAAATTTGGGATGACAGCATTATGATGCACCCTCCTCTATCATCCCACTGCTCTCTGCAAGCGTTACGTTTGTGGTTGGACAACGCTGAATGCACCACTCTTTGGGACATTTCACAATGGGAAGGCAGAAATTGGCAGCGATGGAGTCTCCCTCCCATCCCTCCTGCGCTGTCCCAAGCTCGAGATCTTTTCCTTTCTTTATTAAATGGTATGGCGCCTCTGCGCATGGGTAAGAAGGATGCCCGAGGATGGGGAGCCGCCCCAGGGCTTTACACGGTTGCACAGGGATACAAATGCCTTCATGATCGCCCTAATGTCCCTCCTAATCCTGTAGTCTGGAACGAGATCTGGAATCGCAAAACCATGCCTAAGGTCGACTCTTTCTGTTGGCTGTTATGCCACAAAGGGATTTTAACTGCAGATAGATTGAAGAAGAAAGGATTTCACGGTCCCTCTCGATGCTACTTATGCTGTGATTGTGAGGAGAATGCTCAGCATATTATTTTGGACTGCAACTTTTCAAGAGATATCTAGCATGGCCTTCTGAGCTTCTGGAATTCTGAATTCACCTTACCCATGTCCATATCTGATCTTTTTGCAAACTAGCGGAATTCCTACCCAGGATCACTTCCAAAAAATGAGAGTTTCACAGCTGCATGGCTCTCTTTGCCGAAATTTGCTTGCTGGCAGATCTGGCTTGAGCACAACAGAAGAGTTTTCAGAGATGAAAGTCTAAACGCTCAGTTCATCATCACCAAAATAAAATGCCTTTGGAAAGAAAGTCTGGGGGATCATTTTCCGGATCTAAATATGAGTCAGCAAGACTTAGAATGGGTTGCCTCGATGGACCTCCATTTCTCTAGTGAAATAAGGCATTACAAGGCCACAAAAGAGTGGCAATTCAAAGGGAAGGAGAATGATCTCTCGGATCTTCTCCTCAGGCATTCTAGATTCTCTTTATTCTTCGATGGAGCAGCGAAAGGCAATCCTGGTTTGGCTGGGGTAGGAGGAATTATTAAAAATAAAGAGGGTATTACTGTGGCAAAGTTCGCTTGGGGTTTAGGGCATTCTACCAGCATGAAAGCTGAAGCCTTGGCTCTTCTGCAAGGTCCCAAGCAAGCAAAGGCTTTCGGTCTTTCAGATATCAATATCATAGGAGACTCTCAATCCATTATCAAAGTTCTAGTGGAGGATTCCTCTCCTGCAGACATTAGACTGGCAAGAGTAATTTCAAGAACCAAAAATTTGGTGAAATCCTTCCGGACTGCTTCCTTCCTTCATGTTTTGAGGGAAAATAATAAAGCTGCTGACTTGGAAGCCAACAGGGCAGTTTCACTTCCAGCTGGCTGTCTCTTGGTAGATGGAATTGAGAATTGGGACCCCATTCCATAAAGTTTGTCATGTTTTTCTGCATTTTGCTGAAACAGTTTGTTTGTCTCTTTAAGATAGGGAAAATAACGGAGATAGACTCGATAGTCTCGAGTAAATCTTGCGGTTTTCCAAGTTTAGGGGCCTGTGATCAGTTAGTGAAAGAAAGGTTAAGGGCTGTGCCCGATCAAATGTATCCGGTGAAAGGCATTTTGGCCAAATTCTAATATAAACCATAACCGTTCTTGTTAAAAAAAAAAAAAAAATTATTATTAGTTATCCATTATTAATAAGTAATAATTATATAATAGTCCATGGGGGCAGCTCAATTGGTTATCCGAGAAATGTAAAATTGTTGTAACTCGAAAGATCAAGGTTCAAATCCCCCTGTTGTGATCCTGGCAGCGGGGAGGAGGACAATTCGTAGCCCCCCAAAGATTTGCTAGTAGTTACGTGTCAGGAGGGCTGCTGGGTTCCTCTGGGTTACAAAAACTAAGAAGCAATAATTATATAGTAATTATTAATAATTTATAATTATTAGTACTTATTAATAATTGTTAACTATTAATATTTTTTATAATTAATTATTAATTAATAAATTTTATTTATAATTATAAACCCAAGGGATTAATAAATCTAAGGAATTTATATTATAAACCCAATAAATTATAAACCTAAGGGATTTATATTAAACCTTAACATAAATATTATAAACCCTATAGAAAATATATAACCTAGGAATATGAACCCTTATATTAATAAACACAAGGGATTGATATTATAAACCCAAGGCACCAATAAACCCAATGGATTAATACTAAAAACCCAAGGAATAATATAACCCTAGGATTAATATTATAAACCCTATGAATAACATTATACCCTAGGAATATGAACCCTTAGTTTAATAAACCCAAGGGATTGATATTCTCAACCCAAGGTACTAATAAACACAAGGGATTAATACTAAAAATCCAAGGCATTATAAATCGAAGTGAATAATATTAAACCCAAGGGATTAATATTATAAACCCAAGGTATATAAACCCTAAGATAAATATTATAAACCCTAAAATAAGCATGGTAGACCATGGTTTATTTTCATATTGAAACAATATTTGTTATAATGTGATGTTGAACCATGATCGACCACGATTTACATTCACATGTGACAATCTTTGTCACAATGTGACGTTGGAGCATGATTGAGCATGATTGATTTTCATATTGAGACAATCTTTGTCACAATGCACCATTGGAATATAGTCGACCATGGTTGACCATGGATCAACAGGGTTGTCACAATGTAATGTTGGGCCAAGAGACAACCTTTGTCACGATGTAACCATGATTATTAACCATGGGTGATTTTCATATTAAACTCTAGGATTTATATTATAAACCATATGAATAATATTATACCCTAGGAATATGAACTCTTAGATTAATAAACTGAAGGGATTGATATTATAAAGAAAGGGGTTGATAAGCACAAGGAATTTATACTAAAAACCCAAAGGATTATAAACTCAAGGGTACTTTATTAAATCAAAGGCTGGAATAATATAAACCCAAGGTATATAAACCCTAAGATAAATATTATAAACCCTCAAATAAGCATGGTTGGCCATGGTCGACCATTGTTGACCAAGGTAGACGATGGTTGACCATGGTTGACCATTGTTGACCAAGGTAGACGATGGTTGACCATGGATTATTTTCATATTGAGAGAATTTTTTTCACAATGTGACATTGGACGATGGTTGACCATTATTTACCATTGTTGATTCTCATATTGACCATGATTTATTTTCATATTCAAACAATCTTTGTCACAATGTGACGTTAGACCATGGTTGACCAGAATTGAACATGGTTGACCATGGTTGATTTTCATATTAAGGCAATCTTTGTCACAATGTGACATTGCACCATGGTTGATCATGGTTGACAATGGTTGAACATGGTTTATTTTCATATTGAGAGAATCTTTATCACAATGTGGTGTTATTCCATGATTGACCATCGTTGACCATGATTATAAACCCAATGGATTTATATATAACCCGAGGATTAATATTGTAAACCCTATGAATAACATTATACCCTGGGAATATGAACCCTTAGATTAATAAAACCAAGGGATTGATATTATAAATTGAAGGTACTAATAAACTCAAGGGATTAATACTAAAATCCCAAGGAATTATAAACCCAAGGGAATAATATTAAACCTAAGGGATTGATAATATAAACATAAGATATATAAACCCTAATATGAATATTATAAACCCTAAAATAAGCATGGTTGACCATGGTCGATTTTCATATTGACGCAATCTTTATCATAATGCGACGTTGAACCATAGTTGACCATTATTTACATTCATATTGTGACAATATTTGTCACGATACGACGTTGGAGCATGGTTGATTATAATATTGAGACAATATTTGTCACAATTCACCATTGGAATATGGTCGACCATGGTTCACCATGGATGAACATGGTTGTCACAGTTATAAGAGTTATATTATAAACCCTATGAATAGTATCATACCCTAGGAATATGAACCCTTAGATTAATAAAGTGAAGGGATTGATATTGTAAAGCAATGAGCTAATAAACACAAGGAATTGATACTAAAAACAAAAGGGTATAATCTTAAATCCAAGGGTTGAATATTATAAACCCAAGGTGTATAAATATTATAAACCCTAAAATAAGCATGGTTGACCATGATTGACCATGGTAGACGATGGTTGGCCATGGATGATGTTCATATTGAGAGAATCTTTGTCACAATGTGATGTTGGACCATGGTTGACCATGATTAACCATCATTGACTTTCATATTGACCATGATTGATTTTCATATTGAAACAATATTTGTCACAATGTGATGTTGGACCATGCTTGACCATGCTTGATTTTCATATTGAGACAATCTTTGTCATAATGTGACTTTGCACCATAATTGACCATGATTGACCATGGTTGATGATGGTTGATGATAGTTGACGACGGTTGAACATGGTTTCTTTTCATATTGAGAATATTTGTCACAATGTGACATTAGGCCATGATTGAACATGATTATAAATCCATGGGATTTATATATAACCCTAGGACTATTATTATAAACCTTATGAACCCTTAGATTAATAAACCCAAGGGATTGATATTCTAAAAACCCAAGGCATTATAAACCGAAGGGAATAATATTAGACCTAGGGGATTAATATTATAAACTCATTGTATCAACACTATAAACCCAATGTTTATGACCCCTTATATAAACATTGTTAACCTAAATTACTAACACATTCCATGAATACAAAAATATAAAAACATTGTATTGAAACAATGACATTAAGAAACCACATTCATGACTATGGGCGCACACACTAAACAACAATTAGACACTAAATAACAATTAGAGCAGACATCCATATATGGAGTACATTTTAACAACATCAAGTCATCGAAATCCTAATAGAATTAGGACAATATTTCCTTCAAATGATTCATAGTTAAAAGAGTTAAAATTATTCATAGTTACAAGAGTTGGAAAAAGAAAACACTAAATAAATTGTTTTCTCTAAATTAAAGTACTTAGTTAAAATTCTTCTATTTACGGATCAATAAATTTTTTTCTCTTAATTAAAGTACTTTAGTTAAAATTCTTGTATTTGTGGATCAATAATATGCTCACATTTTATTTCCTAAAAAAATGATATACATTTCACACATTTGATCTTTCAACATATGTAAAAAAAATCTCTCCACATTTGCTATCATATGTAACAAAATATCTTTCATTTGCTAAATAATATCTTTATTATTAACTTTTTAACAATGTTAAATTTCTTATTTAAAAACCTTAAGAACCTAATAATAATAATAATACCCACAACCCCTGACCTCCCCTCCGCCTTCCAGCATTCACATCCTTTGCCTAGCTGACTAGAGCAACCCCTCTAACCATTAGGCGGGTTTTCCTTGCATACAACCGAACGTCGTACCTCTGCTTTTTCCAAATAGTGAATGGGGTTTCGATGATAAAAAAGGAAAATAGTCTTCTCCTGCTACCACGAGAGAAACTCAGCCATCGCGACAAGGACTGTGCGACTCCATGCAACTAGGTAAATTTCGGTTTGCATCCCCGTGTCTATTTTTTGCACGTTTTCCCCTGTATGACTCTTTTAAGGCGGCCAAACATGGACACCACTAACGTTTCTCTCTTTTTTTTATGCGGAGCAGCGATGAGATAGGAGGCGCTCCTCTGCATAGTTTTGCACCTTTGGCAACCTAACTGCTGCTTACAGGGTTTTTATTTGCCGTCGACGGGTGCTTTGAACTATTCAGACCCTTAGGGTTTTTAGTTTACAAGCTCGGTATTTCAGTTTGCAACCCACGGTTTGTTGCTAGGGGGTTTGCTGGCATGGGATTTCTGTTCCCGGCCTAACCGCATCATGCCTAGGGTTTGTTGTCGCTCCCCTATGTTGCAAGACAGTTCTACCAATTTTTACAATTTTACCCATTTCTTCTGCTACTGAGGGTTCTTTTAAATTTTATTTTACCCGTTTTTTTCCCCTATAAATTTCTCGGGACATAAATATATACCCACTTCTCAGCTATGATACTTCTAGGATTCTCTTGAAGTAGTGCTTCTTGCGTGCAACCTATTACAACAAAATGGAAACCACTTCAATGATCACTCCTTCAACATGAAACCAACAAATAGATGATGTCCACAATCCCTGTTCTTAATAATCTACAATAGGAAGTTGGATCAGCAAGAGGATCTGAGCCAAATGAAACCAACAATTAGCCGATGTCCATAATCCCTGTTCTTAATACTCTGCAATAGGAATCCAAATGAGCAAGAGGATCAGAGCCACACGAGGAAGATCGTTAACTTCACCAGTCAGAAAGGGCAATGGAAATGGGTTATTGTCCACATTTGAAACCAACAAATAGCTGTTCTTAATACTTTGCAATAGGAAGCCGAATGAGCAAGAGAATCCGAGCCACACGAGGCAGATCATTAACTTCACCGGTCAGAAAGGGCAATGGAAATGGGTTATTGTCCACATTTGAAACCAACAAATAGCTGATATCCACCATCCCTGTTCTTAATACTCTGTAATAGGAAGCCGAATGAGTGAGACGATCTGAGCCACACCTATTGTTAATACTATGAAATAGGAAGATATGAGCCACACTTGTTCTTAATACTCTGCAATAGGAAGCCGAATATGCGAGACGATCCGAGCCACATGAACTAGATCGTTCACTTCACCGGTCAGAAAGGGCAATGCAGAGCATTCACTTCACCGGTCATAAAAGGCAATGGAAATGGGTTATTGTCCACATTTGAAATGATTTGCATCACCATTATATTGTAACACACAAATCAATTGGAGCGAAGAGGGAGAAACACACAAAACGTTTCCATGATCGTCATTATCTAACCACTAGAGAATAGAAGAGGTGG
The DNA here is from genome assembly GCA_034641835.2 of Pinus albicaulis. Lineage (NCBI taxonomy): Eukaryota > Viridiplantae > Streptophyta > Pinopsida > Pinales > Pinaceae > Pinus > Pinus albicaulis. Next base: position 128,578,971 of record CM076576.1, read on the forward strand.
CTCTGGCTCTTCCATGTGGATAACCACCAACACACACTTAATAGTGGGCTTAAATATTTTCAATTTTAATTACAACCTTTCCCACTCCTTTTCATCTGCTAGTCCAACTCTAAAAATAAGCATAATCCAGCTATAAGAAAAACATAATCCACACGCTTAGCAGTCGGCTTAAATATTTTCAATTTTAATTCCAAACTTTCCCTCTCCTTTTCATCGGCTAGTCCAGCTCTAAGAAGAAGCATAATCCATCGATAAGAAAACCCTAATCCAACTATAAGAATATTCTTGAAAATATTCTTGGCATATTCTGGAAATATTCTTGGCATATTCTTGGAAATATTCCAAGCAGAGGCTAATCCAACTCTAAGAATATTCTTGGAAATATTCCTAGTAGTGGCTAATCTAGCTCTAAGAATATTCTTGGTAGATTCCAATCAGCGACTAATCCAATTCTAAGGATATTCAATCTCAGCAAATCCAGCTCTAAGAATATTCTTGGAAATATTCCAAGCAACGGCTAATCTAGCTCTAAGAATATTCTTGGCATAATCCAATCAACGACTAATCCAATTCTAAGGACATTCAATCCCAACTTTCATTTTAAATTTAAAAAAAAAAATATTTTAATCCAATTCTAAGGATATTCAATCTCAGCTTGCGTTTTAAATAAAAAATAAAAAGAATATTTCCAAGAATTTGACATATTCAAAGGAAACTTGACATATTCAAAGGAAATTCAATCTCAGCCTACGTTTTAAATAAAAAATAAAATATTAAATAAAATATTTTCAGATACTTTCACCCTAATATTTTCCATGTGGATATCTGCCAACACTTAGCACCCTAACCTCTTCCATGTGGGTAACTGCCAACACTTAGCAGTGGGCTTAAATATTTTCAATTTTAATTTGAATGTTTTAATTTTAATCCCAACCTTTCACACTCCTTTTCAGTGGCTAATCCAACAGTGGGCTTAAATATTTTCAATTTTAATTCTATCAATTTTCATCATAACCTTTCACACTCCTTTTCATTGCAACCTTTCGCACTCCTTTTCATCGACTAATCCAGTGGTGGGCTTAAAAATTTTCAATTTTAATTCAAACGTTTCAATTTTAATTCCAACCTTTGGCACTCCTTTTCATCGGCTAATCCAGTTATAATAAGAAGCATATTCTTGGAAATATTATTGTAATAAAGCATATTCTTGGAAATGTTCTTGTCATATTCTAAGTAATGGCGAATCCAGCTTTAAAAATATTCTTGGAAATATTCCTGGCATATTCTAAGTAGTGGCGAATCCAACTTTAAAACTAGCAATTGCACCTAATGTTGCAAAGGAAACGCCGTAAGGAAGATGGTAGAAAGAGATCAACTCTAATTAACTTGATGAGTATCTTAAACTGGACAACTCTAACTGGAAATGGAGGGAACTAAAGTCTACTTGTCAAGAACCACAAACTTTGTTTTCTAAAAAGTTGTCAGGCACAGGTATATTTTTTTTGGAGTAAGCCTAACTTGCCCTTTATCTTAATGGCCGTCTTAGATTGTTTTTTTTCTCTGACATGCAAAACATTTCCCATGTCAAATAAATTTAAGCTTCGTGCATGTCTTCCACATCCTATCTGTGCCTAGTCTTTACCATTTCTGTGCTCAGGTTTGATTGAACATGTTCTCAGATGAAGCAAGAAATTCAATATAATCTATGCCCATTGTCACAGTGAACTCCAAAAATGATTACAGCACCAGTGATCCGTCAAATACAATGGCATTTATCCACCAACCTTTAATACTAGAGGATATGAAGAGTTAGGTCTCAGCAATAAATCTGAGACGCAACATTTAATGTGAAATAGAAATCTGGAAGAAGGGAGCTGGCATGTCTGAAATGTTAGGATTGGTGGGAACAAAGGGGCATCTCTGATTGGATGATGTACAAACTAAAGTGCACTAAAATTTGTCAAGAAGATGTTCTATTTGCAAATGGTGCAAAACTCATACATTACACATTGATATTATCACAGCGAAAGATAACAAGAGGAGAAAACAAAGCGTTACAAGTATTCAATATCCAGGGCAGTTTATAGAATTGTCAGAAAGCATTGGACAGTGAAACTTGCTTCTGCTTCATCAAATTGACTGTGTGTTAGGTACTTCCCTTCACTATTTCATTTTGCAGTATCATTTTCTGAACATTTGAAGCTCTCCAGTAACTGCAAGAAGACATCAATGCATAGTCAGAATTGGTAAAATGTTCCAGTTACTTACTTCAGGAATAAATCCGATTTGAATGGTACCATTAGAACAGACATCTGGCGTATATTCATACTTTGGTGGTCCAGAAAATGGATCACATACATAAGGAACATTTAGTGACTGGATATTTAGTGCCTGCAACCTAGAGATGTTTTTGTTCAACTGCAAATAACAAAAGATTAAATAAGCAATTGAAGCTTCCAGTAGAGTCAAATAATGTAGAATTCAATGTCCTTGATCATATTAGATCAAAGACTATAGATAATCAAGAAAATGGATAAAATATGTTTGAAGCTGATAGATGTTGTGGTTAACCCAAGGTGTTAACTCAACCGGTTAGTTGCCAGTGTTGTTGGACATTTGGCTGGTTCTATGCGAACAGGGGCTGCTTATTAAAATTAAGAAAGTAGTACATTCCTTTTAATTTTGAGTTGCCTAGGCTACATTCAAAGATCAAATGTGACTCTGTTTATTAGAGAACCACTTTCTTACCATGGATTAAAAGGTTCACACCTTATTGATCAACATAAAATTAGCCATACCTCGCTTATCATAAGATGTACTTCTTCCCGAACCTCTGCAAGGCTGGAATCTGCTGCTTGCAAATCAACACAAGGAAGAATTGAATTCAAAGTGGTGTTATACAGGTTGTTTTGGTAAGCTTTGAAAGCTACGCACGAGTCATCTGCAAATCTGAAAGGGCAGAACAAATATTCCTGAGCAACAAGAAATGAACAGACAAATAGGTATGCTCATACAAGGTTCCCACAATGGTATTCAATTTGTGGGAGGTGATCAGTTACGTATGAATAGCAAAATAGACACCAAAAGCTAGCCAAGTGAGAGCTGTCAACAGCCAGCAAATGAAAAAAACTCTGCACAAGAAAAGAAATTTCAGTTCCAACCATAAGAAACAAAATGCAGAAGATACCATAAAACTTACAAGCTATTTTCCATATTTTCTACCTACAGACCAGTCTCAAGCTCAAATACAATGTTCAAGTATATGTCTGTTTTACCCTAGCATAGTCCTATCTTAACCACTGATATATTAAGGACAGAGAGGGTCAAAAAAACCGCAAACTTGCAACATCTAAGCTATCATGTATTTATATACAAAAAAGACACTAAGATCTCACCCTCCTCTAGAGTATCATGCTTCTTTTGGTACAAGAACATTTTTTAAGTTCGATCAATGGCTTGCTAACTTTTATTATTAACGCTACTTAAGACCATCTGTCATGACATGAAATGTAATTACAGAAGTGTTGTTGTACAGGTTGTCAAGTGACTTACAAAAAAAATACATGACGCCAATGCAAGAGAAGTATAGTTGTATCAAAAGAAATTGTGTTGGCCTGTTAGTTAAAACATATTGAATTATTATATCTTAGAAAACAAGATAGGCAATATATACTACTTTGAGTTTAGACATAGGATTAGTAAATTACACGAGGAGATAATTACCTATTGCCAAAATCACCAGAGCCAAAATGATTGATGCAAGAACAATAGTTACAATATTTCTGCAAAATGAATATACAAATTGTAATTCAATTACATAAAAACATAAATCAAACCATTGGTTTCATTGAAAAGATTCAATTATTTCCTAGGGAAATGGAAATTCAGAAATTTTTTGAAGCTGATAGATGCAAATCCATTTTTTTTTTAAGCTGAGAGAAAAAGAATATGATAATATTCTTAAGCCAAACCTAAGAACTTTTTGGAGCTGAGAATAAAAGAATCTTACAGTACTCTTATCAAATAATGTAGAATTCAATGTCCTTGATCATATTAGATCAAAGACTATAGATAATCAAGAAAATGGATAAAAGATGTTTGAAGCTGATAGATGTTGTGGTTAACTCAAGGTGTTAACTCAACCGGTTAGTTGCCAGTGTTGTTGGACATTTGGCTGGTTCTATGCCAACAGGGGCTGCTGATTAAAATTAAGAAAGTAGTACGTTCCTTTTAATTTTGAGTTGCCTAGGCTACATTCAAAGATCAAATGTGACTCTGTTTATTAGAGAACCACTTTCTTACCATGGATTAAAAGGTTCAGACATTATTGATCAACATAAAATTAACCATATCTCGCTTATCATAAGATGTACTTCTTGCCGAACCTCTGCAAGGCTGGAATCTGCTGCTTGCAAATCAACACAAGGAAGAAAACCTAAGAACTTTTTCTGCCATGACTTTTCCAAAAAATTATCTCTTACTGTCTAGGTCCTGTGAATACAATTACTTTCGGCACAACTTCTCCATGACTCTGTCCCAGTGAATCCCATGATTGATTTTTGACTTTGTACCGGTGCATCCAATGTATTTAGAATTTTCAACCTACTCTGCATCTTCCATGACTCTACAAGACCTCCAATATTTATATGTATGTTTGCAAACAAGGGAACTTCCAGGCAAGCCTTTGAAGTTGTTATATTTGGGATAGACAAGAAATGAAGAAAGGTGTTGTGTCCATGATGATACCAATGCTTCTGCTCCTGGCAACTACAATAGCATTGGATGATGTTGCTGCAGCAACTTTTAGTTATTCCATGAAGCCATTTCATTCCTCACATGTTCAGAGGGACCATGGTTTACACCATGATCACGATCTGTATGACAGCATGATTGGTGGAAGTGCTTCTCTTCAATCCCATGATTTCGTTTTGAAGGAACAACCTGAATTCACATCATCATCATCCATGGACGCTGACGATACAGGGGACGTAGAAGCCCTTTTGTCATTCAGAAAGGCACTCACATCAGATCCGGATGGTTCGTTGGTCAACTGGACCGTAGCAAACTCTGATAACCTGTGCTCCTGGAATGGCATTTTCTGCAGAAAGGGCACTAAACGAGTGGTTGCCATAATACTTCCTGGATTGGGATTGCAAGGTGCCATTTCACCATCTCTTGGCAGCCTCTCATTCTTAAGCTCACTGAATCTTTCTCAGAATAATTTGACAGGAATAATTGCAACGGAGTTTGGGCAGTGCAACGTCTCCGGGCAAAGACTCTTCCTCAAATTCGGGGGCAGTAGGTGCTTACATATCTTTCCAAATTTTCCAACTTACCGCTGAAAGTTCTTTTTTGTAAATAAATTAAACTATAATTTATAAATACAGAATTTACATTATCAAATTTAGAAGAGAACAAAATTTTCATGATCTTTACACAGCTGCTTGAGTTATCACTCACTTCAGAGATTCTTTCAGGTGTTGCAGGATCAAAAGTTATCACTTTTTACATAAAATACAAAATAAATTTGAAAGTTGACGAGTTCAATCTTCTACAGAAATTTCTGATTTAATTGCAGCCCCCATAAGAAAAGGAAGGATTTATATCACTTGCAAATGGTCAGATCAGTATAATTGAACATGACTCCATTTACTCAGACGAAACTCACTATTATATAAAAAAATACAAATCCCAAAACTCAATATTATATCCAAAATTTTAAGCTGAGAGAAAAATAATCTGATAATATTCTTAAGCCAAACCTAAGAACTTTTTGGAGCTGAGAATAAAAGAATCTTACAGTACTCTTATCAAATAATGTAGAATTCAATGTCCTTGATCATATTAGATCAAAGACTATAGATAATCAAGAAAATGGATAAAAGATGCTCAGTCGATAGATTACTGTGGTTAACTCAAGGTACACTCAACCCAAGAAGCTGCCGTTGTTGTTGGACATTTGGCTGGTTCTATGCCAACAGGGGCTGCTGATTAAAATTAAGAAAGTAGTACGTTCCTTTTAATTTTGAGTTGCCTAGGCTACATTCAAAGATCAAATGCGACTCTGTTTATTAGAGAACCACTTTCTTACCATGGATTAAAAGGTTCAGACCTTATTGATCAACATAAAATTAACCATATCTCGCTTATCATAAGATGTACTTCTTGCCGAAACTCTGCAAGGCTGGAATCTGCTGCTTGCAAATCAACACAAGGAAGAAAACCTAAGAACTTTTTCTGCCATGACTTTTCCAAACAATTATCTCTTACTGTCTAGGTCCTGTGAATACAATTACTTTCGGCACAACTTCTCCATGACTCTGTCCCAGTGAATCCCATGATTGATTTTTGACTTTGTACCGGTGAATCCAATGTATTTAGACTTTTCAACCTAATCTGCATCTTCCATGACTCTACAAGACGTCCAATATTTATATGTATGTTTGCAAACAAGGGAACTTACAGGCAAGCCTTTGAAGTTGTTATATTTGGGATAGACAAGAAATGAAGAAAGGTGTTGTGTCCATGATGATACCAGTGCTTCTGCTCCTGGCAACTACAATAGCATTGCATGATGTTGCTGCAGCAACTTTTAGTTATTCCATGAAGCCATTTCATTCCTCACATGTTCAGAGGGACCATGGTTTACACCATGATCACGATCTGTATGACAGCATGATTGGTGGAAGTGCTTCTCTTCAATCCCATGATTTCGTTTTGAAGGAACAACCTGAATTCACATCATCATCATCCATGGACGCTGACGATACAGGGGACGTAGAAGCCCTTTTGTCATTCAGAAAGGAAGTCACATCAGATCCGGATGGTTCGTTGGTCAACTGGACCGTAGCAAACTCTGATAACCTGTGCTCCTGGAATGGCATTTTCTGCAGAAAGGGCACTAAACGAGTGGTTGCCATAATACTTCCTGGATTGGGATTGCAAGGTGCCATTTCACCATCTCTTGGCAGCCTCTCATTCTTAAGCTCACTGAATATTTCTCAGAATAATTTGACAGGAATAATTGCAACGGAGTTTGTGCAGTTAAATGCCCTGGCAGCACTCGACCTCAAATTCAACAGATCAGATTACAGATCTTCCAGCTTAAAAGGACTCTGAAAGTTCTTTTTTGTAAATAAATTAAAACTTATAATTTTAAAATACAGGAATTTTACATTATCAAATTTAGAAGAGAACAAAATTTTCATGATCTTTACACAGCTGCTTGAGTTATCACTCACTTCAGAGATTCTTTCAGGTGTTGCAGGATCAAAAGTTATCACTTTTTACATAAAATACAAAATAAATTTGAAAGTTGATGAGTTCAATCTTCTACAGAAATTTCTGATTTAATTGCAACCCCCATAAGAAAAGGAAGGATTTATATCACTTGCAAATGGTCAGATCAGTATAATTGAACATGACTCCATTTACTCAGACGAAACTCACTATTATATAAAAAAATACAAATCCCAAAACTCAATATTATATCCAAAATTTTTCCTAAAGAATACAAGCCACCATAAACTATGTGAGCAGGGGCTGAATGAGTGACTGTAAACTGATAAAAGAATAAGAAGTAGAGTGATTAAATACACAGAGATCCCAGGTCCTGGACCAGATATACCCAAATTATTTAACAATCAATCAGAAGATACAAATGTTGTTTTATTCCATCTCCTCTGTGCATAGTAATTTGGCCGTGGCAGAGATTGGATTAGATACTGAGCCTTTGCATGGGTATGGAGAGTGCCTGGGGGGAGCTGGAGAGAATAAAGGGATGACCCAACAGCTGAGCAGCAGTCCATCTGTTACCACAAACAGGAAGCAGCTACATAGCAATTAAAACTGGACAGTAGTCACAGATATCTTTTTTCCATGGGATAGCTGGAAGGCTCCACACAGAAACAGCTGAAAAGCTCCAACTCTTCCCATATACCTATAAACTAATATGAACTAAACTCCACATAAACCAATTACTCTAAACCTCTTCCCAAATTATCAAATTATCACTATATAACAAAAACACAGAGGATTGATTTGTGAAACAAAAGCATTCCAAATAATTTAAACTGAACCAGAAATAACTCAGAGGATTGAACTGTGAAACAAAAGCATTCCAAATAATTTCAACTGAACCAGAAATAATTTCAACTGAACCAGAAATAACTTCTTCATCTTCTAAGATTGTGCTAAGCTTTGTTCAGCTTAGACACCCCTTAATTAGCTCTGTGGAGACCCTTTAATTACCCTATGAAAGCCCTTAATTGCCCAAAATAACTCACATCCTCACTCTTCCAATAATAAACTAATATGAACTAAACTCCACACGAAACCAATTACTCTAAAACTCTTTCCAAATTATCAAATTATCACTATATAACAAAACACAGAGGATTGAATTGTGAAACATAAGCATTCCAAATAATTTAAACTGAACCAGAAATTCCTGTGTACTGTAGTTACCGTCGCCCGGATACATGTAGCAAGCTCAAATTGCCACTAGAGGCAGCAGTTGCATTAACTTCTTCGTCCGACATAGCTGAGGAGCGAGATTGGCTAATAGCGAAACTGGGTAATTAGATAATGCAAGAAGCATCGGATGCAAAATATAGAGAAGCAGCCTAACCAGTATAAAATTATGTTAATATAGATATTTTGTTGGTCAAAATAAATGATAAGAGTCAGAAACAGAGAGCGTCTCTAGTCCACGAATTTGAATAAAAATTTGTATGGACAAGCCTACGGAGCCGACATTTTCGCCCACCTCCTTACAGATCTTCCAGCTTAAAAGGACTCTGAAAGTTCTTTTTTGTAAATAAATTAAAACTTATAATTTTAAAATACAGGAATTTTACATTATCAAATTTAGAAGAGAACAAAATTTTCATGATCTTTACACAGCTGCTTGAGTTATCACTCACTTCAGAGATTCTTTCAGGTGTTGCAGGATCAAAAGTTATCACTTTTTACATAAAATACAAAATAAATTTGAAAGTTGATGAGTTCAATCTTCTACAGAAATTTCTGATTTAATTGCAGCCCCCATAAGAAAAGGAAGGATTTATATCACTTGCAAATGGTCAGATCAGTATAATTGAACATGACTCCATTTACTCAGACGAAACTCACTATTAGGATTTATATCACTTGCAAATGGTCAGATCAGTATAATTGAACATGACTCCATTTACTCAGACGAAACTCACTATTATATAAAAAAATACAAATCCCAAAACTCAATATTATATCCAAAATTTTTCCTAAAGAATACAAGCCACCATAAACTATGTGAGCAGGGGCTGAATGAGTGACTGTAAACTGATAAAAGAATAAGAAGTAGAGTGATTAAATACACAGAGATCCCAGGTCCTGGACCAGATATACCCAAATTATTTAACAATCAATCAGAAGATACAAATGTTGTTTTATTCCATCTCCTCTGTGCATAGTAATTTGGCCGTGGCAGAGATTGGATTAGATACTGAGCCTTTGCATGGGTATGGAGAGTGCCTGGGGGGAGCTGGAGAGAATAAAGGGATGACCCCAACAGCTGAGCAGCAGTCCATCTGTTGCGAGCATCCTTGTGCAGACAGCAATTGATAAAGCTCCGGAAATTGGCAGACGCCGTGGGAGGAGGAGACGGTGGATCTCCATAACAGATTGCGCACATCAGGGCTGGCCAGTCTGGTTTCTGCCCGGGCGCCAGAAACGGGAAATGCCCTATATAGCACTCGGTGCCAGATCAACCTCAAGCTCCACATATCGCCCGTATCCGTCATACCGTCCACCGTAGGTCTCGGGTCGAATCTTCTCCTGCTCATAAGCACATGTACCGACATAAGTATTTCTAGTATTGGCAGTGGATCCAAGCCACCAGAGACAGACTCCGCTAACCCTCCCATGATTTCGTTTTGAAGGAACAACCTGAATTCACATCATCATCATCCATGGACGCTGACGATACAGGGGACGTAGAAGCCCTTTTGTCATTCAGAAAGGCACTCACATCAGATCCGGATGGTTCGTTGGTCAACTGGACCGTAGCAAACTCTGATAACCTGTGCTCCTGGAACGGCATTTTCTGCAGAAAAGGCACTAAACGAGTGGTTGCCATAATACTTCCTGGATTGGGATTGCAAGGTGCCATTTCACCATCTCTTGGCAGCCTCTCATTCTTAAGCTCACTGAATCTTTCTCAGAATAATTTGACAGGAATAATTACAACGGAGTTTGGGCAGTTAAATGCCCTGGCAGCACTCGACCTCAAATTCAGCAGATCAGATTACATATCTTCCAGCTTAAAAGGACTCTGAAAGTTCTTTTTTGTAAATAAATTAAAACTTATAATTTTAAAATACAGGAATTTTACATTATCAAATTTAGAAGAGAACAAAATTTTCATGATCTTTACACAGCTGCTTGAGTTATCACTCACTTCAGAGATTCTTTCAGGTGTTGCAGGATCAAAAGTTATCACTTTTTACATAAAATACAAAATAAATTTGAAAGTTGATGAGTTCAATCTTCTACAGAAATTTCTGATTTAATCGTTAATTTCATAAGAAAAAGGAAGTGATTTATATCACTCGTAAAATGGTCGATCAAGATAATTGGAACATGACCTTACTTACCTTACTTAAACTCTCTAAACTCACTATTATATGCAAATACAAATCCCAAAACTCAATATTATAGTATCCGTCATACCGTCCACCGTAGGTCTCGGGGTCGAATCTCTCCGGGCTCATGTAAGCACAGGTACCGACATAAGTATTGCAGGGATCCAATGTCTGAGACAGAATTCTGCTAACCCCAAAGTCTGTAATTTTCACTTCTTGTTTCTTGTTTATGAGCAGATTTGAGGGCTTTATGTCTCTGTGCACAATCTTGTGACGGTGCAGATATTTCAAGCCCTCCAAGACCTGCCTTACGACCTGCGCCAAGAATTTCTCCGACATCATGCCGGATCTCCTCTGTTCCAGCGAGCCTCCGTCCATGTACTCCAATACGAAGTGGATCTCTTCCCCCTTTTCGAAGATCCCGTGGCATTTCACGATATACGGCGACTCCGTCTTCTTCAGAATCTCCATCTCTCGGATTATTTGCCGCCTCACAGTCTCATCGGGATTGCCATGAATGACCTTCAGGGCGTAAAGCGCTGAAGTCTTGCTGTGTAATCGGGCTCCCTCCCCATTCTTCCAGCTGCCCCTTCTCTGCAGCAAATGCGCCTGTGCAGCGAATAACTGACTGATTAAGGTTTTGGGTTATGTTAGTTTTTTTAACTGTTTTATATCCACGGCTCATCTTCTTTCAATCGTCTAACAACAGATCTCACGATCACCAATTGTACACATAGGCAGGTAGCAAAGTTCATTTCAAATAAATACGCCTTACGGCGTAAATATTCTTGGAAATATTCTTGGCATATTCAAAGCAGTGGCTAATGTAACTCTAAGAATATTCTTGAAAATATTCTTGGCATATTCCAACCTGTGGCTAATCCAATTCTAAGGAAATTCAATCTCAACTTGTGTTTTAAATAAAAAATAAAAAAAATATTTCCAAGAACTTGACATATTGCATTTTGAATAAAAAATAAATAAATATTTCCAAGAACTTAACATATTCCAAGGAAATTCAATCTCAGCCTACGTTTATATAAAAAAATAAAAAATGAAATAAAAAAATCCTCAGAGTTACTTGCACCCTAACTTAAAATATCTACACCTATCCTGAAATTAATAATATCAAAATTAATTACAATAGTTTCTAATTTTTTCATTAATTATGACTGTTTTCCTTATGATTTTATTATATTTTAAATTTTCTAAATTTTAATTTTTAATTTTTTTTCATAAAATTTCATTTTTTTACTAATAAAAATCAAATTTTAATAATTTTGATTTTAATACGAAAATTATTTGACTCTAGGTTTAACAGATATTAAATGAAGAAATGATATACTATAATCATTGAGTTGGACAATAACTAATAAAAACGTGATAAAAAAAATCCAAAGTTTAACTTAAAAAACAAACTTAATTAAAATTTAAGTAATATAAAAATGAAGAAATGTTATGATATAATCATTGACTTAGACAAAATTCTAATAAAAACATTTCCAACGTTTAACGTAAAAAAAACCAACTTAATTAAAATTTAAGTAATATAAAATGTAGAAATGTTATGATAAAATCATTCACTTAAACAAAATTCAAATGGCCGACCTGCTTCGTCGGGAGCGTCAATATTGATTTCGGAGACCTGAAAAGGAACAGGAAGGGAACACACCTCGTTAATGAAAAATTCTTTGCTCTTGGAGTTTTGAAAGAATGACCCTTCAAACAGGAGCTATCTTAGTGTGATTTTTTTTTTAATAAGTGATTTTTTTTTTTTTAAAGATTTATCACTCTAAAAAAAATTGTAGGACACTTTCATTGTGGAAGATTTATTTTAATAACCTTTGAAATTTTGATTTGTGTTCACTCTAAAAAAAATTTAGGACATTTTCATTGTGCAAGAGTTATTTCAATTACCTTAACATATTTCTATTGTGCAGATTAAATTATGCAAGAGTTATTTCAATAAATTCGTGCCAGATTTTAAAAATATTAAAACAGAAAAAAAACTTCAAAAAAAATCTCACTAAAAACAACTAGTTTCAAACACCCTTCTACCACCTTCTCTCATACGATGTATACGATGCAGAAGTTCCTAGATTCAAGATGAGAAATTCTTAGAATTTACCATCCTCTAGATGTGCAAAAATTTGGGGATTACAGTGTGGTCGTTCTTGAATTGCATTACACAAATAACAAGAAACAATCATAGCCTTAGTCAATTCGAAAATCAGATCGACCCTGACGACGATGATGACTCTGAAATTGAAAGACTAAGCGATGCCTCTAAATTCAAAGGTTCTTGTTTCTTGGAACTGAACAAGGGTTCGAGCCACCTTGCTTTAGCAAGAAATTCGCAATGTTGAGAATGAAGAACCTACGAAGGATATTTTCTCTCTTTATTTTGCAGGAAACAACCCACCTTGCTATTTATTCGACAGGGAGGAAAAGCGGCGACATGTTTTGATCAAAGGGAATGCCAGAACCCTGGAATTATTCCTGTGCAACTACAAATCCTTGGTTAAAGTCATTAAAAGAGTAATTGTGGCACTCTGAATCATAAATCCTTCCCTCAAAATTTATCATGATGTGATCAAATCCGTCAATTATGTTGTAGGAGACGATTCTGTGATGAAGTCAATGTACATTATTGAAGACAATGCTTCAAATGGTTTTTTTCAGAATCTCTCACGACTCTTTGGAACTTCATTCAATTCTCGAAATAAGGTCTCTGGACATAATGAGCTCGGTGGAAAATGTGTCACTTAACATAATGTATGAATTGAAAAGGAATTACATCTCGATCTACAGAAGCTTCTGCTGAAAATAACAAATGTTATTGTATCTTTCAATTTGAATTTGTGATATATTTTAGCTTTTGATAATGCCTAGTTCAAACTATCTATTGGACATAAAACAAACCTTTACGTGGAAATAATTTCCTAAAATTTCAAATTGTCTCAATGTTATATTTCATGTATTATGACTCCATGCAACCAGGTAAATTTCGTTTTGCATCCACGATACCCATGTCTATTTTTTGCACGTTTTTCCCTACATGACTCCTTTACGGTGGCCAAACATGGCCACCACTAAATTTTTTCTCTTCTTTTTTTTTTAATGCAGAGAAGCTATGAGACAGGAGGGACAAATCTACATAGTTTTCAACCGTTGGTGACCTATCTGTCACTTACTAGGTTTTTATCCGCCATCGATAGGTGCTTTGAACGATTCAGACCTTTAGGGTTTCTAGTTTACGTGCTCAGTGTTTCAGTTCGCAACCCAAGGTTTGCTTCCAGGGGTTTTCTAGCATGGGATTTCTGTTCCCCGCTTGACCGCATCATGACTAGGGTTTGTTGTTCCTCCCCTATGTGTGGTTCCGGAAGTGCGCAATTTATTTAAGGCCGCTAGCCATTTTTTATGTTCAACAGCGCCATACTTATAAAGAAACCCCTGCAAGACAGTTCTACCAATTTTTACAGGTCTACCCATTTCTTCTGCTATTGAGAGTTTTTTAAAATTTTCTTTTACACATTTTTTTCCTATAAATGTCTAGAGACATAACTTCTTATTTTTAAATGTTTTTTTCATTCTCGTTTAAAGGAAAAACATAAGTTTTATCTCTGTCTTGAAGCACAATCTTCTTCTGCATTTTGTCCACTTGAAATCCTACTGGGTAGGACCATGGTGACGAACTTCCTCACAAAAAACAAAAAGCACAATTTCTTTTTTTTCTCCTAAGTGCAGTGGTAGGCAGAACTTTTCAAGTGTCAAGGTTTCTTCTAAACCCATGTTATTACATATTTATAAATGTATACCTGCTTCTCAGCTAGGATACCTCCAGGATTCTCTTGAAGCAGTTCTTTTTGCATGCAACCTGTTACAACAAAATGAAAACTACTTCAATAAGCACTCCTTCAGCATGAAACCAACAAAGAGCTGATGTCCACAATACCTGTTCTTAATACTTTGCAATAGGAAGTCAAATGAGGGAGACGATTTGAGACACACGAGCCAGATAGTTCACTTCACCGGTCAAAAAGGGAAATGGAAATGGGTTATTGTCCACATTTGAAATGATCTGCATCACCATCGTATTGTAACACACAAATCAATCGAAGCAGAGATGGAGAAACACACAAAATGTTTCCACTACCCAAATTGTAAGAGCTAAGAGCTAAACGACTATGATCACCATTATGTCAACCAAAGAATTGAAGAGGAGGTGACTCTCCATTATGTAACCACCAGAGAGTGGAAGAGGTGTCTCTTCCATGTGGGCTTAAATATTTGCAATTTTAATTCCAACCTTTCCCACTTTTCATAACGTTAATGCTTTGCACTCCTTTTCATCCCAACCATAATATGACATTCACAGCCGCAATATGAAATTCACCTGAAGCATATTCTTGGCATGTTCCAAGGACAACCGCTAACGCTTTGCACTCCTTTTCATCGAAGCATATTCTTGGCATGTTCCAAGGACAGTCGCTAACCCTTTGCACTCCTTTTCATCCCAGCCGAAATGTTGAGATTCAACAAGATGATGAGCTTAGTGAAAAGAGTCGCCTTCACTAAGGCCCACAGGCTATTTTTGGCGCAAGTCTATTTTTATACTATGTCTATTTTTAGACATGATGATCATATTTCAGAAGTTGCAGGATGCTATTTGTGGATGGTTGATCAAGTTGGAAAAATAGATGAAGTTATATTTTTAGAATATTGGGCGAAGTCTATTTATAGATCGTCAATCTAAAAATAGATGCATGTCGATTATTATTAGTTCTTAATAATAATTAGACTCTAAACAACAACTTATTCTCTTGGAGCACTTCAGTTCAATGCACAGATATGGCACAACAGCTGATAGAAGGAATTATGCTATTCCTGAGGGTTTACTAGAGCTATTGCATGGAGGACTCAGTTAGAACTCAAGTGGCAGAGTTATGACACAGTTGGAAGAAGTAGTTATGGTGTTGTATTCAGTTTAACTCAGTTAGACTCGGTTGAACTAGTTGTGTCTAGTCTAATTGATTGATACACTAGTGAGAGTGGAGTGAATTAATTAGTTAATTAATTCACAAATAATAACTCATTAATCAACTAAACAATACAGCAGTTAACTACAGTGCATGGCAGTTTCAGTGGAGACCAGTGGAGAGATAGGTGAAGGGGCAAGATAGACTATCTGTTGTGACTATAGTGATGCATTGATTGCATCACACACTCAGTGGAGATGCCAATGAGGATTACGCAGTAAAATATGGAGTAATTCGAATTCATTCAGAGCTATTCTTCAGCAGAGATTGCACAGTGGAGGCAGGCTAGTAGGTGGCATAGATCGGTGCATGGATTTGCAAGATTGGGCCTAATTAGTGTATGACGTTTGTACTGTACTGAGAGCTTGTGATAAGATTTGTATGCTTGTATGAGATTGTCATATGATCTCCATGTTACATAATATATATTTGGGGTTTTCAGCTTCAAGCTTTCCTGGTTAAAAAAACTATGTTATGTGCGATTGATAATTTTTGTTAATGCTTCACATGTGTGTGCAATTAATTTTTTCCGCAAAAGATTAACAAGTGGAATAGATTCAGTATCTTGCATAAAGTTAAATAGTGTGAGATCAGGTGGATATTGGACATATGCATGCTTAGTGCATATAATTTCTACATGGTATCAGAGCATTGTTGATTAAAGATTGCAATTGTGAAGTGAGTTTGTGCTGGTGGACAATTCGAATTTGCTACAGAAGATTCTTGGTGCAGAAATCAAGTATACATTGAAATGTATTTTAACGGATTGATATTGGAGTATGCCCTTGATGGGAGCTCAAATTACATAGCCTGGAAGGATAGGATGGAGGCGGTGCTGGAGGATAATGGGTTGAAGGAGTTCATCGGTAGCGATGTTCCTAAGCCAGGAACTAGCGATGTTGCATTACTTGATGCATGGAAAAAGAAGACTGCAAAGATGAGGAGGATTCTGTTGGAAGGTGTGAAGAACCACATTGTGTCCAGCCTTCACAGGAAAGCAACTCCATTCTTAATGTGGAAGGCTTTGACAGACTTGTTCCAAAGCAGAAGTGACCAAAGGAAGTTGGCGCTTAAAGACAAGCTCAGAAAAATAAAAATGGAGAAAGGCGACAGTATTCCAAAATACCTCACGAAGTTTGTCCACTGCAAGGATGAAATGGGAAGTGTGGGGGTTATTGTTGATGAAGAAGACTTGGTGAGCTTGGCTCTCCTTGGGCTTCTGAAGAGTTGGCATAGCTACGAAGACTCTGTCAATGGACGAGAGAAACTGCAGGGATGGGAGCGACTTTGGTCAGATCTTGTGTAGGAGGAGATAAGGTGAGGTAACAAGGATGGATCTTCATCGAAGAATGAAGATGAAGAGAATTGCGCTTTGGCTGCCAAATCAAGGAAAGGGAAGGGAAATAAAAATCCTTCAAAATCTGGTGCTAAAGGCAAGAAGCAGGATTTGTCCAAAGTGAAGTGTTTTCACTGTCACGAGCATGGACATTTCACCACTAACTGTCCATAGAAGAAGAAGAATAAGTGGGCTGCTGGATCTCCGGCTGGAGAGGCCTTAGCCTCGCAATTTGAGCTGGATTTTTCCTTGATCGCATGCTTGGTTTCAAGCTGCATGGGATCGGTGTGGTATCTTGACAGTGGTGTGTCTTTCCATATGACGGGAGACAAAGAGTTTTTTAGTGAATTGGAGGAGAAGGACCTCCAGATGCATATAGAGATGGGCGATAATGGTCGGTACAATGCGACTGGCATTCGAAACATTACCTTTGAGAGGGAGTTCGGTAATTCATTCTTGTTGAAGAATGTCATGAATGTTCCAGGTCTGAAGAAGAACTTGGTCTCGATCGCAGTGCTGGAAGACAGGGGTTATGATGTTGTTTTTAGTGAGGGAAAAGCTTTCCTTCGACATAAAAAAATGGGTCAAACGTGGAAGATAGGGGTTCGAATTAAGAATCTCTACAAGCTAGAGGTAGATGGATGCGCTGCAATGGCAGGAAAAGCAGAAGAAGTGGTGAGCCGCGATGAGGGCGAATTATGGCACAAAAGATTGGGCCATCTTCACCATGGCGCTTTGAAAATTTTGCAGCAAATTTCTACTGGACTTCCCAAGGGTACTCTTGCGCAGTCAAATCAGTGCAAAGGATGTACAATGGGTAAGTTTGTGAAGACCACATTTCATGAGAAGGAGAACCGTGCTTCGGTGATCCTGGAGAGAATTCACACAGACGTGTGTGGACCATTCTCAGTTGCTTCAACAGTGAAACACAGGTATTATGTGATATTTGTTGATGAATTTTATCGTAGATGCTGGATCTTCTTCATGTAGAAGAAGAGTGAAACGTTCTCAAAGTTCTATGAGTTCAAGGCATTGGTGGAGAAGGAGTCGGGGAAGCAGGTGAAAGCTCTAAGGAGTGATAATGGTGGTGAATACATCTCTGGCGAATTCAAAGACTTCTGTAGCAAAGAAGGAATTCGAAGAGAACTCATAGCGCCTCATAACCCACAGCAGAATGGGGTCGCGGAGAGAAAACAGTGATCGTGGGTGCTGCATGACGTCTTTGCCACCGTGACCCGAGCTACGATGCACTTGTGAAGAAGAAGCATGCAACACTGCAGTTTATGTGAAAAACCATTGTCCTCATAGAGTACTTGGCATGAGTACACCCGAGGAAGCTTTTACTGGTAAGAAGCCTGATATTTCTCATTTGAAGATTTTTGGCTCACCTGTTTACATTCATGTGACGAAGGATGCCAAGAAGAAGTTGGAGCCGACTACAGAAGTTGGGATATTTGTGGGGTACACAGAAACACCCCATAACTATCATGTGTATTTGCCAAATATTCGGATGACTGTTATGCGACGGGATATTAAATTCAATGAGGTGAAAGCCATGAAGTTGTCGCTTGAGAGGGAGCTACACTTGCATGCGGAGGAGGAACTTCTTGTTCCCAAAGATGAGCCTCTGGATGTGGATCAGCCACAGGAGGAGATTCATGGAGTGGAAGAGTCCACTCATGCAGAACCAAACATCAGACAAGGCAGGAAGCGTACCACAGAAGCTGAAACGCGGCGGATCGGTACACAAAAAATATAGGGTTCTACATCAAGGCGCAAATAGGGCAGGTCACTGACGATATCTTGGATACATGGCTCTTATGGAAGAAGCTGCGTGTATTGTGACGAAACCATCTTCTTTTGAAGAAGCAGTGCAGGAGCCCACATGGGTAGATGCCATGGTGGAGAAGTATGACTCCATTGTTAGAAACAGTGCTTGGGAGATTGTTCCAAGGTCGGTGGGAAAATCAGTTGTAGGATCAATATGGATCTACAAGGTAAAGCAAGTTGCTGATGGGAGTGTCAAGAAGTATAAGGAAATATTTGTTGCCCCGGGCTTCTCACAGAATTGAGGGGAATGACTATGAATAAACCTTGCTGTCACCGGTGTTCTTCGCATACGGACATCATGATCTCTCGGCGCGATGAGTTTGTCACAGTATCAGATGGATGTGAAGACTGTGTTCCTTAATGGGATCATTGAGGAAGAGGTGTACATTGAGCAGCCTGAAGGATTTGAGATCTTCAGCAGCGAGTCGCATGTGTGCAGGCTCAAAAGAGCGTTGTATGGGCTAAAACAAGCACCCCGTGCTTGGTACACTCGGATTGACAGCTATTTCACTGGACTTGGCTTCACCAAGAGTGAGGCAGATGCAAAATATACCAGATTGTGGTTGAGGGTAAGGTTTTTATCATTGTAATTTATGTTGATGATTTGATACTAACAGGTGATGAGTAGTTGATAAACTCATGCAAGGTAGATCTTGCAAAGGAGTTTGAGATGAAGGATTTGGGCCTCCTTCATTATTTCCTTGGACTGGAAATATGGTAGCAGGAAGGTGAACTGTTTGTGTCTCAAGGCAAGTATGCCCGGGAGATACTGGAGAAGTTTCACATGCAAGGCTGCAAGCCTATCGACACTCCTCTTCCAGGAAATTGGAAGAAAGAGGATGCTACATTGGCAAAGGTAGTGGATGCCACTGTTTATCGACAGTTGGTGGGTTCGCTCATGTATTTAGTCAATACAAGACTGGACATATGCTATGCAGTGAACCAGCTTTCACAAGCAATGGTTAAGCCTACCAAGCTCTTTTGGAAGGCGAGCAAACATGTCCTGAGATATCTTAGGGGCACATCTAAGTATGGTTTATGGTACAGACAGATGGATGAGGTGAAGTTGCATGGCTTCACAGATTGAGATTGGGCAAGAAGCCCAACAGATAGAAAGAGCACATTAGGAGGGATTTTCAGTATTGGATCTACGACAGTTTCTTGGTACAGCAGGAAACAGAGATCTGTGGCACTCAGTTCAGCGGAAGCAGAATACATGGTAGCAAGTTTAGCTGCATGTGAGGCTATCTGGATGAGGAAGATTCTGGTTGGTTTGTTCGGTTCACATTTATATCCCACGGTGATTCATTGTGATAATCAGAGTTGCATTAAACTCTCGGTTAATCCTGTGTTTCATGATAGATCTAAACATATTGATATCCGGTATCATCATATCAGAGATTGTGTGCAGCGGAAGATCATGTTGCTTCGGTACATTCCTACGGAGGATCAGGATGCAGATATTAAGCGAAGGGTGCTCACCGGAGAAATTCGAATACCATAGAGACAGGATCAGGGGGGCAGATAATCCCTATCTTGTTGAGAGGGAGTGTTGAGATTCAACAAGATGATGAGCTTAGTGAAAAGAGTCGCCTTCACTAAGTGGGCCCGCAGGCTATTTTTGGCGCAAGTCTATTTTTAGACTATGTCTATTTTTAAACATGATGATAATATTTCAGAAGTTGCGGGATGCTATTTGTGGCTGGTTGATCAAGTTGGAAAAATAGATTAAATTCTATTTTTAGAATATTGGGCAAAGTCTATTTATAGATTATCAATCTAAAAATAGATGCATGTCGATTATTATTAGCTCTTAATAATAATCAGACTCTAAACATCAACTTATTCTCTTGGAGCACTTCAGTTCAGTGCACAAATGTGGCACAACAGCTGACAGAAGGAATTACGCTATTCCTGAGGGTTTACTGGAGCTATTGCATGGAGGACTCAGTTAGAACTCAAGTGGAAGAGTTATGACACTGTTGGAAGAAGTATTTATGGAGTTGTATTCAGTTTAACTCAGTTAGACTCAGTTGAGATAGTTGTATCTAGTCTAATTGATTGATACACTAGTGAGAGTGGAGTGAATTAATTAGTTAATTAATTCACAAATAATAACTCATTAATCAACTAAACAATATAGCAGTTAACTACAGTGCATGGCAGTTTTAGTGGAGACCAGTGGAGAGATAGGTGAAAGGGCAAGATAGACTATTTGTTGTGACTATAGTGATGCATTGATTGCATCACACACTCAGTGGAGATGCCACTGAGGATTACGCAGTCAAGGATGGAGTAATTCGAATTCATTCAGAGCTATTCTTCAGCAGAGATTGTGCAGTGGAGGCAGGCTAGCAGGTGGCATAGATCGGTGCATGGATTTGCAATATTGGGCCCTATTAGTGTATGATGATTGTACTGTACTGAGAGCTTGTGATAAGCTTTGTATGCTTGTATGAGATTGTCATATGATCTCCATGTTACATAATATATAGTTGGGCTTTTCAGATTCAGGCTTTCCTGGTTAAAAAAACTCTGTTATGTGCAATTGATAATTTTTGTTTATGCTTCACATGTGTGTGCAATTAATTTTTTCCGCAAAAGATTAACAAGTGGAATAGATTCAGTATCTTGCATAAAGTTAAATAGTGTGAGATCAGGTGGATCTTGGACATATGCATGCTTAGTGCATATAATTTCTACATGGAATATGACATTCACTAGCAGCATATTCTTGGCATATTTCAACATTTCCGGAATATGGCATTCACCAGTAGCATATTCTTGGCATATTCCAACATTTCCAGAATATGACATTCACCTGCAGCATATTCTTGGCATATTCCAACATTTCCGGAATATGACATTCACCTGCAGCATATTCTTGGCATATTTCAACATTCTTCGGACATTCACTTGAAGCATATTTTTAGCATATTCCAAGACATTCACATTCCCTGTTGTTTTAAATAAAAATTTAAAAAAAACTTGTTTTAAATAAAAAATAAAAAATCTTCGGGTTGTTTTAAGTAAAAAAACAAAAAATATTCAGATATACTTCACCCTAACTTGAAATTCACTTGTCGTTTTAAATAAAAAATCTTCCATTTGTTTTAAATAAAAAATAAAAAATCCTCATATATACTTTACCCTTTGAAATAAAAAAATCCTTAAATATACTTCACCCTAAGTTAAAAGCATATTTTTGGGAGATATACTTCACCCTAACTCGAAAGCATATTTTTGGCATATTCCAAGTACATTCAATCGTTGTTTTAAATAAAAAATAAAAAATCCTTAGATATACTTCGCCCTTAGCGAATATACTTCACCCTAACTTGAAAGCATTTTTGTGGCATAGATATACTTCACCTTAACTTAAAAGCATTTTTTTCGCATATATACACATATCTGAATTATTGACATATATACACCTATCCTAGTATCAAAATTAATTAAAATAGTTTCTAATTTTTTCATTAATTACGAGTGCTTTCTTCATAGTATTATTATATTTTAATTTTTCTAATTATTATTTATATATATATATATATATAATTAAATTCTGTAATAAAATTTCATTTTTATTACTATTAAAAAGTAAAATTTTAATACGAAAACTATTTGAATCTAGGTTTTATGGATATAAAATGAAGAAATGATATACTATAATCATTGAGTTGGAAAATAACTAATAAAGCCGTGACAAAAAAATTTCCACTTTTTAACGTAAAAAGAAAAACTTAATTAATTAAAATTAAAGTAATATAAAATGAAGAAATTTTATGATATAATAATTGAGTTAGAAAAAATTCTAACAGTCAACCTGCTTCTTCGGAGCGTCAATATTGATTTCAGAGACCTGAAATGGATCAGGCCAGGAATGCACCTCGTCGTTAATGAAACATTCTTTTCTCTCGAAGTTTTGAAAGAATGGCCACTTCAAACACCCTTAGGCCGCCTTCTCAGCTATATGATGGAGAAGTTCCTGGATTCGAGATGAGAAATTCTTAGAATTTACCCTCCTCGAGATATGAGAAAATTGGGGACTACAGTGTGGTCTTTCTTGAATTGCATCACACAAATAACAAGAAACGCGCATAGCCTTAGTGAAGCAGAAAATCAGATAAATCCTGACGAAGGCGATGACTCGAAAATCGAAAGACCGAGTGATGCCTCTGAAACCAAAAGCCTTTGGAACCGCCTTACTTTAGCATGCAGATACTTGATCTAGAGGAGAAATTGGTGGAAAAATCAGTTCGTAGTGTTGATATTGAAGAGCCTACGGACGATATTTTCTCTCTTTATTTTGTAGGAAACAACCCGCCTCGCTATTTCTTCGGCAGGTATGAAAAGCGGTCGCATGTTTTGATGGAATGCCAGAACCCTGGAGTTAAAATAGTAATTGTAGCACTTCGAATCAGAAATTCTTCCCCAGAAATTTATCATGCTGTGATCAAATCCATCAAGGTTGTAGGATACGATTCCCTGACGTAGTCCATTTACATGATTGAGGATAGAGTGCTTCAAATGTTGAATCTCCTTTCCATTTTTCAGAATCTCTCGCTGTTCTTAGAACTTCATTCGATTCTCGAAATAAATCACGCACCTGTGTCTTTTAACATATATATGAGATTACTGGTAATTTCTCCTATAGGGCTTTTGTTTCCAATCTCGAAGCCAAAATACCTGAAACTAAGAATCAAATTATAGCTGAAGTAGCAGAAATTAAGGAATATGTGTTCGCATTACAACAACAGTTGGATGAAGCACGAGCTGAATGGAGGTAGCTCTGGAATTCAACACTTTATCTTCGCATAGGTGATCGGGCAATGGCCTCGGATCTAAGAACCTAAGTGAATTTTTCCAAAGTAGGGTTTAAAGAGCAAGAAGAGTAAGAATATCAATATGTAAATCAGTTCAATGAATAAATAAAACCCGAATATAAATATGCAAATTAGTTCAATGAATAAATAAAACCTGTGAAGTAGAGTATGTTTTAAGATAGTAATAAAATTTCATGAGTAATTAACTTAATTCCATTTGAATGGAATAGATATAAGTATTCCATTTAAATATAAGTAGTTCATTTTAAATGGGAATTGCAATAAACATCTCAATATGTGTTTCTTGCTTATCTTTAAAGGTGTTATTATTATAAAAAACGATGTCAACTTAGCCTTACAACGATCCCGAAGTCTCCTTTCAAATATGCAATCACAAAAACTGTACACAAACACCAAGTTTCTTTGCACTATGGGTTGAGCGTAATGGTTCACAAATGACCGTCCGCTAAAGTTAAAAGGCACTACCGATTATCAGATCGTCAGGACAACACTTGACGGAAAATGTTCAGTTTTCCAACTTCATTAACTTACATATGGACTATTGAAAATAGGATGTTGGAAAGTGCTTTGGCGGCTCGGCGATAACGATCAGTGATAGAGCGCTCAGTGGTGGGCCCTCAGCTCTAGAAATTAACATACCCCACTTGCCGCTCATCACCATGTTTAACAACTCCTTTTGCTTCTTAGTATGGAAGCAGATGATGGGATAGCTAGCGAAGGAAAAGTTATTTCAGCTCTAACAATTAACAGACCCCACTTGCCTCTCATCACCATGTTTAACAACTCCTTTTGCTTCTTAGTATGGCAACACTTCTTAGTATGGTAGTAGATGACGCGATAACTAGCGATGGTAAAGTTAATTTTTTGATAAATTAACATCTATAAATGTCTTAACAACACATATAACCACTGTTTATTTAAGATCTCGTGGAAAAAACAGATAGCTTTTTATAAATAATTATCTTTTTATTTTATTTTTAAGTTTGATCGTGGTGAGACTACATCATGGTCATGTCCAAATTAACTTCCGAATAAGGTGGGGAATTAACGTGATGATATGAAAATTACATACATTAATGTTTATAATATTGTTAAAAAAATTATAAAACTAAGTATTTCAAAACAAAAATAATTTCTAATTTTTCTAATTAATTAAAGTTTTTTCCTTTTTTTCTAATTAATTAATTAATTTTTCTAATTTTTCTAATTAATTAAAGACTCATAAAATTACCAAAAACACTTTGTTTCACTTGCAAGACTATCTAAACACTTTGCACATATAATTTTATGGAAATGAATACCTTGAACAACAAACAAGTAGTTTCATTTTCAGATCATTGAGTGTTAAATTCTAAAAGTCTAAAGACAGAGTCTGTAAAGGGCCAGGCAGTCTCTGGATCTCATCCTTTTATCAAAGGTGACATATCCAGTAAATGCCCGTACAGTCAATCTCTGGAACAGATCTTAGCAGTTGCATTTTCAGATCAGTTGGTATCAGAGCTATGGTTTAGAGCTAGAGTTTTTACTCAACATTTGTTTTGTGTAAAGATTAATTCATTTGTTTGCAAGTTTTGATGCTGACTAGGTTAAAACTCAAGAGAGGTGAAGGAAACTTGGTTAGTGCACAAACTAATCCACAACCAAGAAGGGTTAGAGAACCACCTCTAAGAGCCCTAGAAGTAGCTACAAGCATGTCTTCAAGAGAAGGTGAAACTCCCGAAGAGATGGATCCCAAGGAAGAAGAAAGAGTATTTCGGAAAGCTTTCTTGGATATGACTGAAATGGTAAGGATACTCTATCAAGAAGAACTGATAGGATTGCTGGAGAAGGGTCTAAAAACCAAAAAGAAGGAGAGGATTCCTCAGGAGGAAAGAAGGGTAATGATCAGTCAAAGAAAGGGAATGGAGGAAATGGTGATCCACCATCTCCATAATCATCCTCTTCCTCGTCATCATCTTCCTCGACTTCGGTAAATCAATCACATAAGTCGAAAACCACTGTTAAAAATCCTTTTATAAAGATTGATGTCAAATTTGAATTGCCAATGTTTAATGGTGAAGTGAATGCAGAGAAATTAGATAATTGGATCAGACAATTGGAAGTCTATTTAAGGATTCAAAATCTACATGATGACAACACCAAAATACAACTAGCCTCGCTAAGGATGGATGGAGCAGCTTTGGTATGGTGGGAAGACAAGACCAAGGAGGAAATAAAGAAACATGGTAAGATTATTCTAACATGGACTAAATTTATTATTGCCATCAAGAATAAATTTTATCCTCTTTCTCATCTTCAAAAGGCTATAATGAACTGGAAAAAATTTAGACAACTTAAGGGACAGAATGTGCAAGACTATACCCAGGAATTTAGGAGAAGAGCACTCTTATTAGGGGTAGAATTACAAAGTCAAGATACTTTACTAAAGTATATACCTTAAAAAGACTATCCTTATGTTTAATCCTACTAGTCTAGGCGAAGTTTATGTACAAGCTACGCATTTAGAGGCTAGAGGGAAAAACACTTTTGATGAGGGTAGAAACAAGCCTTTCAAATGGAAGAACAAAAATAAAACCTTTAAGGGAAAAGGTAAAAAGAATGCATCTATCAAACAAGAGGGTGAAAAGGTCATTTGTAAACATTATTCAAGAGAGGGCCATGAAGAGAAAAACTGTTGGAAATTACATCCTGAAAAAAGAAACCAGTTTCACAAAAACATGGGAAATAAGAAAACTGCAGCTACTACAACTACACCTTAAGATTTAGGTGATGATTCAGGGGATGAAACCAAAATTGCAGCCATGGGTTTGAAAAATATGAAGGGAAAGGAAACAGAAACTAAAGCAAGCACTAGTACTTCAAACTGTCATGTACAAGCTCCTAGTGAGGAAGAAAGAATTGAATTGTTCCATGTGAGGGTAGTCTCAAAACATACTAAAATTGACACACTGTTTGACAGTGGGTCGCAAGAAAATCTTATATCAGAAGACTTGGTCAAACAGCTAAAACTTGAGACCATTCCACATCCAAAGCCTTATCCACTTGGGTGGATATGCAAGGATGAAAACTTACAAGTCTCAAGAAAGTGCATATTGCGATTCGCCATAACTGCACACTTTATTGACATAGTTGAACTTGATGTGGTGCCGCTTGATATATTAGGAATTGTTTTGGGAAGTCCTTACTTATTTGATAGGAAAGCTATCTTCCATCGCCATGAAAACAAATATCATATTTTTAAACATGGCAAGGAGTTCTTGTCAGAGCACATCGCAAGAAGACAAATATAGCGATGGTAAATGCGGGATAGGTAAAAAGGCTAGTCAATTCTAGCAAGAGTTTTGTACTTCTTATGGTTAAGCCCAAGGTTGATATGAATCATGAGTCATTTGAAAATTTTGATTCTAAGCTTAAATCATATTTATATGATGTAGTTGATGCACAACATGATATTTTTTAGGAACCGACAGGTTTACCTCCTAAAAGGGAGATTCAACATGAAATCCATTTACATCAAGATTGTCCTCTTCCTAATATCGGCATGTACCGCTTGTCTATCATGGAGAATTCTGAAATCAAGAGGCAAATTAAAGACTTGTTGGACAAGGGATTCATAAGACCAAGCACTTCGCCATGTGGGTCACCGATAGTGTTGATTCCAAAGAAAGATGGAACTTGGTGCATGTGTGTGGACTTCAGGGCATTGAACAAAATAATGGTAAAGAATCGTTACCCACTTCCAAGGATAGATGATTTGTTGGATCAGCTGAAAGATGCTAAATATTTCACTAAGTTAGACTTACGTAGTGGTTATCATCAAGTTAGAATTGCAGAAAGTGACATTTGGAAGACAACATTTAAAACCAAACAAGGACTCTTTGAGCGGCTTGTTATGCCATTTGGTTTATGCAATGAACCTGCAAATTTCATGCGGGTAATGGATGATGTATTACGTCCTTCTCTTGATGATTTCTTTATTGTCTAATTAGATGACATCTTAATTTTCAGCAAGACTAGAGAAGAGCATGTCATGCATGTTAAGAAAGTACTTGATGTTTTGAAGAAAAATCAGTTATTTCTTAAAATGTCAAAGTGTAAATTTGGAAAGACTTCTTTGGTTTATTTGGGACACATAGTAGGAGGAGGCACTTTGAGGATTGATCCTTCCAAAGTAGAAGCCATTGTGAATTGGCCTACTCCCAAATCCATTACAGAGATAATAATTTTTTTGGGTGTAGCTCAATATTGGAGGAAGTTTATTTCTAACTTCTCTACCATAACAGCTCCTATGCATGCAGTGAATAGTGTGAAGCGTGCTTTCCAATGGGGAGGAAAGAAATAGAAAGATTTTGAGTCTTTAAAAGAGAAGATAAGTTCAGCTCCAGTTCTTGCATTACCGGACTTGAGACAACCATTCGAGATTCAGACAGATGCAAGCAATTACGCCATGGGTGCATTTCTCTTACAGCATGGTAAGCCTATTGCATTTCATTCTGAGACATTTAATGGTGTTGTTGTGAATTATCCTACATATGATAAAGAGTTGTATGCATTGGTAAAAAGTGTCAAAAAATGGAACAAATATTTGATGGGCAAAGAAACAATTGTTCATACCGACCATCAGCCTTTAAAATACTTGCAATCGCAAAGTAAATTGCAGCAGTCACGACATTTCAGATGGATGGGCTTCCTACAACAATTTCACTTGGTAATAAGGTACAAGAAAGGTATTTACAACAAGGTTGTTGATATGCTTTCACAGCCTATTATTAGTGATAGTAATTTGCTTAAGAATGATTCTATTGTGCATGAGAGCTACATAGAACAGTATGCATCAGATGTTGATTTTAAGGATGTGTATGCTAACTTGAGTGAAGGGAATCATGTTGAGGAGAACGATTATCATTTGCATAATAATTTGCTGTTTCATATGGGAAATTTATGTATACCACAGGGGTAGAGACTAAGTATGATGAGAGAGGCTCATTCTTCTCTCATAGCTGGACATTTCAGGGTAAGAAAAACGGTGGCACATTTACAGAGGTATTGTTATTGGCCTCGCATGGTAGATAGTGTTTCACATTTCATTAGAGGTTGTTCATTATGTGCTACAAGCAAGCCTAGCAATAGGAAGCTTGGTTTATATACGCCATTAACGGTACCTTCTAGACCATGGGAAAGTGTTTCTATGGATTTTGTTGGAGGGCTACCATTATCTAGAAAGCAGCATGATTATCTTTATGTAGTAGTTGATCGTTTCAGCAAGATGTGTATTCTTATGCCTTGTAAGAAATCTATAACTGCTGAACAAACTGCTGATTTGTATTTTCAATATGTATGGGTTCATTATGGCTTGCATACTTCTATTGTTAGTGATAGGGTTTTGAAAATGCAGCAAGATGATGGAGCTTAGTGAAATGAAGTCACCTTCACTAAGTGGGCCCGCAGGCAAATTCTGGCGCAAAGTCTATTTTTAGACTATGTCTATTTTTAGACATATGGAGCATGGTCCGAGGGTTGCAGTATGTTATTCTTGGAGTATTGTTCATGTTGGTAAAAGTAGATGGACATCTATTTTTTGGACCTATAGGTCGAAGTCTATTTTTAGACTGCCTATCCTAAAAATAGGGAAGTCAAATATTATTTACCCTTAATAATATTTGGACTCTAAACTTCAGTTTACTCTCTTGGAGCACTTCAGTTCGAGCTACAGAAGTGGCTCATACATCTGACAGAGGAATTACGCTATTCCTAGGGGTTTGGTGAGCTCATGCATGGTTGACTTCAGTTAGGACTTCAGTGGCAGAAGTTTGGTGGAGTTAATGAGACAGCTAGTGGAGTTGTGTTCTGTTTATTTTAGTTGAACTGGTTGAGATTAGTTTAACTAGCTAATCAATTAGTTATGAGTGGAGTGAATTAAGTATTATTTAATTCATTAATTAGTAACTCATTATTCAACTCAAGAACACATCAGTTCACTACAGTGCATGATCAGTTCAGTGGAGACCAGTGAAAGAGGTAGATGAAAGGGTGGAGTTAGCTATCAGTGGCGACATCAGTTGTGCATGAGATTTGCACCACACTTGGAGGCAATTTCCCATGATGATTGCGCTGTCAAGCCAAGGAGATTCGAACCTTGGATCTCTATTTAGACAGGCCATGATTGCGCAATAGAGGCAGGCAATTAGTGGATGTGTTTTGAACTCGTGACTTGTTCAAAACCAAGCTAGTTTGTGTGTAACTTCATGAGATAGTACTGAGTACTTGTGAGGATTATTGTACTGAGTTTGTTACATGTTTTCTCTATTATAATATACACAATAGCTGCGGGGTTTTCAGCTATAAGATTTCCCCATACATACTGTGTTAATGTGTATGATGATTTGATGTGCTATCGCTTGTTTTATTTCCGCATGTGTGATGATCTGAGTGGAAGAGATTATGTGTTGCATATGAATTCGAATTGATATGTGATCAGGATAGTCTCGGTGGATAATTAATCATTATTCAGAAAATTTCTATATGGTATCGGAGCTATTGAAGCAGAGATTGATCATCACAGTGATTACAAACTTATTTCGGTAGACAGAGTCTGCATGCGGGCCAGGTAGCCTCTGGATCCATCCTTTCTTTGAAAGGTGATATATCCAGTAAATGCCCCTATAGTCGATCTCTGTGCTAGAAATAATTTTTTCTCACATATCTAGAGCGGTTGAGCTTTGAGGTGGAATTCGAATTTTGCAGCAGTTTTGTTTTCTTGGTGTCGGAGTTGAAAATGTCTTTCAACGGTTTGCGACTCGAATATGCTCTTGAAGGCAGTTCAAATTATGTTGCATGGAAGGATCGCATGGAGGCAGTATTAGAAGATAATGGACTGAAGGAGTTCGTGGATACGGATGTCCAAAGGCCCACTGATCCTGCTGAAGTCGAAGCATGGCAAAAGTTGTTGGAAGGCGTCAAGGATCATATTGTATCCAGCCTGCATGGAAAGGCTTCTCCATATTTAATGTGGAAATATTTGACGGATCTATTACAGAGTAAGAGCGACCAAAGGAAGCTGGCGCTCAAAGATAAGCAAAGGAACATCAAGATGGAGAAAGGCGACAGTATCGCCAAATACCTCACGAAGTTCACTCAATGCAGAGATGAGCTGGGAAGTGTGGGGGTGACTGTCGAAGATGAGGACATGGTCGACCTGGCTCTCCTTGGTCTTCCGAAGGCTTGGCCTCCTTGGTCTTCCGAAGGCTTGGCACTCATATCAAGATAGTTTCAATGGTCGGGAGAAGCTGCCGGGATGGGAGCGCCTTTGGGCGGATCTCATGCAGGAGGAGATAAGGAGGACTACTCGGGATGGATCTTCATCAAAGGGAGCTGATGAAGAAAATTGCGCTTTGGTTGCCAAAGCAAAGAAGGGGAAGGGTAAGAAAACTTCTCATTCCGGTGCAAAGGGCAAGAAGCAGGATATGGCGAAAGTGAAGTGTTTTCACTGCCATGATCACAGACATTATGCTACCAATTGTCCAAACAAGAAGAAGAATAAGCAAGCGGGAAGATCTGCAGATGGGAGAGGCTTTGGTCACAGCTCTAGGGTTGAATTTCTCACCGACGCATGCTTGGTTTCAAGTGTGATGGGATCGGTGTGGTTCTTGGACAGCGGTGCGTCATTTCATATGACGGGAGATCGGGATTTGTTCTCAGATCTGGAGGACAAAGATCTGGGTGTGCATATCGAGCTGGGCGATGATGGTAGATACAGTGCGACTGGTATCGGTACCATATCTTTTCAGAGGGAGTCTAGTAAACCCTTTGTATTAAAGGATGTCATGCATGTACCTGGATTAAAGAAGAACTTGATCTCTGTGGTGATGTTGGAAGATAGGGGGTATGATGTGGTCTTCAGCAAAGGAAAAGCCTTTCTGCGCAGTAAGACTACTGGAGAGACCCGGAAGATAGGGGTTCGAACCAAGAACCTTTATCAGTTGCAAGTAGATGGCTGCGCAGCAATGGCATGCAAGGCGGGAGAAGTGGTGAGCCGAGATGATGAGGGCGAACTGTGGCACAGGAGATTGGGCCACCTTCACCATGGAGCTTTGAAGATTCTGCAGCAGATTTCTACTGGACTTCCTAAGGGCACTCTTGCGCAGTCAGATCAGTGCAAGGGGTGTACTTTAGGGAAGTATGTGAAAGCCACCTTTCACGAGAAGGATAGTCGCGCCACCACGATCCTTGAGAGAGTTCACACAGACGTGTGTGGTCCTTTCTCAGTTGCTTCGACAGCAAAGCACAAGTATTATGTGATCTTTGTTGATGATTTCTCTTGAAAGTGTTGGATCTTCTTCATGCAGAAGAAGAGCGATACATTCACGAAGTTCTGTGAGTTTAAAGCACCGGTCGAGAAGGAGTCGGGGAAGAAGGTGATTGCTCTAAGGAGTGATAACGGTGGTGAATTCATCTCGGCTGAATTCAAGGAGTTCTGCAGCGCAGAAGGGATTCGGAGAGAGCTCATCGCACCCCATAACCCACAGCAGAACGGGGTGGCTGAGCGGAAGAACAGAACCATCGTGGGTGCTGCACGGGCGATGTTGCATGATCAGGGCCTACCCCTTCACTTGTGGGCTGAGGCATGCAATACAGCAGTGTATGTGCAGAACCGTTGTCCTCACAAGGTTCTTGGCATGAGTACACCAGAGGAGGCTTATTCTGGCAAGAGGCCTGACATTTCCCATTTGCGGATTTTCGGATCTCCTGTCTACATGCATGTGACGAAGGATGCGAGAAGGAAGCTGGATCCAACTGCTGAAGTTGGAATATTTGTGGGGTACACCGATACACCTCACAACTATCGGGTGTATGTGCCAGACAGTCGCAAGACTGTTGTGCGACGGGATATAAAATTTCAGGAGGAGAAAGCCATGCAGTGTTCGCTTGAGAGGGAGCTACACTTGCATGCAGATGAGGAGCTGTTAGTTCCTAAGGAGGAGCTTCCTGATGTGGATCAGCCACAAGAGGAGGTTCAGGAGGTGGAAGAAACCACCCAGGCAGCGCCAACCATCAGAGGGCGCATGCGCACTACAGAAGCTGAGCGACTGGCTCGGGATGCAGAGATGGTTGTAGGACCACCTACAGCACAGCGCAGACAGAGACAGTCACCGGATCGGTACACTGGATACATGGCTCTTATGAGTCAATGTGTTGTGACAGAGCCATCCTCTTTTGAGGAAGCTGTGGAGGAACCCGCATGGGTTGATGCCATGATCGAAGAATATGATTCGATCAAGCGTAAACAAAGGCATGGAGATTGTCCCAAGACCTGAGGGGTAATCAGTGGTGGTTCTGATGGATCTGCTGTGCTGGTGCTTGTGGCAGTCGATCAGAGTGTGGAGAAGTACAAGGCGAGATTTGTCGCCCGTGGCTTCCTCGCGCATCGAGGGACCGATTATGAGGAGACCTTGCACCTCGTCAGGTTACCTTCCATACGGACGATCCTTGCTCTCTCAGCGCAGATGGGGTGGCACATCCATCAGATGGATGTGAAGACTGCGTTCCTCAATGGAGTTATTGAGGAAGAGGTGTACATAGAGCAGCCTGAAGGTTTCGAGATCTTCAGCAGGGAGTCGCATGTGTGCCGACTCAAGAGAGCATTGTACGGGCTGAAGCAAGCACCTCGTGCTTGGTACACTCGGATAGACAGCTACTTCACCGGGCTTGGATTCTCCAAGAGTGAGGCGGATCCAAACCTGTACCAGATTGTGGTGGAGGGGGAGCTGTTGATCATCGTACTGTATGTAGATGATCTGATTTTGACTGGCGATGAGCAGTTGATACTTTCATGCAAGGAGGATCTTGCACGAGAGTTTGAGATGAAAGACTTGGGCATCCTTCATTATTTCCTGGGATTGGAGATTTGGCAGCGCAGCGGAGGACTGTTTGTTTCTCAGGGCAAGTATGCCGGGAGATTCTGGAGAGGTTCAACATGCAAGGCTGCAAGCCTATTGACACTCCTCTTCCTGGTGGTTGGAGGAAGGAGGATGCTACTTCAGTGGAGGTAGTGGATGCCACTGTCTATCGACAGTTGGTGGGGTCGCTTATGTATTTGGTCGATACACGACCCGATATATGCTATGCAGTTAACCAGCTTTCGCAAGCTATGGTTAAGCCTACCAAGCTCTTTTGGAAGGCAGGCAAGCATGTATTGCGCTATATCAGAGGCACATCGGGATATGGTCTATGGTACAGAGAGGAGGATGGAGCGAAGCTTTCTGGCTTCACTGATGCAGATTGGGCAGGGAGTCCAACGGACCGGAAGAGCACTTCTGGAGGAGTTTTCAGCATTGGGTCGACAGCAGTTTCTTGGTACAGCAGGAAGCAGAGATCCGTGGCACTCAGTTCAGCAGAGGCCGAGTACATGGCAGCAAGTTTGGCTGCATGCAAGGCTATTTGGATGAGGAAGATCCTCGCAGGATTGTTCAGGTTGCATTTGGAGCCTACAGTGATCTACTGTGATAACCAGAGCTGCATCAAGCTCTCGGCTAATCCAGTATTTCATGATAGGTCCAAACATATCGACATCAGGTACCATCATATCAGAGATTGTGTTCGGCGGAGAATCATGATGCTTTCATATGTTCCCACGGAGGATCAGGATGCCGACATCCTGACGAAGGCGCTCACCAGGAGCAAGTTCGAATTCCACAGAGGTAGGATAGGGGTTGAAGATAATCCATATCTTGCTGAGAGGGAGTGTTGAAAATGCAGCAAGATGATGGAGCTTAGTGAAATGAAGTCGCCTTCACTAAGTGGGCCCGCAGGCAAATTCTGGCGCAAAGTCTATTTTTAGACTATGTCTATTTTTAGACATATGGATCATGGACCGGGAGTTGCAGTATGTTATTCTTGGAGTATTGGTCATGTTGGTAAAAATAGATGGACCTCTATTTTTAGACCTATAGGTCGAAGTCTATTTTTAGACTGCCTATCCTAAAAATAGGGAAGTCGAATATTATTTACCCTTAATAATATTTGGACTCTAAACTTCAGTTTACTCTCTTGGAGCACTTCAGTTCAAGCTACAGAAGTGGCTCTTGCATCTGACAGAGGAATTACGCTATTCCTAAGGGTTTGGTGAGCTCATGCATGGTTGACTTCAGTTAGGACTTCAGTGGCAGAAGTTTGGTGGAGTTGATGAGACAGTTGGTGGAGTTGTGTTCGGTTTAACTTAGTTGAACTAGTTGAGATTAGTTTAACTAGCTAATCAACTAGTAATGAGTGGATTGAATTAAATATTATTTAATTAATTAATTAGTAACTCATTATTCAACTCAAGAACACATCAATTCACTACAGTGCATGGACAGTTCAGTGGAGACCAGTGAAAGAGGTAGATGAAAGGGTGGTCAATGGAACAACATTTGATTGTGCATGAGATTTTCATGGAAACCAGTGCCCATGATGATTGCGTTTTCAAGAAAAGGATATTGGAACCTTGGATCTCTATTTAAGCCAGGCCATGATTGCATGATAAATGAGACAATTAGTGGATGTGTTTTGAACTGGCAACTTGTTCAAAACCAAGCTAGTTTGTGTGTAACTTCGCTGAGATAATCTTTTGAGTATAGCAGCAAGTATTGTCTTGAGTTGTTACATGTTTTCTCCATTATAATATACACAATAGGTGAGGGGTTTTCAGCTATAAGCTTTCCCCATACATACTGTGTAATGTGTGTGATGTTTTGATGATCTTTTGATCGCATACCGCTTGTTTTATTTCCGCATGTGTGATGATCTGAGTGGAAGAGATTATGTGTTGCATATGAATTCGAATTAATATGTGATCAGGATAGTCTCGGTGGATAATTAATCATTATTCAGCAAATTTCTACATAGGGATTCCAGATTTGTTGGGAATTTTTGGTCCAATCTATGGAAGATGATGGACACCAAGTTGAATAAGAGTATTTCTTTTCATCCACAAACCGATGGCCAAACAGAGGTAGTGAACAAAACCGTTGTACATATTTTGATAGGTTATTGCAGCAAGCATCCCAAGCTTTGGGATGAGCAT
This sequence comes from Pinus albicaulis, assembly GCA_034641835.2. Taxonomy (NCBI): domain Eukaryota; kingdom Viridiplantae; phylum Streptophyta; class Pinopsida; order Pinales; family Pinaceae; genus Pinus; species Pinus albicaulis. The sequence goes on from CM076576.1 coordinate 128,614,706, forward strand.
TTTCATTACATTCAACATGCTTACAACCAGGCCAAGCACTCTTCTACAAATACTTCACCTTTTGAAGCTTGTTTTGGGTATTTGCCTAAGTCACCTTTAGATTTTATTCTTGAGAAGGATGTGGCCATTGATGGTCATAATGACATTGACAAAGCTTGCATGTTCATTGAAAGAATTCAATTCATACATCAGCAAGTTCAAGAACAACTTGAAAAAAGTCAAGGCAAGTACAAGGAGAGACATGATAAACATAGAGTTGATCATAAGTTTCAAGAAGGGGATGAGGTATGGTTGCATATTAGTAAGGAAAGAATGCAAGGAGAAGGTAAAAAGTTGAAGCCTATTCATTATGGTCCATTTAAGATCCTTAAGAAAGTTGGAAATAATGCTTTTCAATTAGATTTGCCTTCATACATGCAAATGTATTCCGTTGTGAATGTGGAAAATTTCTGTTTGTATGAACCTATTTTAATTGCTGATATTGAAAGTGACATTCAACTACCATCCATAGAGGATTTATTGCCAGAATTTTTGGATGAATTGAAAGAGGATGCTATCCTTGACAGAAGGACACGCACTTCAAGGAGGGGAAATGTTGATTATGTTCGAGTTGGTCTTAAAGGTAGCAAACCGAGTAAGGAAAAGTGGATTGAGGTGGAAAAGGTGAGGGAACTGTACCCTCATCTTCTTAACAGGTAATTGAAGGCTTTTTGGGTCCAAAAGCTTCCCAATGGGGAGGTGTGATCAGGTGATCATGTCCTAAGTGGAAAAAATGCTCAAATTTGGCACTGCTCAGAACTGTTAATAAATTGATCGACCGGATAGTGTTCCTCATTACGATCCTAATGCCGCAAACATAACTCAAATTCGATGTCGGATGTGGAAGATATTCAAGTTTTAATTTTTCCCAATAACCTTCAAAACAACACTTGGGAAGGCAAAAATGACATCTTCGGAATTTTTGAGGAAAATAGAAAATTTTATTATTTTTATAAAAAAAAATTGGATGGCCAATCAGTGGGTGCCACATGGCTTGCCCGGAGGTTTCCACGTGGCCCCAGGCCTCAAGGTTCAATCTTTTAAAATTTTGAAGTTTTAAAAAAAATATTGGTCATGGGCTGACCCGACCCGACCCGACTCAGGTGGGCACGGGTCACCCGCGTGTGGTGTCTACCCGTGGGTCAGTTGTGAACCGGTGGGTAAGGTCTACACATTGAATGGCTCAGCAATGAACGCAGCCCCGGGTGGAGCATACCCGCGGGTCGAAGTGTGAACGCGGGTCGGTTGAGCAGTGAACGGGTCAATTGTGCACGTTGAACACCATGGCGGGTCGTGTGTGAACGTGGAAGGGCGAAGTCGGAACGTGTCGGGTGAGCCGAGAACGGAGCATCAGGTGGTGCCTACCTGCGGGTAGCATTGACACGTTGAATGGGCGGACCGTGAACAAAGGCGGGGTCACAACTAAACGTGCGTGCAGTTGTATGGTTGGTCATTGAATGCAAAAGACGGGTGGTGTCTACTTGTGGGTCCAACGTGCATGTGGGTCAGCCCTGCACGAAGAAACGGAACCCGACCTTATCCGTCTGGTGGTTATGCCGACAATTCCGGCCTTAACCACCGCCATGTGACCATTACCCTTGACAGTTAATGCCTCCAGAAATCCGCATGGCTAAACTAGAGCGAATCCCCCAAATAAGGCGAAAATTGCTATTTTAGTGAAGTTAACTCCAATCCTTCCAATTTTGGTGGAGGGTTTTTAGGCCAAACTGGGCAAAACTTCAGTGGGTCATAACTTTCACTAGGCAGAACCTTTTGGAGCGATTTGTTTTTTGATTTAGAGTATTTTGAGCATTCTAGAGCCAATGGTGCAGGTTGCAAAGGAAACAGAGCTCATATTTAGGTACTTTTTCAGTAGAGAAGCTTGAAGAGCCATCAGGGCCTAGGGAGTGTTGGAGGTGTATTGGGCTATGGTTAACCATTTGAGGTGAAACAAAAGCCTATCTTTACTATTTTCTATGTTCTGAACTCATTTCCACAACTTATTTTTCCCGTTTAGGCTTTCTTGTCACTGTATAACCAATTTGAGCATCTAATAAGAGCAAGGACATGCCCATTTGGGGGCCTTGGACCCGGCAGATGTAGCCCAGGAGGGGTGAACTGCCCCATCAGTTGCTGTGTTATATTATGTGATTTTATATTGCTGTGTTTTTCAGATTTGATATGTTAATTTCAGATTTGATATGTTAAACAGTAAAAATAAATAACACTCCTTCACACATAAGACTCAGAAAATTACCAAAAACACTTTGTTTCACTTGCAAGACTATCTAAACACTTTGCACATATAATTTTATGGAAATGAATACCTTGAAAAACAAACAAGTAGTTTCATTTTCAGATCATTGAGTGTTAACTTCTACAAGTCTAAAGACAGAGTCTGTAAAGGGCCAGGTAGCCTCTAGATCTCATCCTTTTATCAAAGGTGACATATCCAGTAAATGCCCCTACAATCAATCTTTGGAACAGATCTAAGAAGTTGCATTTTCAGATCATCATAGTTCCACACAAGTCTGTATGCACTGGCTCATGTGGCTACTTTCCTCTGTATGCAAATCCCTTTGGAAAATTTCATGATGTTGCTTTCCCAAGATAAAAAACTCACAAGTACTAGTAGGTTCTTTCATGGGAGGTAACCCTCTGCCCATTTGTTTCTGCTGCAATAATATTGAAACAAAAATGTGAAAGTGTCCAAACCGAAAGTTTCATAACCAATAATCATTAGAGCATGCAACTGTAAAAGAATTGACCTGATCAATGTAATTCATAATTATAGGAAATAGTTTGTTTCTCGTCATATGTACCTTTGCTATCAACTGCTTTCTTGGGGGCTTGTCATCAATAACACACCCTTGTCCTTGAAAGATAACTCTGTAGCGTCAATTGAAAAACACTTATCAAGTTATGTTTGAGACCAGGAACATAATATACCTCTCATATTTTCTTTGGCTCCCCCCTGCTTGGTAAAAATGTTTACCACTCTTTTTCCATCTACATCCACAGTCTTGTTAGTCCCCAAATTTACCTTTGTCTTCACAGATTGATCCAGATTCACAACCAAAATCTTGTTGTCTGTCATATGGTTACTATAACCACTTTCTAATAGCCACAAATTATCAAAAGGTTCATGCATGTTATGGAAAACTAGCAATAGTGAGTTAGTATTCTCTATACTAACATTAGCTCTCTTGTTTCCTTGATCAGTTATCCTCTTGTTGCAATCACAGGCATAGTGACCAAATTTATTGCAATAAGAACATATCAACTTTGATTATTTTTGAAGCTTCTGCTACTGCTTCCACTTTTATGTTCATGTTCCTCTCAACCATCTCTCTGGCCACCTTGTCTTCCGCCTCATCCTTTGCCTCTCGGTCTACTTCTGCCTCGACCTCTGTCTATTGAAATAGAAACCTGACTTTTGAAATCATTTTCTAGTGTGGAATACTTATTTCTATCTATCCTTTCCTCATGCAATGGAAGTGATCCCATCAAATCATCAACTGTTAGTGTTTCGAAATCCCTGGCTTCTTATATGGCTGCTACCACAACATCAAACTTGGTATACAAAGATCTAAGGACCTTCTCAATCACTATTCGATCTTTAATATCTTCACCATAAATTTTAACTGATTTATGACAGACATGACCTGATTCATGAAAGAATCGATGTTCTCTATCTCCTTCATCTGCGGACTTTCAAAATCTCTCTTAGTATTATGCAATTTAACAATATTGACTTTTGCCATACATTGATAACTTCTCGCCAAAGTTTCTCATGTTTTTTTTGTTGAAGACGCAATCATAATATTTTGGAACACTACTTGGTCCACTCCCTATGGGATAAGCATCAACGCTTGTGCATTCTTCCTTTTGTATTTTTTCCATTGTTTCCTCTCTGCATTAGTGAGAATTCGTTCTTCTGCTTCACTCTAAGGTTCTGAAAACCTAAACTTGAGATTATCCCAAACACACACGCCTTCAACGTGGTCTCCATCTTAATGGCCCACACATCATAATATTTCCCTGTAAAAGGAGGAATTTGTGGCAAGAAACTCATTGTTTCCATCTTTCTTCAAAAATTTCACTTCTCTTATGAAACACTAAGTGTCCATTTTTATAAGCTTTACAAAGCTTAAAAAAGAACCCTTAATAGTATTACCCTAAGTTTTATATCATATATATATATATATATATATATATATATATATATATATATATATATATAAAATAAACTTTATATCAATCCCTTTTCTAAAACTTAATATAATATATTAACACTTCAAACAAAAGCCCTTTTAACTCAAGAAGCCATCGTATATTTTGAAACTTTGATTCTTTAAAAAAAAACCCAATCCACGTGTGGATAAACCTTTGAACCGTATCAACTTAACATGACTTGTGACTTTTTACTTTTGGTTCACTAACACACCTCAGAGTTTAGTAAGGCTGCGTTCTAATGCTACTCAAGATGGTGAGACCCGTGTTAGTGCTCTAACACACCAAAAAACATGAATAACCCATGTGCCCGAAAATCGTGGTAACTTTTTAACCTGTAATGCAGGTATCTATTGATCCCACCAGCATTATAATGCCCTAAGTATAACATGTGAGGTGCGTTATAGCTTCAAATAAAGAGAAAAACAAATTTCTCTTCTCACACACAGATTATTGTTGATCTGCTCTCCCTAGATCTTTGTAACCTCACTGTGATACCAATTTGTTGGAGAGGCAGAAGATTAAAGGCACAAAATTACTCAAATAATTCACACATAATAACACATGAGTTGCGGCTCTTCTATTGATCACACAAACTTGATTAATTACAATGATCCCAGTGAATGGTATTTAAACCTTTTCGACTAACGACTCGCCTAATATAACTTTACATGCACACGCTTACTAAATTAATCTATCAATTAACTACACTTGAATCAACACTCACTTAACTGACTCTCTAAATATAGAAAAATCTTCATGCAAGATTAATTATATTGTTTTAACATTTTCAACGGTAGTTTTTTTTACGGTTAAATGTATTTTTGTTGCAGTGGGGCTTGTCCATGTGTATTCTAAGATGTGGCGAAGATTTATTCATTGAGCACATAACCCTACAGTGTGGCACGTAAACCTGCAAGGCACCTTCCAGGAGCCTTCTTACGTCCTCACCCATTTCTAAAATTCAACATATACATATTTGAAAACATCTAGACACACGAATAGAGCCATTCATGGTTGCTTTTGCTGAGTTTCACAGTAAAGAAATGCAAGTTTCTTAATACAAAATGCAATGGTTTTTTCTACTCAGTTTCATTGAAATTCGTTGGAGACAATCAAAGGTTTATTAATAGGAATCACAGGCAGGAGCATTTTGTTCTTCTCCCAAATGTAAAGAAAAACCAAGAGAATTAGATGTAGATTCTTCAACAAGTTTTGTTCTCTTCTTGGCTCCCTACTCCTAATCATCTAGATCAATAACTGCTTCTTTGGTTCTTTTCGTTGCTTTCTCCACTGTGATGGGAGTTTGAATGTTTGCACCTATTGAACTCATCACACCTTTACTTGCTACCTTCTACTGTTTTGGCCTATTTTCATGAATGAAAGCAGAGTACCCATTCTCAATTATTCTATTTGAAATCACACTATAAGGGTAATAAGCCCAACTTTCTCCTAGTAGCATATGCATCCCATCTAAAATTCTTGTTACTTCATCAAATGCCTGCCTCAAATTGACTATGAAAGGGCCTACAATCATAGGTAATTTATACATATGTCGTTTCTTTATAGGCACGAAATGAACTTGATCAACATTTAGGCTCTGTCTAATGAAATCTAAAGAAAAAAGCCTCATTGGTACAAACGTTGGGAGTCTATAAGGCTCAACACTTGCTCCATATATCCTTATTCTAGAATATTCCTAAAAAACAAACCAATCTCCTTATTTGCAATTGTTTCCTAAATGCAGAAACTCCTGAGCTTTAGGTAAGAAACAGGGAGGAGGACTTCCATTCAATATTTTATATGCAATTGGCATGTAATAGCTAGCAAAATCAAACAACCCAGCCTCATTTTTATCCCTTCTAACTACATCTGTCCATAATATCACTGATTGCCTTCTTTTATTTACATCCATAATATTTAAACCTAAATGCATGAATTCTTACACATTCTGATATAAGAACAAATATACAATCAATGAAGGAAATTTGAAAGAACCTGTTAATGAAAGGCTCATCAGTTGTGAATTGACTGCTTCCTGCCAATTTGATGGAATATCCAGCAACATTCCTGGCTTCATCATCATGGAAAACATCCCTGGGATTGATTTATCCACTATATTATCATCATATTTACCCATATTTTTTGCAATATTACTTAATACTAGACGAGTCTCAACATCAAAAACCCCCATAGTAAACTCTTCGCAATCTGGCTGAAACTACTTCATGTCAGGTTTCAAATAAAACATGAACTGATTAAATTCCTCTCCTACAAGATTATCATAATATTGTACCAGTGAATCATCAGAAAATTGGATGGATGACTCTGACTCAGGATAGCAAAGTGCTTCGTGGATTAACTAGGTGGACACCTGCAGAACGTTCTCTCCTTAGGGATTCATGACAAAACACTTCCCTGGCTAAATGACAGACACCAACCAATAGATAAATACAGGGAAAAGATGGGGCTTTGGAATGCATGCAGACAAAAATCCAGACATGACCATGGCAGAATACACAGGGGAAACATTATCATTCAAGATAACTTGCTGGTAGAAAGGGAGGTGAATTATAGAACACATGGTATCTTGAATATCCCTCTCAGTATCCATGAGAGGGATATGGCTAGCTGAACCTGATAGGGATGATCATTTAGCCATGGCTGAAAATTTCTGTAGGAATAATTAACAGGGTGGTCAAACTTGTGCAGGTAATGTAAAACTGAAACAGGGTGCAGCATGAGACAAATTACAAATAATTTGAAAACAAGCGAAAATATTCCTTAAATAGGTGGCGCAGCTTTTAAACTAAATGCTGACAAGACGTGCCAGCGAGCCGTTGATTCTACCTGACGTAGAAGAAATATGTGACCAACTCAGCATCTTACGTCACTGCGGGGGCTCTCGAGGTACGGAGGAAAATTTTGGCTGGTGCCCCCGCACTCAATATTTGCCGTTGATCTCTGTTGTCCCCGCAGTCAACCCGGTCAACTGCGGAGGCACTCATATCGGTATCCAGTGCACTATTTGTGTCCGCGGGTTGGGCCTTTTGATAAGAACTTTATTTATCAACGCTTTCCGCCCGACAAGTCAATCAATGTTTAAACGTCAAATACAGAACCCACTAATATAAAGTTTAAATGTTTAAAATTTAAATCGAATATTGGCGAACATACATATTTTTCATGCTAAAGTATAATATTTTGATACTTTAACATATTTTCCAATAATTTCTTATTTTTATATTTTCAAATATTTGAAAAATAAAAGGATATGCATATGATCCACAACATCTGGCTCCACCTGGGGATAGTGTTTTTTGCCACGAAACACTAAGAACCTGCAGATCAGTGCCTTCACTTCGGGCATGGAGTCAAAAATTTCTTGATGAGAAATATACAGTGAGAGGAAACTGAATATGTACAACAATGAAATAACTGCCTTTAGTGCTGGAAATAATGTTTCAGATACTGCCCATTTATAGGCAGTTCTTCTGCTTCTCCGTCAAGATCTTCCAGCATGAAAGCATTATTTGATCTGGCTTCAGAGATTTTGTAAGGACCATACCATAAAGGATAAAATTTACCATGTTTCCCTTTCTCTTCCCTCCTGGTATCCCATCTTAATACCAGATCTCCAGCCTGAAACATGATTTCTCTTGCCTTTCTGTCAAAAATAGACTTCATTTTCTCTTGATAAGTGACCAAATTGTCTCTGACTATATTTCTACTTTCACTCAATTCTATCACCTTATTTAGTCTCCTTATCAAAGCATTAGGTCCCTCTTGAGATTCTTGAAGAAAAGAAATTACTGGTCTTGCTCGCTGAGTGGGAAACAAAGCCTAAGCGCCATATACCAATTCGTAAGGAGACTTACCAGTAGATCTTTTAGTAGTCATCCTCACTGCCCATAAAGAAAAAATCAGCTTTGAGTCCCAATCCTTCTAGTTCTCATTGATTGTTTTCTTCAAGATTTTCACCAATTTTTTATTAGATGATTTTTCTAATCCATTTCCTTGAGGATGATATGCTGTAGAGTGGGATAATATTACATTATAGGTCTGACAAAAATTTATGAACCCGACTGAGTTGAAAACTTGAGCATTGTCTGTTATAATCTTTAGTTTTTATAATTCTTTAGACAGACTGAAAGTTTGATTTTGTTTTGTTAACTTTTCAGGTTCTTCTTGGTTTTTATTTGAATTTGGATTTTGATCAGGAACAGTAACAATTTTCTCCAACATGTTAGGTTCATAAGTCTTTACTTGGGAAGCCTCATCTTGCTTCTTCTCCTTTTCTTTTTCTTGATTCATGGGATGCTTCCCCTTATCTGATTTTTTAATTGGATTCTTATGTAGTGGAGTCTCCATTGGAGTAGGTACTGATTTTGATTCCTCTTCTTCTTCATCCTAAGTTCTCAACCTCTTTTTTGACCTCAAATCATATTTTTTATGCAACTCTGCTTGCATAAAATGAGTAAATTGTTTGCAATAATCATCCATTTCTTCCTGATCAAATGAGACATCAGCTTCTTTACATTCTTCCACATATTCTTTCTCACTTTCTTCCTCTGTTTCACCATCCTCCATATACACAACAGAAATTTGATCTTCATCTTCTTTTTTATCATTATCAACAGAATGTGATGGTGTTGCCTCGATATATAAAGGTGCTTGGACTTGGTCTTGATCTTTTCTTTCTCTCTGTAGAATCTATAGGGGTTGTTTTCTGAATTGGGGATTGAAAACCCCTCTTTTTTGTTGTGCAAGTTTCTTGTTATCTAACTCCATCTTTACTAATTTGTTTGACAAATTTTCAATGACCCTAGTCATGTCATCTATCCTTTGATCTTGTGATTAGTCTTCTTCTTTAGCTTTTCCTTTGTCTTGAACCTTTCCAGCAGCAGTCATGTTTGCCTCAATCTCTAAGGCATCAGTTTGAATCTGTTCAAGAGTGGAGGTTCTTCTTTCTCTCAAGGTAAAACGGAAATCTGATACAAATGCCCCAGCAAAAACAACCCTTGCTCCAATAGGAGGAGGTTTCATTTCCACAGGCAAACTATTATACAACTTATTAAATCTTTTGATAAAATCACTCATGCTTTCATTTTATTTTTTCTTTATAGCATTAAACTCTGTTAAATAATAACCATGGTCTCTTTTTTCACCCCATATCTGGATGAATTGTCTTTCTATTTCATCCCAATAATTGATTGAACCATTTGGTAATCCTTTGAACCATTTTCTTGCCTCTCCACTTAGAGACTGCACAAAAAGTCTCATTACAACATCAAGATGTTCTACATTAAATTTTTCAGCAAAAGTGCAAAACAAAGGCAAGTGTTGTTCTGCAGTTATTTCATCTTCACCAGTAAATCTAGGAAGCAACTTAAGGTACTCCTGAGGCATTGCATTCATTGGTTGGGGTAGATTAAATGGTGCATATCTATTCATCAAGAAAGCAGGGGCTGCCATGTTTATGCCCTGATTGACTGCTCCTTGAGCGGGGGTAAAATGAATACCAGTTGTAGGTGGGGATAAAAGGGGTGGAACAACTGATATGGGAAGGGGTAAATGAACAATAGCAGAAGAACTGGAAACTGAATTAGTGTAGAAATTATATGCACTAAGCATGCATATGTATTAGATCCACCTGATCTCACACTATTTAACTTTATGCAAGATACTGAATCTATTCCACTTGTTAATCTTTTGCGGAAAAATTAATTGCACACACATGTGAAGCATAAACAAAAGTTATCAATCGCACATAACACAGTTTTTAACTGGGAAAGCCTGAAGCTGAAAACCCCAACTATATATTATGTAACATGGAGATCATATGAAAATCTCATACAAACATACAAAGCTTATCACAAGCTCTCAGTACAGTACAATCGTCATACACTAATCAGGCCTAATCTTGCAAATCCATGCACCGATATTTGCCACCTACTAGCCTGCCTCCACTGCGCAATCTATGATGAAGAATAGCTCTGAATGAATTCGAATTACTCTAGCTTGCACTACACAATACTCATTGGCATCTCCACTGAGTGTTGGATGCAATCAATGCATCACTATAGTCACAACAGATAGTTCATCTTGCCCTTTCACCTATCTCTCCACTGGTCTCCACTGAAACTACCATGCACTATAGTTAACTGATGTATTGTTCAGTTGATTAATGAGTTATTATTTATGAATTTATTAACTAATTAATTCACTCCACTCTCACTAGTGTATCAATCAGTTAGACTAGATACAACTATCTCAACTGAGTCTAACTGAGTTAAACTGAATACAACTCCATAACTACTTCTTCCAACTGTGTCATAACTCTGCCACTTGAGTTCTAACTAAATCCTCCATGCAATAGCTCCAGTAAACCCTCAGGAATAGCGTAATTCCTTCTGTCAGTTGATGTGCCACATCTGTGCACTGAACTGAAGTGCTCCAAGAGAATAAGTTGTTGCTTAGAGTCTGATTATTATTAAGAGCTAATAATAATCGACATGCATCTATTTTTAGATTGACAATCTATAAATAAACTTCGCCCAATATTCTAAAAATAGAATTTCATCTATTTTTCCAACTTGATCAACCATCCACAAATAGCATCCTGCAACTTCTGAAGTATGAACGACATGTCTAAAAATAGACATAGTCTAAAAATAGACTTGCGCCAAAAATAGCCTGCGGGCCCACTTAGTGAAGGCAACTCTTTTCACTAAGCTCATCATCTTGTTGAATCTCAACACTCCCTCTCAACAAGATAGGGATTATCTTTCACCCCAATCCTGTCTCTATGTTATTCGAATTTTCTCATGGTGAGCGCCTTCATTAGAATATCTGCATCCTGATCCTCCGTGGGAATGTATTGAAGCAACATGATCTTCCGCTGCACACAATCTATGATATGATGATATCGGATATCAATATGTTTAGATATATCATGAAACACATGATTAACCGAGAGTTTAATGCAACTCTGATTATCACAATGAATCACTGTGGGATCTAAATGTGAACCAAACAAACCAACCAGAATCTTCCTCATCCAGATAGCCTCACATGCAGCTAAACTTACTGCCATGTATTTTGCTTCCGCTGAACTGAGTGCCACAGAAATTTGTTTCCTGCTGTACCAAGAAACTACCGTAGATCTGATACTGAAAATCGCTCCTGATGTGCTCTTTCTGTCTGTTGGGCTTCCTGCCCAATCTGCATCCGTGAATCAATGCAACTTCACCTCATCCGTCTATCTATACCATAAACCATACTTAGATTTTCCCCTGAGATATCTTAGGACATGCTTTCCCACCTTCCAAAAGAGCTTGGTAGGCTTAACCATCGCTTATGAAATCTGGTTCACTGCATAGCATATGTCCAGTATTGTATTGACTAAATACATGAGTGAACCCACCAACTGTCGATAAACAGTGGAATCCACTGCCTCTGCCGATGTAGCATCCTCTTTCTTCCAATTTCCTGGAAGAGGAGTGTCGATAGGCTTACAGCCCCAGAGGAAATCTCTCAGTATGTGAACATACTTCCTCTCAGACACAAACAAAATAATTTCCTATAGCCATATTTCCAATCCAAGGAAATAATGAAGGAGGCCTAAATCCTTCATCTCAAACTCCTTTGAAAGATCAGCCTTGCATGAATGTATCAACTGCTCATCACCTGTTAGTATCAAATCATCAACATAAAGTACAATGATAAAAAGCTTACCCTCAACCACAATCTGGTACAGGTTTGCATCCGCCTCACTCTTGGTGAAGCCAAGTCCAATGAAATAGTTGTCGATCCGAGTGTACCAAGCACGGGGTGCTTGTTTCAGCCCATACAGTGCTCTTTTTAGTCTGCACACATGCGACTCGCTGCTAAAGATCTCAAATCCTTCAGGTTGCTCAATGTACACCTCTTCCTCAATGATCCCATTAAGGAACGCAGTCTTCACATCCATATGATGAATGTGCCAATCCATCCGCACCGAGAGTGCTGATACTCGTTATGGAAGAATACCGTGGCACAGGTGCAGTTTTCTTATAGTCAATCCCCCAATCCCGTAAGAAGCCCTGAGCAACAAATATTGCCTTATACTTCTCGACGCTCCCATCAACAATTTCCTTGCTTTACCTCGTAGATCCATCTTGATCCTACAACCCGATTTTCCCACCGCCTTGGAACAATCTCCCAAGCACCGTTTCGATACAATGGAGTCATACTCCTCCACCATGGCATCTACCCATGTGGGCTCCTGCACTGCTTCTTCAAAATAAGATGGCTCAGTCATAATACACTTGCTCATAAAAGCCATGTATCCAGTATATTGGTCAGGTGATTGTCTCTGTCTGCGCTGTGATGTAGGAACTCCTACATTTTGTGCCGCATCCACCTTCAGTATATTAGCTTATGTGGTATGCTTCCTGCCTTGTCTGATGTTTGGTTATGCATGAGTGGACTCCTCCACTCCATGAATCTCCTCTTGTGGCTGATCCACATCCAGAGGCTCATCTTTGGTAATAAGAAGTTCCTCTTCCACATGCAAGTGTAGCTCCCTCTCAAGCGACAACTTCATGGCTTTCACCTCATTGAATTTTATATCCCGTCGCATAAAATTCATCTGGCTATTTTGAAAATACACACAATAGTTATGGGGTGTTTCCGTGTACTCCAAAAATATCCCAACTTCTGCAGTCGACTGCAGCTTTTTCCTGGCGTCCTTCGTCACATGAATGTAAACAGGTGAGCCAAAAATCTTCAAATGAGAAACATCAGGCTTCTTACCAGAAAAATCTTCCTCGAGTGTACTCATGCCAAGCACTCTATGAGGACAATGGTTTTGCACATAAACCGCGGTGTTGCATGCTTCCACCCACAAGTGCATCGGTAGGCCCTGATCACATGCACGCTCTTGCAACACCCATGATTGTTCTGTAATTTCTCTCCACAACCCCATTCTGCTATGGGTTATGAGGTGCTGTGAGTTCTCTTCGAATTCCTTCTTTTCTACAGAAGTCTTTGAATTCGCCCGAGATGTATTCACCACCATTATCGCTCCTTAGAGCTTTCACCTACTTCCCCGACTCCTTCTCCACCAATGCCTTGAACTCACAAAACTTTGAGAACGTTTCGCTCTTGTGCCATGAATAAGGTCTGACATCTGCGAAAGGTGCCATCGACAAATGTCACATAATACTTCCTTTGTTGAAGCAACGAGAATGGTCCGCACATGTACGCGCGGAATTCTCTCCCAGGATCAACGAGCACGGTTCTCCTTGTCATGAAAAGTGGCAATTATTTAAACTTTGGTGTACATCAACTTTGCAATGCATTTTGCTGAAATGCTATAAAATTCCAGTAGAAATTTGCTGCAAAATTTTCAAAGCGCCATGGTGAAGATGGCCCAATCTCCTATGCCATAATTCGCCCTCATCTCGGCTCACCACTTCTTCTGCTTTGCCCACCATTGCAGCGCAACCATCTACCTCTAGCTTGTAGAGATTCTTAATTCGAACCCCTATCTTCTTGGTTTAACCCATTGTTTTATGTCGAAGGAAATATTTTCCCTCACTGAAAACAACATCATAACCTCTGTCTTCCAGCATTGCGACTGAGACCAAGTTCTTCTTCAAACCTGGAACATGAATGAAATTCTTCAACAAGAATGGATTACCGAACTCCCTCTCAAAGGTAATGGTCCCAATGACAGTCACACTGTACTGACCATCGTCGCCCATCTCTATATGCATCTGGAGGTCCTTCTCCTCCAAGTCATTAAACAACTCTTTGTCTCCCAGCATATGGAAAGACGCATCACTGTCAAGATACCACACCGATCCCATGCAGCTTGAAACCAAGCATGCGATCAAAGAAAAATCCAACTCAAATTGCGAGGCTAAGGCCTCTCCAGCTGCAGATCCATCAACCTACTTATTCTTCTTCTTCTGTGGACAGTTAGTGGCGAAATTTCCATGCTCGTGACAATGAAAACACTTCACTTTGGACAAGTCTTGCTTCTTACCTTTCACATCAGATTTAGAAGGATTTTTCTTCCCCTTCCCTTTCCTTGCTTTGGCAACCAAAGCGAAATTTTCTTCATCTTCATTCTTCGATGAAGATCCATCTCTGGTACCCCGCCTTATCTCCTCCTGCACAAGATCCGACCAAAGTCGCTCCCATCCTGGAAGTTTCTCTCGTCCATTGACAGAGTCTTCGTAGCTATGACAACTCTTCGGAAGCCCAAGGAGAGCCAAGCTAACCAAGTATTCTTCATCAATAGTAACCCCCACACTTCCCAGTTCATCCTTGCAGTGGACAAACTTCGTGAGGTATTTTTGAATACTATCGCCTTTCTCCATTTTTATTTTTTTGGGCTTGTCTTTAAGCGCCAACTTCCTCTGGTCACTTCTGCTTTGGAATAAATCTGTAAAATCCTTCCACATTAAGAATGGATTGGCTTTCTCATGAAGGCTGGACACAATATGGTCCTTCACACCTTCCAACAGAATCCTCCTCGTCTTTGCAGTCTTCTTTTGCCATGCATCAAGTAACGCAGCATCGCTAGATCCCGGCTTAGGAACATCGCTATCGATGAACTCCTTCAACCCATTATCCTCCAGCACCACCTCCATCCTGTCCTTCCAAGCTATGTAATTCAAGCTCCCATCAAGGGCATACTCCAATCTCAACCCGTTGAAAGACATTTCAATGTATACTCGATTTCTGCACCAAGAATCTTTTGTAGCAAATTCGAATTGTCCACCAGCACAAACTCACTTCACAATTGAAATATTTAATCAACAATGCTCTGATACCATGTAGAAATTATATGCACTAAGCATGCATATGTCCTATATCCACCTGATCTCACACTATTTAACTTTATGCAAGATACTGAATCTATTCCACTTGTTAATCTTTTGTGGAAAAATTAATTGCACACACATGTGAAGCATAAACAAAAATTATCAATCGCACATAACATAGTTTTTAACCAGGAAAGCCTGAAGCTGAAAACCCCAAATATATATTATGTAACATGGAGATCATATGAAAATCTCATACAAACATACAAATATTATCACAAACTCTCAGTACAGTACAATCGTCATACACTAATTAGGCCTAATCTTACAAATCCATGCATAGATCTTTGCCACCTGCTAGCCTGCCTCCACTATGCAATCTCTAATGAAGAATAGCTCTGAATGAATTTGAATTACTCTTGCTTGCACTGCATAATCCTCATTGGCATCTCCACTGAGTTTTGGATGCAATAAATGCATCACTATAGTCACAACAGATAGTCTATCTTGCCCTTACACCTATCTCTCCACTAGTCTCCACTGAAACTGCCATGCACTATAGTTAACTGATGTATTGTTCAGTTGATTAATGAGTTATTATTTATGAATTAATTAATTAACTCCACTCTCACTATTGTATCAATCAGTTAGACTAGATACAACTAGCTCAACTGAGTCTAACTGAGTTAAACTGAATACAACTCCATAACTACTTGCAATTGTGTCGTAACTCTGCCACTTGAGTTCTAACTGAGTCCTCCATGCAATAGCTCTAGTAAACCCTCAGGAATAGCGTAATTCCTTCTGTCAGCTGATGTTCTTTGTCCTTTGTTGAAAGTATCCCAAAGAAGAATAAGTTGATGTTTAGAGTACGATTATTATTGAAGCTAATAATAATGTGCATCTGTTTAGATTAACAAATCTATAATGAATTTCACCCCCAATATCTAAGTAAATTTCATCTATTTTTTTTAAACGATCAACCATCCACAAATAGCATCCTGCAACTTCTGAAATATGATCGACATGTCTAAAAATAGACTTGCGCCAAAAATAGCCTGCGGGCCCACTTAGTGAAGGCGACTCTTTTTACTAAGCTCATCATCTTGTTGAATCTCAATAATTAGGTTGAGATTCTGCGAATGGAAATGATACAGACTCAAAAGATAGTTCTTCAAATGTTGGTTCTTGAAAATGAATGGGTGAGGGTGAGGATTCTTTTTCCGAGAAAATGAGTTTCCGGGAAATATCCTTGGATGGTAAGATATGAGAACTGCTGCCTGGAGAAAGCAGTGTGGCATCAGGTGTAGAAAATATTTTTGTTTTCTGGCCCTTCTTTGAAACTAACTTTTATGGATCTGAAAGAATAGGGACCTTTTGCTGAGAGGTATCTGACCTCATGTGAGGCCTCTTAGGAGCCAGAATTATTTAAAACAAAGCACGGCTTAGTATTTCCTCCTCTCTGAACAACCAGAGGAAATATGAACAAAACCCGGGGAAAACTTCGAATCTTCGCTCCCCGGCAACGACACTAATTTATGTTGTACCTTAAGGGAAAATCCCTTAGCTATGATAAGGAATCAGTGCTTAAGACATTTATATGATTATGTCACGAATATATATGTCTCTGTTTTATTAACCCTCAAGTATTTATGATCAAACCCTTAAATGTCAAATATGATGAATGCTTCACAATGCTACCATTTATTGATGTTGAATGAAGTGACTAGAAGGAAATGAATGAAGAAGTCCAAACTGATATGTTGTTTTACACAGAAAATATCATTTCAAACCCCAGAAGAGATATGTAAAAGAAATATTTAAAACAAAGGAGCGCCAATTAAGGTTTTTAACTCTTATATACAGAAGTAAAAAGAGACCTGTTGCTCATAACTTTGTTTTATTCATAGATAGAAAACACATAATGTAAACTTGAATACATTTCAACATAAACAAAATGCTAGAAACTTGCTTACTCATTCATTAATCTTTGAATCTCTGAGTACAAAAATAATTGTCTGAAGGTCCAAAACTCGGAGCCTTTCCTTCTCTTTAAAATTACATTAAATACAGTAAAAAGAAGTTTGGAACTGTTGTAACCAATCCTAACTACCAAAACTACTTAGGGCTTCGAAGGCTGTCTATTATATGCCTTGAAAATATCTTATTACAATTACACTGTCTTTAGAAAATAAAACAAATATCCTAATCTATAGGAATTGTTGATTATGTGGCTTCTTTTCATGGGTCAGCTGATTTTTCTTTCTTTGATGCTGATCCTTTTGGCAGATCTATTTTCCAAGCTCTGTACTTTTTCCATATTTCTACCTTCGTCCTGGATGAATGTGTCAGATTGTGATATTACAATCTGAATGCAGTAATTCGATCAGAGGACGACCTTTCTGTGAAAAGAGTCTTTACCATCCACAAGAGTTGAAAATGTCTCTACAAGAAGTTAACCATTGTCTCTCCTTTAAGCACCTAAGTCTTTTCATGCCTGTTATCAACTTTTCCTTTTGTCAACACTAGTAAGTTCCCATAAGGATTCCATGGCAAAATATTTCCTTCAGCTCCCCAACATGATGGCAAGCCTACTCTTGTCATTTTATCAAATGACTTATCAAACTGACTTACTGCTTCCTTGATTTCCATTATCTTCTTTTCTGCAGCCTTTCTGAGAACATTTCTAACAATCATTTTATTAATTTCTACTGCATACAACATTCTGTCCTACATGTCATTCTCCTCTAATTCTTCATCTGATTTAGAATTAATAAAATCAATGAATCTTCTGGCCCAAATGGCTTTATTAATTCCTTTTTTCTTATCAGACATGATTGGTTCTTCACATTCTAAAATAAGGCTTTTCTCTTTTGCAATTATCATCAGGAAGCACCAATTGGATTTCATTTCTGAGATGATATCAGTCCAAATGATATCTTTGGCTTGTATCAGTGAGAGATTTCCTTTCAGTCTTTCTTTGAGATTTTTAATCTAAGCTTCAGCATTTCGGAAATCCATTTTGTATTTGTCAGCTTCATTTTCTATGACTTTCATCAACTTTGTTGTAGTCTCCAAATCTGTTTGAGCCTTTTTTCGATCTCTTTCGGCCATCTGCAACTCAGTATTTAATTGAACAATCTGTGCTTGAGGATCTTTATCACCTGTAGGAAAAAGAAAAGTACAATTATGATTATCAATATGATTTTGCAATGAAATTGCAGTCTGCTTTATTTTGGAGATTTCTTCATCTTTCTACATGAGTTGCTGCAATAACTTTTCCTTTTCCTTCTCTACCTCTGCAACTTCTGCAACCATTGAATGTTCTCCAGTGGGTAATTTTAACTTCTTCCTTAATGTGGATATTTCTACCTCAACACATTGCATGAATTTCTGCACAGCAGTCTTATTACTGGGGTCTACTCCAATCTTTATAATAATTTTCTTCAATCCCTCATTCTGAACTGTTAAGGCTCTTGAGTTAGCCTTCTCTAACTTTAATTGTTTAATTACTTTACCCAACATATTCTCTGCCTTTATTGCCATTGCATTAGTCTTTGTGAGGTCATTTACAATCAATTGACCTGTTTACATATGAAACCTGTTTACATATTAAAATTCATTTTATCCATCAGTGGAATTTTCTTTACATCCACAGTCACATTGACAGTGTTGAAATTGCTGGAAGAACCAATTGACATGTCTGTAGGATGTGACAGGGCAATTCTAAATTGATCTTTCTCAAGATCCATTATAGTCAACAATCTTGTTTGATCAGCAGCAACTTGATGTTCAGCTTGGGCCTCCATGCTGGCCTTCATCCTCTAATTTCTTTCCTCAATTTGTGAAAATAGTTGTTTGATCAAGGGCACCTGTTCATGAGGATCTTCATGACTCCTGGGTGAAGCAGGAGAATTTTGTTCTTCTCCCAAATGTAAAGAAAAACCATGTGAATTAGATGTAGGTTCTTTAGCAAGTTTTGTTCTCTTCTTGGCTCCCTACTCCTCATCATCTAGATCAATAACTACTTCTTTGGTTCTTTTAGTTGCTTTCTTTGCTATGATGGGAGTTTGAATGTTTGCACCTACTGAACTCATCACACCTTTACTTTCTACCTTCTCCCATTCTAGCCTACTTTCATGAATGAAAGTAGAGTACCCATTCTCAATTCTTCTATTTGAAATCACACTATAAGGTTCATAAGCCCAACTTTCTCCTAGTAGCATATGCATCCCATCTAAAATTCTTGTTACTTCATCAAATGCCTGCCTCATATTGACTATGAGAGGGCCTACAATCATAGATAATTTACACATATGTCCTTTCTTCATAGGCACGAAATGAACCTGATCAACATTTAGGTTCTGTCTAATGAACTCTAAAGAAAAAAGCCTCATTGGTACAAACGTTGGGAGTCTATAAGGCTCAACACTTGCTCCATATAGCCTTATTTCAGAATATTACTAAAAAACAAACCAATCTCCATATTTTCAATTGTTTCCTAAATGCAGAAACTCCTGAGCTTTAGGTAAGAAACAGGGAGGAGGACTTCCATTCAATATTTTATATGCAATTGGCATGTAATAGCTAGAAAAATCAAACAACCCAGCCTCATTTTTCTCCCTTCTAACTACATCTGTCCAGAATATCACTGATTGCCTTATTTTATTTACATCCATAATATTTAGACCTAAATGCATGAATTCTTCCACATTCTGATATAAGAACAAATATATAATCAATGAAGGAAATTTGAAAGAACCTGTTAATGAAAGGCTCATCAATTGTGAATTGACTGCTTCCCGCCAATATGATGGAATATACAACACCATTCCTGACTTCATCATCATGGAAAACATCCCTAGGACTGATTTATCCACTGTATTATCATCATCTTTACCCAGAATTTTTGCAATATTACTTAATACTGGACGAGTCTCAGCGTCAAAAACCCCCATAGCAAACTCTTTGCAATCTGGCTGAAACTGCTTCATGTCAGGTTTCAAATAAAACATGAACTGATTAAATTCTTCTCCTGCAAGATTATAATAATATTGTACTAGCGAATCGTCAGAAAATTGGATGGATGACTCTGACTCAGGATAGCGAAGGGCTTCGCGGATTAATCGGGTGGACACCTGCAGAACGTTCTCTCCTTGGGAATTCATGACAAAACACTTCCCTGGATACATGAAAGACACCAACCAGTAGATAAATTCAGGGAAAAGATGGGTCTTTGGAATGCATGCAGAAAAAACTCCAGACTTGACCATGGCATAATACACAGGGGAAGCATTATCATTCAAGATAACTTGCTGGTAGAAAGGGAGGTGAATTATAGAACACATGATATCTATAACATCCCTCTCAGTATCCATGAGAGTGATATGGCTAGCTGAACCTGATAGGGACGATCGTTTAGCCATGGCTGAAAAATTCTGTAGGAATAATTAACAGGATGGTCAAACTTGTGCAGGTAACGTAAAACTGAAATAGGGTGCAGCGCGAGACAAATTACAAATAATTTGAAAACAAGCGAAAATGTTCCTTAAATAGGTGGCGTGGCTTTTAAACTAAATGCTGACAAGACGTGCTAGTGATCCATTGATTCTACTCGACGTGGAAAACATATGTGACCAACTCAGTGTCTTACGTCACTGCGGGGGCCCTCGAGGTACGAAGGAAAATTTTGGCTGGTGCCCCCGCACTCAATCTCTGTCGTTGATCTCTGTTGTCCCTGCAGTCAACCCGGTCAACTGCGGAGGCACTCATCTTGGTATCCAGTGCGCTAGTTGTGCCCGCGAGTTGGGCCTTTTGATAAGAACTTTAGTTATCAGCGCTTTCTGCCTGATAAATCAATCAATGTTTAAATGTAAAATATAGAACCCACTAATATAAAGTTTAGATGTTTAAAATTTAACTTGAATATTGGCGAACATACATATTTTTCATGCTAAAGTATAATATTTTGATACTTTAACATATTTTCCAATAATTTCTTATTTTAATATTTTCAAATATTTGAAAAATAAAAGGATATGCATATGATCCACAACATCTAGCTCCACCTGGGGATAGTGTTTTTTGCCACGAAACACTAAGAACCTGCAGATCAGTGCCTTCACTTCGGGCATGGAGTCAAAAATTTCTTGATGAGAAATATACAATGAGAGGAAATTGAATATGTACAACAATGAACCAACTGCCTTCAGTGATGGAAATAATTTTTCAGATACTGCCCATTTATAGGCAGTTCTACTGCTTCTCCGTCAAGATCTTCCAACATGAAAGTATTATTTGATCTGGCTTTAGACATTTTGTAAGGACCATACCATAAAGGATCAAATTTACCATGTTTCCCTTTCTCTTCCCTCCTGGTATCCCATCTTAATACCAGATCTCCAGCCCGAAACATGATTTATATTGCCTTTCTGTCAAAAATAGACTTCATTTTCTCTTGATAAGTGACCAAATAGTCTTTGACTATATTTCTGCTTTCACTCAATTCTATCACCTTATTTAGTCTCCTTATCAAAGCATTAGGTTCCTCTTAGGAGTCTTGAAGAAAAGAAATTACTGGTCTTGCTAGCTGAGTGGGAAACAAATCCTGAGCACCATATACCAATTCATAAGGAGACTTACCAGTAGATATTTTAGTAGTCATCCTCACTACCCATAAAGCAAAAATCAGCTTTGAGTCCCAATCCTTCTGATTCTCATTGATTGTTTTCTTCAAGATTTTCACCAATGTTTTATTAGATGATTCTGCTAATCCATTTCCTTGAGTATGATATGCTATAGAGTGGGATGATATTACATTATAATTCTGACAAAAATTTATGAACCTGACTGAGTTGGAAACTTGATCATTGTCTGTTACAATCTTTAGTTTTTCTAATTCTTTATACAGACTGAAAGTTTGATTTTGTTTTGTTAAATTTTCAGGTTCTTCTTGGTTTTTATTTGAAATTGCATGTTGATTAGGAACAGTAACAATTTTCTCCAACATATTAGGGTCATGAGGCTTTACTTGGGAAGCCTCAGCTTGCTTCTTCTCTTTTTCTTTTTCTTGATTCATGGGATGCTTCCCCTTATCTGATTTTTTAATTGGATTCTTCTGCAGTGGAGTCGCCATTGGAGTAGGTACTGATTCTGATTCCTCTTCTTCATCATCCTGAGTTCTCAACCTCTTTTTTGACCTAAAATCATATTTTTTATGTAACTCTGCTTGCATAAAATCAGTAAATTGTTTGCAATAATGATCCATTTCTTCCCAATCAAATGAGACATCAGCTTCTTTACATTCTTCCATATATTCTTTCTCACTTTCTTCATCTGTTTCACCATCCTCCATATACACAGTAGAAATTTGATCTTCATCTTCTTTCTGACCATTATCAATAGAATGTGATGGTGCTGCCTCTATATATAAAGGTGCATGGACTTGGTCTTGATCTTTTCTTTCTCTATGTAGAATCTATAGGGGTTGTTTTCTGAATTGGGGATTGAAAACCCCTCTATTTTGTTGTGCAGGTTTCTTGTTATCTAACTCCATCTTTACTAATTTGTTTGACAAATTTTTAACGACCTTAGTCATGTCATCTATCCTTTGATCTTGTGATGAGTCTTCTTCTTTAGCTTTTCCTAAGTCTTGAACCTTTCCAGCAGCAGTCATGTTTGCCTCAATCTCTAAGGCATCGGTTTGAATCTGTTCAAGAGTGGAGGCTCTTCTTTATCTCAAGGTAAAAATGAATCTGATACAAATGCCCCAACAAAAACAACCCTTGCTCCAATAGGAGGATGTTTCATTTCCACAGGAAAACTATTATACAACTTATTAAATCTTTTGATAAAATCACTCATGCTTTCATTTGATTTTTTCTTTATAGCATTAAACTCTATTAAAGAATAACAATGGTCTCTTTTTTCACCACATCTCTAGATGAATTGTTTTTCTAATTCATCCCAATCATTTATTGAACCATTTGGTAATCCTTTGAACCATTTTCTTGCCTCTCCGCTTAGAGACTGCAAAAAAAGTCTCATTACAACATCAAGATGTTCTAAATTAAAGTTTTCAGCAAAAGTACAAAACAAAGGCAAGTGTTGTTCTGCAGTTATTTCATCTTCACCAGTAAATCTACAAAGCAACTCAAGGTACTCTTGAGGCATTGCATTCATTGGTTGGGGTAGATTTAATGGTGCATATCTATTCATCAAGAAAGCAGGGGCTGCCATGTTTATGCCCTGATTGACTGCTCCTTGAGCAGGGGTAAAATGATTACCAATTGTAGGTGGGGATAAAAGGGGTGGAACAACTGATATGGGAAGGGGTAAATGAACAATAACAGAAGAACTGGAAACTGCATTGGGTTGAGATTCTGTGAAATGAAATGATACAGACTCAAAAGATAGTTCTTCAAATGTTGGTTCTTGGAAATGAATGGGTGAGGATAAGGATTCTTTTTCTAAGAAAATGAGTTTCCAGGAAATATCCTTGGATGGTAAGATATGAGAACTGCTGCCTGGTGCAAGCAGTGTGGCATCAGGTGTAGAAAATATTTTTGTTTTCTGGCCCTTCTTTGAAACTAACTTTTCTGGATCTGACAGAATAGGGACTTTTTGCTGAGAGGTATCTGACCTCGTGTGAGGCCTCTTAGGAGCCAAAATTATTTAAAACAAAGCACAACTTAGTATTTCCTCCTCTCTGAATAGCCAGAGTAAATATGAACAAAACCCAGGGAAAACTTCGAATCTTCGCTCCCCGGCAACGACGCTAATTTATGTTGTACCTTAAGGGACAATCCCTTAGCTGTGATAATTAATCAGTGCTTAAGACATTTATATGATTATGTCATGAATATATATGTCTCTGTTTTATTAACCCTCAAGTATTTATGATCGAACCCTTAAATGTCAAATATGATGAATGCTTCACAATGCTACCATTTGTTGATGTTGAATGAAGTGACTAGAAGAAAATGAATGAAGAAGTCCAAACTGATATGTTGTTTTATACAGAAAATATCATTTCAAACCCCATAAGAGATAAATGAAAGAAATAATTAAAACAAAGGAGCGCCAATTAAGGTTTTTAACTCTTAAATACAGAAGTAAAAAGAGACCTGTTGTTCATAACTTTGTTTTATTCATAGATAGAAAACACATAATGTAAACTTGAATACATTTCAACATAAACAAATTGCTAGAAACTTGCTTAATCATTCATCAATATTTGAATCTCTGAGTACAAAAATAATTTTCCGAAGGTCCAAAACTTGGAGCCTTTCCTTCTCTTGAAAATTACATTAAATACAGTAAAAAGCAGTTTGAAACTGCTGTAACCAATCCTAACTACCAAAACTACTTAGGGCTTCAAAGGCTATCTATTACATGCCTTGAAAATATCTTATTACAATTACACTGTCTTCAAAAAATAAAACAAATATCCTAATCTATAGGAATTGCTAACGATGTGGCTTCTTTTCCTGGGTCAACTGATTTGTCTTTCTTTGATGCTGATCCTTTTGGCAGATCTATTGTCCAAGCTCTGCACTTTTTCCATATTTCTACCTTTGTCTTGGATGAATGTGTCATATTGTGATATTCCAATCTGAATGCAGTAATTCGATCATAGGAGGCCTTTCTGTGAAAAGAGTCTTTACCATCCACAAGAGTTGAAAATTTCTCTGCAAGAAGTTGACCATTGTCTCTCCTTTAAGCACCTAATTATTTTCATGCCTGTTATCAACTTTGCTTTTTTTCAACACTAGTAAGTTCTCATAAGGATTCCATGGCAAAATATTTCCTTCAGCTCCCCAACATGATGGCAAGCCTACTCTTGTCATTTTATCAAATGACTTATCTTACTGCTTCCATGATTTCCATTAGCTTCTTTTCTGCATCCTTCCTGAGATCATTTATGACAATCATTTTATTAATTTCTACTGCATACAACAATCTGTCCTGCTTGTCATTCTCCTCTAATTCTTCATCTGATTTAGAATTAATAAAATCAATGAATCTTCTGGCCCAAATGGCTCTATTAATTCCTTTTTTCTTATCAGACATGATTGGTTCTTCACATTCTAAAATAAGGCTTTTCTCTTTTGCAATTATCATCAGGAAGCACCAATTGGATTTCATTTCTGAGATGATATCAGTACAAATGATATCTTTGGCTTGTATCAGTGAGAGGTTTCCTTTCAGTCTTTCTTTGATATTTTTAATATCAGCTTCAGCATTTCGGAAATCCATTTTGTGTTTGTCAGCTTCATTTTCTATGACTTTCATCAAATTTGTTGCAGTCTCGATATCTGTTTGAGCCTTCTTTCGATCTCTTTTGGCCATTTGCAACTCAGTATTTAATTGAAAAATCTGTGCTTGAGGATCTTCATCACCTGTAGGAAAAATAAAAGTATAATTATGATTATCAATATGATTTTGCAATGAAATTGCAGTCTGCTTTATTTTGGAGATTTCTTCATCTTTCTGCATGAGTTGTTGCAACATCTTTTCCTTTTCCTTCTCTACCTCTGCAACTTCTGCAGCCATTGAATGTTCTCCAGTGGGTAATTTTAACTTCTTCCTTAATGTGGATATTTCTACCTTAGCACTTTGCATGAATTTCTGCACAGCAGTCTTATCATTGGGGTCTACTCCAATCTTTATAATAATTTTCTTCAATTCCTCATTTTGAACTGTTAAGGCTCTTGAGTTAGCCTTCTCTAACTTTAACTGTTTAATTAATTTACCCAACATATTCTCTGCCTTTATTTCCATTGCATTAGTATTTGTGAGGTCATTTACAATCAATTCACCTATTTTCATAATCAATTTCATTTTATCCAGCAGTGGAATTTTCTTTACATCCACAGTCACATTGACAGTGTTGAAATTGCTGGAAGAACCAATTGACATGTCTGTAGGTAGTGACAGGGCAATTATAAATTGATCTTTCCCAAGATCCATTACAGTAAACAATCGTGTTTGATCAGCAGAAACTTGATGTTCAGCTTGGGCCTCCATGCTGGCCTTCATCCTTTGATTTCTTTCCTCAATTTCTGAAAACAGTTGTTTGATCAAGGGCACCTGTTCATGAGGAGCTTCATGACTCCTGGGTGAAGCAGGAGCATTTTGTTCTTCTCCCAAATGTAAAGAAAAACCAGGTGAATTAGATGTAGGTTCTTTAGCAAGTTTTGTTCTCTTCTTCGCTCCCTGCTCCTCATCATCTAGATCAATAACTACTTCTTTGGTTCTTTTAGTTGCTTTCTCTGCTATGATGGGAGTTTGAATGTTTGTACCTACTGAACTCATCACACCTTTACTTGCTACCTTTTCCCATTCTATCCTACTTTCATGAATGAAAGCAGAGTACCCATTCTCAATTCTTCTATTTGAAATCACACTATAAGGGTCATAAGCCCAACTTTCTCCTAGTAGCATATGCATCCCATCTAAAATTATTGTTACTTCATCAAATGCCTGTCTCATATTGACTATGAAAGGGCCTACAATCATAGGTAAATTATACATATGTCCTTTCTTCATAGGCATGAAATGAACCTGATTAACATTTAGGCTTTGTCTAATAAACTCTAAAGAAAAAAGCCTCATTGGTACAAACGTTGGGAGTAGATGAGGCTCAACACTTGCTCCATATAGCCTTATTTTAAAATATTCCTCAAAAAAAAACCAATCTCCATATTTTCAATTGTTTCCTAAATGCAGAAAATCCTGAGCTTTAGGTAAGAAACAGGGAGGAGGACTTCCATTCAATATTTTATATGCAATTGGCATGTAATAGCTAGCAAAATCCAACAACCCAGCCTCATTTTTCTCCCTTCTAACTACATCTGTCCAGAATATCACTGATTGCCTTCTTTTATTTACATCCATAATATTTAGACCTAAATTCATGAATTCTTCTGCATTCTGATATAAGAACAAATATACAATCAATGAAGGAAATTTGAAAGAACCTGTTAATGAAAGGCTCATCAATTGTGAACTGATTGCTTCTTGCCAATATGATGGAATATCCAGCACCATTCTTGGCTTCATCATCATGGAAAACATCCCTAGGACTGATTTATCCATTGTATTATCATCATCTTTACCCAAAATTTTTGCAATATTACTTAATACTGTACGAGTCTCAGCGTCAAAAACCCCCATAGAAAACTCTTTGCAATCTGGCTGAAACTGCTTCATGTCAGGTTTCAAACAAAACATGAATTTATTAAATTCCTCTCCTTCAAGATTATCATAATATTGTACCAGAGAATCGTCAGAAAATTGGATGGATGACTCTGACTCAGGATAGCAAAGGGCTTGGTGGATTAACTGGGTGGACACCTGTGGAACGTTCTCTCCTTGGGAATTCATGACAAAAAATTCCCTGTATACATGACAGACACCAACCAATAGATAAATTCAGGGAAGACACCAACCAATAGATAAATTCAGGGAAAATATGGGTCTTTGGAATGCATGCAGACAAAACTCCAGAGTTGACCATGGCAGAATACATAGGGGAAGCATTATCATTTAAGATAACTTGCTGGTAGAAATAGAGGTGAATTATAGAACACATGGTATCTTGAATATCCCTCTCAGTATCCATGAGAGGGATATGGCTAGCTAAACCTGATAGGGACGACCATTTGGCCATGGTTGAAAAATTATGCAGGAATAATTAACAGGGTGGTCGAACTTGTGCAAGTAACGTAAAACTAAAACAGGGTGCAGCGTGAGATAAATTACAAATAATTTGAAAAGAAGCAAAAATCTTCCTTAAATAGGTGGCGCGGATTTTAAACTAAATGTTGACAAGACGTGCTAGTGAGCCGTTTATTCTACCCGACGTGGAAGACAGTTGTGACCAACTCAGCGTCTTACGTCACTATGGGGGCTCTCGAGGTAAAGAGGAAAATTTTGGCTGCTGCCCCCGCACTCAATATTTGTTGTTGATCTCTGTTGTCCCTCCAGTCAACCTGGTCAACTGCAGAGGCACTCATCTCGGTATCCGGTGCGCTAGTTGTGCCCGCGGGTTGGGCCTTTTGATAAGAACTTTAGTTATCAACACTTTCCGCTCGACAAATCAATAAATGTTTAAACGTAAAATACAAAACCCACTAATATAAAGTTTAAATGTTTAAACTTTAACTCAAATATTGGCGAACATAAATATTTTTCATGCTAAAGTATAAGATTTTGATACTTTAACATATTTTCCAATAATTTCTTATTTTTATATTTTAAAATATTTGAAAAATAAAAGGATATGCATATGATCCACAACACACCTCGTGAATGAAACATTCTTTTCTCTCAAAGTTCTGAAAGAATGGCCATTTCAGATGCCCTTCCGTCAAATTCTCAGCTCAACAAAAGATGTATATGATGGAGATCATTGGAGAAGTAGATCAGTTGATGAAATTCCTGGATTCAAGAGGATAAATTCTAAGAATTTACCCTCCTTTAGATGTGTGAAAATTGGGGATTGTAATGTGGTCGTTATTGGACTGCATCACAAGAATAACAAGAAACGCTTATAGCCTAAAACAATGCTAAAATCAAATAAATCTTGACGACAATATTGGTATAGAATCTAAAGATTAGTTCCAAAGATCGGGTGATGCCTCTGAAAATGAAAGGTTCTTGTCATTTGGGACTGAACCAAGGTTCGAGCCGCTGTGCTTTAACATGAAGATACTTGATCAAGATGAGAAATTGGTGGAAAAATAAGCTCACAGTGTTGAGCTTCAAGAGCCCAGGGACGATATTTTCTCCTTTTCTTTTGTAGGAAACAATTCAACTTGCTATTTCTTCGACAGGTATGAAAATTGGTTGAATGTCTTGATCAATGGCAATGCCAGAACCATAGAATTATTCTTTCACAACTACAACTCCTTGTTTAAATACGTTAAGAGAGTAATTGTGGCACTCCAAAATAGAAATCCTACCCCATAAATTTATCATGATGTGATCAAATCCTTCATGGTTGTAGGATACGATTCCCTAATGCAATCCATGTACATATTTGAGGACAAAGTGCCTCAAATGTTGAATCTTCTTTCTATTTTTCAGAATCTCTCGCGGATCTTGGAATTTCATTTGATTCTCCAACTAAATGATGCACTTCTCTCTTTTCATATATATGATATTACTCGTAATTTCTGCACTGGTTATCATATATATTCGAGGGATTTGCCTAAGATTGCAGGTAATTTATCTACAACTCATCAAATTTATTATTTGCAGGGGATCCATAGAGTACTGCAAAGTCATGAAGAACACATACATTTTAATAGGGCTTCTATTTCCAATCTTGATGCCAAAATTCCTGAAACTGAGAATCAAATTATAGCTCAGGTAGCATAAATTAAAGAATCTGTATTGGCATTACAACAATAGTTGGATGAAGTTGCGCTGAATGGAGGCAGATCTAGAATTTATCACTTAATCTTCACAAAGGTGATCAGGAAATGGCCTCAGATCCAAGACCTAGGAGATTTTTTCCAGAGTAGGGTTAAAAGAGGAAGAAGAGTAGGAATCTATAAATCAGTTCAATGAAGAAATAAAACCAGTGAGTTATATATCAAGATATTGTATATAATGTATATGTATTTTTATGTTTTACTAGAACTATATTGTAATATAATATCCATTGTAGCATTTAGCTGCAACATTTTCTAATACAGTTACTCAATTATATGTTTGAACATGAGATTGGTGGTGGAAAAAATGTAATTATTTCTCGATATTCAGAAGCTTCTACAATTGCAATTACCGATGTCGTTCTATCAATTTTAGCTTCTCATAGCTCATACTTCAATATAATTATTGGATAGGAAACAAAATTTTGCGTTGAAATAATTTCTTTATATTTACTGTATTTGTATAAAGTTGATAAGAGTTCCATGATAAGTACTTGAAAACCTTCTTTGTATAACATGATTAACGTGAAAACATTGTGAAGTTTGCACTTCCAACTGATGAAAAATTTCAACGTACCCAAGTACTCGAGCTCAAAATAACATAGGATTTATTTAATGATTAGTGTAAAGTAAGTTATATATATAATATATTTTTAAAAAATAAAGATCGAGAATAGAAGGAAAAAAAATGAATTTTATATAAGTTTTATAAGACATCTCTTTAAATTTTTAAAGAAGGCTCAGAAGAGATAAAAAATGTTTAAAGAATTTTTTTTATACATTTTATAATTATTAATGATTTTATACTAAGATTCTTTTTGGTCTAAGTTTAGCTAGGCTTACAATTTTTAAAAAATTGACATCAGTTGGATTTTCTTTTCTTCCAAATCTTGTATCCTCTAAATTGTTTCAACCTTATCTTTTTGTTGCAACTTCAAACTTTTGTTTCTACATTTTCTAGTGCAACCCTCCTGTTTCTTCAGGTTATTCATGCATTTCATCTATTTCTTCATAATTTTTCTCATATTTCATTTGTTGCCACATGTTATGTTTCACATTGTGATTTTCATCATCAATCTTTTGTTGCAACATAAGTTCATAAACAAATATATATTTCTTCAGGGCTATAATACATGAAAATTTCATTAACATTTATATTTTCTACAACGATCATGTTGTCTTCAACATTCATTGTTGCAACTTATATGCAAACTTCATGAATATGTGGTGTTTCAAGCCATGCTTAAAGGAAATTCAATTCTTCTTAATGATCATCATGTTCACAAAC
This sequence comes from Pinus albicaulis, assembly GCA_034641835.2. Taxonomy (NCBI): domain Eukaryota; kingdom Viridiplantae; phylum Streptophyta; class Pinopsida; order Pinales; family Pinaceae; genus Pinus; species Pinus albicaulis. The sequence continues at coordinate 128,645,524 of CM076576.1, forward strand.
ACACTATAAATCAATGTTAAGTTTAAAAAAATCTAAAAAACCATATCAGTTTTGTTCTTTTTTCTCTGTCAAGAGAGCTTTCTCCTCTTCGCTTCCTTCTGTGGCTTTGTCTTTTCCTATGCTACTATACACATGTTGTATTCCACTTGGTTTTCAGACCCAAGTGGGCTTTTATCACCAAATAACATCATATCCATGGTATTTATTTATTGCATCATGTGAAACCATTCATCATTGGCTAGTGTTCTTGATCAAACTTAACATTATCAATTTTAATTATTGGATTCACCATACCACTAGCTACTCCATGATCAGAAGTGCAATATTTAGCTAAAAAATGAAAGTTCTCAGAAATGCTCCAAACTAGAGCGACCGGATAGAGCTCGTCACCAGGATTCCAACGCAACTCGGTTCATTAAAATCCGAGTTCGTATGAGTAAGTTATGGCCTGTTGTTCCTTTTCCCAAACAGGTAAAAATTGTGTAGAACAATGACAGACTGATGACTTGGAAGTCCAGTTAGCACCTCAGGGATCTTCAGGGAATATTCTCTAATTTTCAGCCAGTGACACTTTGACAAGTATCGTCACCAGCTTCGCCAATGTTTCTTGGGGAAGTTGAATTTTTCTCCTATTCCTAAGTTTGGAATTATCTATGGTGGATTATTTTTATTAAGGGTGACCTTTTGGGCCAATGGAGAAGGGCCACATGGTGCAGTCAGATGCTGCCACATGCCCCCCCCCCCCATGGTAAGGTGGATGGCATGTTAATTTTGTGAAAGGTCGAATTTGGGCATATATGTTTATTTCCAAGGTTGAAACCATAGTCGAAGGTTAATGGCGAAAACATATTACATATCAACATATACATTATATCGAAAGTTTTTAACTATGGAATGGGTATTACATATTACACAAAAAATTTTATGGTGAGGTCGGGGTTGAACCCATGACCACCCGCCTACAGCGCCAACGACTTACCACTATACCAACCACCGCAGTCCTTACCCCATAAGGATCTCCGCGTTATTTGAAGTTTGTCGGCGGCAAGTTTGGGGGTCCGGAGGGGGCCAACTGCGCGGGCCAACCCCATACCACATTTCCGACCACGAAGACTAGGAGCCAATACCTATAATCCGGTGGGATATTAATTAAGGAGTTAAGACGTAGTTTAATATTAAATCTTGGTTAACACGATAATCCATACTTGGATAAGCGTGATTAGCGCTAAACGTGCCTGCTGATCACACTTAAAATTGTACTTATCTAATGCTAACTGCGTGCTTAACTTGGAAGAAGGTTTAGCAGACCCTTCAAATACGGAGAAGATCCAAATTTAGTGGAGTTAACTGGAAGACTTCTAGAATTAGCGGAGAAAAACTAGGAAAAATTGGTTTTTCCATAACTGAGGCAATGTTCGACCAATTTTGGCTAAGGAAGAGTAATTCTTAGTAGATTTGGATGTTTTGGAGCCATTGGAGCAGTTTGCAAAGGCAACATGAGACTTTAAAAACCACTTTTTCATATTTTAAGTAAATACAAAGGCCCACACTATGAAGCTGGACCAAGGAGATGTAGCCCAGGAGGGGTGAACTCCTTCATCAAAAACTTGTGTATTTGTCTATGTTCATTGTGCTTGCCGTGTTTTATTATGATGTTGTTCGGAATTGAGTTTCCATGCTTTAAAGTTCATGAAATACACTTAATCTCATAAACCTTAATGAATTTTCAATCATAAGCACATGTATAAACCCTTGTATGATAAGCAAACCAAAGGACTTTCATGTTAATTCTAAAACTGATATTAGCACAACATTAACTAACAATCAATTTGAGATCAAGTTGGTATCAAAGCACAAGGTTGCTAAAGGTTATTTTCTTTCTTTGCTTGAGATTGTGCAAGAAGGGTTTTAATAGCTGCAATTTTGTGATGCTTACAAAATTTAAGTTGCAGAGAGGAGAAGGGAAGCTATTGGTTGTTAGTCCTGATATTAGGACAAGGATAAAGAGAGTTGAGTAAGCATCATCTTCACCCAAATTTCCACTCAAAGATACACTTGAAGCACCTCAAGTTCCATCTCCAGTAGTTGAGATTGAAGAGGTACAAATTGCACAAGAAGTTGAAGTGATTGAAGAGGTACAAGAATTAGAGGTTGATCTTGAATCCTTTGCTTGAGATTGTGCAAGAAGGGTTTTAATAGTTGCAATTTTTTTATGCTTAAAAAATTGAAGTTGCAGAGAGGAGAAGGGAAGCTATTGGTTGTTAGTCCTGATATTAGGACAATGAGAAAGAGAGTTGAGAAAGCATCATCTTCACCTAAATTTCCAGTCAAAGCTGCACTTGAAGCACCTCAAGTTCCATCTCCAGCAGTTGAAATTGAAGAGGTACAAATTGCACAATAAGTTGAAGTGATTGAAGAGGTACAAGCATTAGAGGTTGATCTTGAATCCTTTGCTTGAGATTATGCAAGAATGGTTTTAATAGTTGCAATTTTGTGATGCTTAAAAAATTGAAGTTGCAGAGAGGCGAAGGGAAGCTATTGGTTGCTAGTCCTGAGATTAGGACAAGGAGAAAGAGAGCTGAGAAAGCATCATCTTCACCCAAATTTCCATTCAAAGCTGCACTTGAAGCACCTCAAGTTCCATTTCCAGCAGTTGAGATTGAAGAGGTACAAATTGCACAATAAGTTGAAGTGATTGAAGAGGTACAAGCATTAGAGGTTGATCTTTAATCCTTAGCCATTATGTCAAGAGTTGGAGAGACTCATGGACATTCAGAAGAAAAGGATGTCAAGAGAGACTTCAAAGACATACAAAGAATGGTTAGAATCATGTTTGATGAATTCACTGCAGAAAGAGCAGGAGAAGGTTGTAAGACTCCACATGGAGAAGGATATTCAAATGGTAAGAAGGATGAAGAGAAGAGTTCGAAAGGAAGTGGAGGAAAGCCACCTCCATCTCCACCATCCTCATCCTCTTCATCTTCATCAACATCTTCTTCTTCCACTTCCACCACAAAAACCACCCACACTCATTCAAAAATCCCAAAAGGAAAAACTCCATTACTCAAATTAGACATCAAGTTTTAACTTCACATGTACAATGGTGAGGTAAATGCAGAGAAGTTATAAAATTGGATCCATCAATTGGAAGTATATTGCAGAATTCAGAATCTACAAGAGGACGACATAAAGATCTAGTTAGTTTCATTAAGGCTAGAAGGAGCAACACTAGTTTGGTGGGAGGCAAAGACTCAAGAGGAAATGTGAATTCATGGTAAGATATCCATTTCTTGGGTTGAATCATTTCTTCCATTAAAAGACAATTTTATCCATTATTCTATATGAAAAAAGAAATAATGAGTTTCAAAACTTTAGGCAACTCAAAGGCCAAACTGTTCTAGAGTACAACTAGGAGTTTAGAAAGAGGGCTTTGTTGTTAGGAGTAAACTTGAATTCACAAGACACACTCTTGAAATACATTAGGGGTTTACATTCCTACTTGAAACATACTATCCTTATGTTTAACTCAAACTACATTCCTACTTGAAACATACTATCCTTATGTTTAACTCAAACAACTTAGATGAAGTATGTGTGCAAGCCACGCATATTGAAGCAAGGGAAAGTACATTCAGGATGAGGGTAGTAAGAAGAAGCCATTCAAGGGTAAGTGAAAAGAGAAGGGATGAAAATGGAAGGGAAATAAGAATGCAAGAATCAAGAAATAAGGGGAGAAAACTACATGCAAACATTTTTCCAAACAGGGGAGTGATGAAGCCCACTTTTGTAAACTACATCCCGAACTAAGGCCAAAGAAACCAAATAACAAAGGGAAACAAAAGATGAATGCCACCACACAACAAGATCTTGGATCCGATTTAGGAGATGAGACCAAGATAATAGCCATGGTTAACAAAGGAAAGGAAGCCATAACAAGTACTAGTTCCTCAAATAGTCACAAAAACACTTCACATGAAGACACAAGAATAGAATTGTTCCATGTTAGAGTGATTTCAAATCATACATAGATTGATGCATTATTTGATAGTGGGTCACAAGCATACCTGATTTCAGAAGACTTGGTCAAAAATATTAACCTTGAAACCGTACCACATCAAAAACCATACCCTTTGGGTTGGATAGTTAAGAATGCCAATTTAAAGGTTACATGGAAATGCATATGTCGATTTTCTATTACTGCAAAATTTGTTGATGAAGTCAAGTTAGATGTGGTTCCACTTAACATTTATGGGATTATCTTTGGAAGTCCATATTTGTATGACAGGAAAGCGGTGTTTTATCTCCATGAGAACAAATATCATTTGCTTAAGGATTAGGTGGAGTATATTGTGAGTGCTCATCGCATGAAACTGCATATTTCTTTAGTTAATGCAGGGCAAATGAAGAGGCTAGTTAATGCAAGTAAAAATTGTGTGCTTCTCATGATCAAGAAAAAGGATGATGTTGACTATAAATATTTTGAAGGATGCGATGACAAATTAAAATCTGATTTTTTGATGTGGTAAGTCAGCATGGCGAGATGTTTCAAGAACCAAATGGATTACCTCCCAAGAGGGGAATTTAGCATGAGATTCAGTTGCAACAGGATGTTCCACTTCCACACAATGGTATGTATCACATGTCAATTATGGAGAATTTAAAAATCAAGAAGAAAATTCAAGAATTGTTGAACAAAGGTATCATATGCCCATCTACATCACCATGTGGTTCACCAATTGTTTTGGTACCAAAGAAGGACGAGACTTGGCGCATGTGCATAGATTTACGTGCACTGAATAAAATCACAGTAAATAATCACTACCCACTCCCACACATTGATGATTTTCTATATCAGTTAAAGTATGCAAGATATTTCACTAAGTTATACTTGCGAAGTGGTTATGATCAAGTTAGAATAGCTGAGGAGGACATTTGGAAAACTGCTGTTAAAACTAGACAAGGATTGTTTGAGTGGCTAGTTATGCCATTTGGTCTAAAAAATTCTCTAGCTACTTTCATGAGAGTCATGAATGATGTACTTAGACCATTTCTAGATGACTTAGTCATTGTTTACTTAGATGACATACTTATATTTAGAAAATCAAGAGAAGAACGTGTCATGCATGTGAACAAGGTACTTGATGTCTTGAAAAAAGAGAAATTATTTTTGAAGATGTTGAAGTGTGAGTTTGGCAAGACTTATCTAGTATATTTGGGACACACTGTTGGAGGAGGTAAGTTGATGATAGACCCTTCCAAAGTAGAGGTCATTATGAATTGGCCTAAGCCCAATACAGTTACAAAGGTAAGAAGCTTTCTTGGGGCAGCACAGTATTGGAGGAAATTCATTGCTATTTTTTCTTCCATTGCAGCTCTGTTACATGCATTGACAAGTGTTAAGAAAGTCTTCCATTGGGGAGATAAGCAGAAAAAATAATTTGATTCTTTAAAGAAAAATATAATTTCAACACCATTATTGGCTCTTCCGGATCTTAGACAACCATTTGAGATCCAAACATATGCAAGTGATTATGCTATGGGAGTAGTTCTCATGCAGCATGGTAAGCCTATTTCATTTCATTCTGAAATTTTTAATGGAGTTGTGACTAACTATCCCACCTATGATAAAGATTTATATGCATTGGTAGAAAGTGTAAAGAAATGGAAGCACTATTTGATGGGGAAAGAGACCATTATCCATACCGACAACCAGCCATTGCAGTACTTACAATCACAGTCAAATTTGCAGCAATCAAGACATTTCAGATGGATGAGATTTCTACAACAATTTCATTTGCTTATCAGGTACAAAAAGGGAATATACAATAAGGTAGATGATATGCTCTCTAGGCCTATTGTAAATTCATCTATTATACTCAAGAAAAATTCAATTATGCATGAAAGTTACATTGAACAATATGCATATGATAGTAATTTTCAAGACGTGTATGGAAGCTTCAGTCGAGGAAACCAAAATGAAGAGTTAGATTATCATGTGCATAAAAGTTTGTTGTATCACTTGGGCAAGTTATGTATACCACAGGGAGAAATAAATAGTATCATAAGGGAGGCACACACATCATTGATCGCTGGACATTTTAGTGTAGGCAAGACAGTAGCGGATATCCAAAGGTATTGTTATTGGCCACGCATGATTGATAGTGTATCTCATTTTATTAGAGGATGTTCTTTATGTGTAACAATTAAGCATAGTAATAGGAAACTTGGATTGTACACTCCACTTCCGGTTCCTTCATAGCCTTGGGAGAGTATCTCAATGGATTTTGTAGGTGGTCTTCCTATGTCAAGGAAAGGTCATGATTACTTGTATGTTGTGGTAGATAGGTTCAGAAATATGTGTCTTTTGATACCATGTAAGAAAACAATTACAGTTGAACAAACAATTAATCTTTTCTTTCAAAATGTATGGGTTCATTTTGGTCTTCCTACTTCTATCGTAAGTGATCAAGATTCCTGGTTTGTTGGGAATTTTTGGTCAAAATTATGGGACATGATGGACACAAAGTCGAAGAAGAGTACAACATTTCATCCACAAACATATGGTTAGACTGAGGTGGTAAACAGGAAATTAATTCATCTTCTTAGAGGATATTGTAGAAAACATCCCAAGTTGTGGGATGAACAGTTGCATTACATTCAACATGCATACAACAGGGCAAAGCATTCTTCCACAAACACATCGCCATTCGAGGCAAGTTTTGGGTTTTTTCCAAGATCGCCTTTGGACTTCATCTTTGAGAAAGATGTCGCTATAAATGGTCCTAGTGACATATATAAGGCAAGGAAGTTCATTGAGCAAATTCAGTTGGTACATCACACAGTGCAAGAGCAACTTGAAAAGAGTTAAAGAAGCTACAAGGCAAGGCATGATAAACATTGAGTTGATCACAAATTCTAGGTTGGAGATGAAGTTTGGTTGTATATTAGCAAAGAAATATTGCTTGGGGAAGGTAAAAATATCAAGCCAATCCGTTATGGTCCATTAAAAATTCTGGAAAATATTGGTACTAATGCATTTACGATAGATTTTCCTCCTTGTATGCAAATATATTATGTCATTAATGTTGAGAATTTGAGATTGTTTGAGCCTCCTTTGATTGATGATCAAGGAGAGCATGTTCAGCTGCCATCAATAGATGATTTCTCGCCATAATATATTGATGAACTTCAGCAAGATATCATACTTGACAGAAGAATCAGAACGTCAAGAAGTCAGATTGTCGAATACCTTAGAGTGGGACTCAAGGGACAAAATCCTTCAAAGACAAAATGGATGGAGAGTGAAAGGGTGAAGGATCTGTACCCTCACCTGCTAAACAATTGATAGTATCTTTTGGGGTCCAAAAGGCTTCTAGTGGGGAGGAATGATCGGAAGCTAAGTATTTAGCTACAAAATTAAAGTGCTTAGAAATGCTCCAAACAGGAGCGACCGGATAGATCTCATCACTAGAATTACAACGCAACTCATTTCATCAAAATCCAAGTTCGTATGAGTAAGTTATGGTCTGCTGTTTGCTTTCCCAAACATGTAAAAATTATGCAGAACAATGACAGACTGATGACTTGGTAGTCCAGTTAGCACCTCAAGAATCTTCATGGAATATTCTCTAGTTTATAGCCAGTGACACTGTGAAAAGTGTCATCACCAGATTCGCCAATGTTGCTTGGAGAAGTTGATTTTTTCTCCTATTCCTAAGTTTGGAATTATCTATGGTGGATTATTTTTATTAAGGGCGAATTTTTGGGCCAAGGGAGAAGGGCCACGTGGCACAGCCAGAGGCTGCCACGTGCCCCCCCCCCCCCCCCCAAATGGCAAGGTGGATGGCATGTTAATTTTATGCAAGGTCGAATTTGGGCATATATGTTTATTTCCAAAGTTGAAACCACTGAGTCGAAGGTTAATGGCTCAAACATATTACATATCAACATATATATTATATACAAAGTTTTTAACTATGGATTGGGCATTACATATTACATCAAAATTTTTATGGTGGGGTCGAGGTCGAACCCACGACCACATGCCTACATCGCCAACGACTTACAACTATTCCAACCACCGCAGTCCTTATCCCATAAGGATCTTCGCACTATTTGAAGTTTGTCAGTGGCAAGTTTGGGGGTCTGGAGGGGGCCATTTTTCTCCCACATGTACAAGCGCGAAGACTAGGAGCCAATACCTATAATCCGGCGGGAGATTAATTAAGGATTTAAGACGTGGTTTAATATTAAATCGTGTTTAACCAACGATAATCCATACTTTGCGGATAAGTGTGGTTAGCGCTAAATGCACCCACTAATCACACTTAAACTCGTACTTATCCAATGCTAAATGGGCGCTTAACTTGACAGAAGGTTTGGCGGACCTGCCAATTTTGGAGAAGCTCCACATTTAGTGGAGTTAACTGGCGGACTTCCAAAATTAGTGGAGAAAAACTAGGAAAAATTGGTTTTGCCATAACTGAGGAAATTTTCGACCAATTTTGGCTCAGGAAGAGTCATTCTTGGTAGATTTTGATGTTTTGGAGCCATTGGAGCAAGTTGTAGAGGCAAGAGGAGATTGTAAACATCAATTTTACCCAATTGAATCTAATACAAAGGCCCACACTATGAAGCTGGACCAAGGAGATATAACCCAGGACGGGTGAACTCCTTCATCAAAAACTTGTGTATTTGTCTATGTTATTTGTGCTTGCTGTGTTTTATTATGTTTTTGTTCATCATTGAGTTTCCATGCTTTAAATTTCATGAAATACACTTAATCTCATCAAGTTTAATGAATTTTCAATCATAAACACTTGTATAAACCCTTGTATGATAAGCAAACCAAAGCACTTTCATGTTAATTCTGAAACTGATATTAAAACAACATTGACTAACAATCAATTTCAGATCACTCTAATGAGAGCATCATTTGAAATGTTTCTGTGCTCACAGAGAAATAACAGAGATTGAGATGAGCTTGAGAACAAGAGAAAAGTGGCAGCCCAATAGAAAGAGCAACCACGATGCAAAAAGAAGCCAACTGCAATTTTTTTTTTAAATCGCAAAGAAGACCATTGCAGTGTCAAAGACAAAGACAATGGGATTAAGGGCACCCTTGTAGAGAGAAAAAGTGATATTAAAGCAACAACCTTTTGAAACTGAATTTTTCTTGGTGAAATAGCATGCCTAAGTTGCATGAAAGTCACTGGAGCACATAAAGTAAAAAATGAAAGTGTGTAAATTCCAAAACGCGTAAGTAGTAAGAATTGATTGAGCATGAAATCATTTCAAAAGTTTGGTTTGAAATGGACCTTTCAATCATATTATAAAATTTATTTTTATAATGGAATTTTAAAAAGGGTTCTTCATTATTTAAAAAAATGGCTTCCGTCTTTGTAAAAGAGCTTATTTAAAAATGTATTATCGAGCCAAATTCCTTTGAATGTTTTTGAAGTCCTATTTTTTTTTTTAAAGGGGGTCATTGTAATGTTGAGAGTTGGAATTTTATTATCAAATTAAAAATGTTTGTGAAAATATTCATATTGGTATAAAATAATTTTTTTTAATTAAATATTAAAATAGTTTGTCAATTTTTTTATGGAAATGTTTCCTTTATGAGAAAGCTTCAGAATTATTTCATTGGTTCTGTGAGAGGATGAAGTAAAGTGTTTGGCCCCATGCCCATTTACATAAATATTTTATTGAAGGTGAATCCCGCTACTGTGATCAACAACCACAAGAATTGTTGTCAGATCCATAGTTGAGAGTAGAGAAGCTATTATGTTTTCAAGTTTATTTTCTTGTTGAGCCAAGAGGTTGAGAAAGTCAAAGCAACGACAAGAGTTTTTCTAGATCTATTTGGAAGAGTTGGAAGACAAAAGGGAAAATAATTCCTCCGCATTTAAATACATAAAGGAATGCGTAGACTATAGCATTCTTCCCCTCATTGCAAATAAAAATACAACCAAGGAAGCTTAGGATACCTTTGAGAGGAGTTTTGGTGTAAGGGAAAGTAATCAAGTTGAATATGGTGAATCCCACTTGAATTTAGTGGATGACAATGATGATGGTGTGTTACTAGAAGCAAATAAATGACACACATATGCTCGTGTATCCCACTGTGCACAACCACAAGTAGATGATGATTTAGTGAATCCAACAACAAAGGTTGTTGATGATAGTGAAGGTGTCATTGAAGTAGTCAGTGGTATTGTGAATCCAACAATTAAAATTGTTGATTTTTTCTTTGATGAAGAAAAATTAAACAAATATGAGTGGTTTCACATGATGAAACAGAAAGATATCATAGATATGATGTTATTTTGTGAGAGAATCCCAAACCAAGTAGAATACATCCTCTTTGAAGGAGAAGAGGTTTAGTAAAGAAGTGGAATAGGTGGACAATGGAGTGCAAGAGGAGAAAGCTCTCATTACAGAGCAGAAAGAACATAATCGATATGGTTCTGCAAATGTTTTTAAACTTAACATTGATTTTGAATATGTAGATGTTACTAGCAACAAGGAAGAAGCAACAAAATTTGAAGAAGAATTAAATTTCCTTGAAGCATGGCTTGTAACACCATGTTTTGATGAAGTATGCATAGAGGTTGCAATAATGAATGTTGAATACAACATGAACATTGTAGAAAATGAAAATGTTAATGAAATTTTCATGTATTTGATTCTTGAAGAAGAAGCAAAATATTGATGATGAAAAGCACATTTTAAAACATAACATGTGGCACTATACCACATATAATGAAATTTATGAAGAAATAGATGACATCCATATACAACCTAAAGAAAAAAGGAGTTGCATCAGCAAATGAAGAAACTAAATTTTGAAGCCTACAACGAAAAGACAAAGTTGAAGCAATTCAAAGGATAGAGGATCTAGAGAAAAATAAAAAGAAAAGGAAATCTAGCTGATGTTAAAATTTTTTAAATTGTAAGCCTAGCTGAGACTCAGACCAACAGGAATCTTAGTTTAAGTTTTTGTGGTTTTAATTAAGGGGGAGTGTTGGAGAAAATAATTCCAACCACTTCTTCCTGTCTGCTAGGTGTCATAACTGTCAATCTAGGTTTCATAGTCAATTTGAGTTTAGTCCAGTTTGGTTGAGTTATAGTTTAGTCCCATTTCAGCTATTAATTATTGTTGTCTCATATGTAACCTTATTTAACAACTACTGATTAATGTGAATATATATTTCGCTTCATTTCTTATGTTGATTTTATTTTATTTTGTGTTTTCCACCTATGTAATCTTTAACATTGATATGGTATTTTATATGTTTTTTGTAATTTATTCCAACACACTTTTCGATGAAGACAATGTGCATTAGAGTGAAATTAGTGTAAGGGATTGAAACTAACATGACTTCTTCAGCTTTTATGATGTATTTGTAGCATTATTGTTACTGAAACTAAGTTGTGTTATTGTTCCAATCTTTTTCTTGGTCGTGTGTGCATCTCACATTCTCTTCTCACACGAATAGGTCGCAATCTAACTACAAATCCTAAGGCAGATTCTCTTTCACTTTATTGGGAGCTGTAAATTTGCTCACATATTCTCTATTATTTCTATGTGACCATAAACAAATTTCAATTGTTGGATTCACCGTACCACCGACTGCTCTAATGGAAGCTTCGTTGTCATCACCAAGCTCTGTTGTTGGATTCACTAAATCATCGTCGACTTGTGGTTGTGCATAGTGGGTTTCAAAAGCATCTGTGTGCTCTTTCTCTACTGTTGGTAACACACCATCATCATTGTCACCCACTTTCAAGTGGGATTCATCAATTCCTTCATCTCAATGTAGATATGATACTATAGATCCACCTTCATATTCAACTTGAATACTCCCCCTTACACCAAATCACCTCTCAAGTGTATCCTAGTCCTCCTTGGTTGTATTTGCATCTACAATGAGGGGAAGAATGTTGTCATATATACATTCATTTACGCATTTTAATTCGAAGGCATTATTTTTCCTATTGGCTTCCAACTCTTTCAAATAGACCTCAAATATATCTTGTTGTTGCTTCAACTTTATCAACCTCTTAGCTTTTCCCATTTGTTGAGCGTTGGCTGAATGAGGCTCAACATGAAAATCGACTTGTAGAAATTGCAGTTGTTTGCTATGAAAACATATTTGTGGTGGCTTCTCTACTGCTCAGCTTTGAAAAAAAAACGAGTCTATAAATTATCTACAAGGGAAATGCTTCTTTCACATAAACTGTCACAACCCCCACCACACACCCCCCCCCCCCACACCCTTTTTTAAATATTACAATGACCACAACTGATTTGAACAATGCCCCCTTGTTTTTTAATAAACCCCCCCTTTTTTTAAGGATTTGAATATATCAAGGATTCCCTTTTAAAAAATACATTTTACATGAAATGTCATCTTTTGTAAATCCTATCAACACTTTAATATAAGTAGGTACGAAAGCACCTTCTTTTAAAATTTACCTAACCACTTTTAAAACAATATTCAATATATAAAGATGGAAGGCATTTTTTGTTAAAATATATTGAACCGCCAATTTTTTTTAATGAAAAATGTCTTTTAAAAGAACTTGTTTAAAAACAAATTTCTTGCCTTATTAATTTTCCAAATGAAGGCTTGACTTTTGAGCATATTGACTTCGTGCTCCAAAGTGAATTTTGTGCTTTGTGCATGGTAGTTTATTGGATAATACTCCTTTGGTGAAGAGACCCTGCACCAGTGCACAATCGCTATAAGTGGCATGAGATTTGTTGAGGTAGTGGAATGTGTTAGTAACACAAGTCGATAAAATTATGGGGTGTGTTACTTTAGCTGCAATTCACGGAATTAAAGAAAAATGGTCTTCTCTTAGAGTTAAAGGAAACAATCCATCTCATTTTGGCTTCTTCTCCTTCATTGAATTGGCCACAGCTGGATTCTTCAAATAGCGGAGGCTTCTCATCGCTTCCTCACATTCACTCACATTCTCTTTGCTATTCTCAAGCGGTCTTATGCAAGTTACCATTTTAAATATTGTAGAGGCGAAAAACATAGAAGAGAATAAACTCAAAATACGAAATGGAGCGAGCTCAATATTCACATTATTGAGTAACTATTAAATAAGATTACATAGGAGAAAACATCAACAAACAACTGGAGTGAAACTCTCAACTAAACTGAACTGAATTCAAACTAACTATGACACTTGGATTGGCAGTTATGACACCTAGCAAACAAGAAATGTTGGTTGGAATTATTTTCTCCAATACACAAGACTTGGCAATATGACCAACCACTAGAGTTAAAAGGTACTATTGGTTATCGAATATTGAACCACCAAGAAATCCCTTGAACTACAACTACAAAAACATTGTTGGAAATAGTAAACTACTCACATATGCATGCAATGCATGGAGAGTTGAGTTGAGTTAAGAAAAGTTCAATGTGAGTTTTTCAAGTGTGAGTTAGAAGAGAAAAGGCAAGTCAAGTTAGAGTTTTTCATAATTCCATATTTAGTAAATTAGGTCCTTATATACCCGTGGTTGGGTCATTGTACTGTATTTGCATGAAATCCAAGAGTCACAAATCCGTGGATGGTTGTATGTAAGAAGTTTTATGAATAGAATTTTATTTTGTGTATATTGTGTTTTCCTCCCATGCCTTGCCATCAAATTGGTATATTATAGAAAATTTAAGCCTAAAAGTTCTCATGAAATTTTCACGTACATAATATGTAAACCAGTCAAAACGCTTTAAATTTAAAAAGAGGTATATGTAAATATTTTGGAGGGAAAATATAAAATATACTCTTGTTAATTGTATTTTTGGGTGATCTACTTATAGGTTTGCTTAAATTTCAAGTGTAGACACTCGTTGGATGCAAAATTAAATTTTGCATCCAACGAGTACCCATTATGCATACTTTTGAGAATACCCACATTTAAAAAAATTGAAGATACAATTAAAGAAAGGACCAAAAAAAAAAAAAAAAACTTATTCAACGTGTTTTTTAATGTATTTTCATTTTTTATCAATGTGGGTCTTCTCAAAAGTATGCATAATGGGTACTCATTAGATGCGTAATTTAATTTTGAATTTAAAAAGTGTCTACACTTGAAATTTGAGTAAATCTATAAGAAGATAAGCCAAAAATACAATTAAAAAAATTAGTTTTCTTCTTTTGCCTCCAAAATTCACAACTCCTATTTTATTATTTTCCTATTATTTTATTATTTTTCCTTAGGAAGCCACTTTTAGGCTGAAATTTCATCTAATGTTAGAGTTAGATGATATAAGGATCAAAGATATTGCAACCACATCTTGTATAGCCACATTATGTGAGTGATTTGTCTCTAGGAGAGTTTGTGAGGCCACGAGTAAATCCATGAATAAATTGTTGTTTTGCATTAAGAGAGGATATGAATATATACAAGGAGAGAGAGACTATTGGGTTACATCTCCCAATGTCTCTTTGTCTTCCAACTTCCTTTATTTATTTATTTACAATATTTACATAGGATTTCCTAATCCCAAAGATTAGGTGTCAACATCCCCCCTCAATCTGAAGGGATGTTGATTAGTCCAAGCATCATTCTGAATATTTCAAAATTTTCCCTTCCAAGCACTTTGGTGAAGATGTTTGCAATATGCTCATTTGTGGAACATTGCCATGGGTGGATTGTTTTGTCCTCAACATGATATCGAATCAAATGGTATTTTTCTATTGATGTGCTTCTTTTAATCATGGAACTTTGGGTTGGTGGACAACTTTATTGCAGAAGTGTTTTCAGTCAAAAGAGGAGTTGAATGTACTTGTTTCTCCTGCAAATCTTATAGAATTTTCCTAAGCCACACAATTTCCTTTGTTGCTTCAGTTGTTGCCACATATTCTACCTCAATTTTGGAATCTGTTGGAAATTATTGTTTGCATGACCTCGAGGAGATAGTTCTTGATCCAAGACTCATAACATGACCTGAACTTGATACCCCATTTTCTTTATCTCCATTTAAATTTGAATCAGAGTATCCAATCAAGATGAATTCACCCACCTGTGTATACTTGAGTCCAAAGTCTTGAGTTCCCTTCAAGTACTTTAGAACTATTTTTGTAGCAGACCAATGACCCTCACAAAGCTTCTACATAAACCTCGAGAGGATTCGAACAAAAAATGAAATTCCTGGTTTGGTAGTAGTCAAGGAGTTGAAACTTCCTACGAGTTGTATATACTTTGTTGCATCCTCAAATTATTTTCCTTTAGTGGATGTGAGTTTTAAGTTCTATTCCATTGGATTAGTCAAAGGATTGCACTCAGCCATGACAAACCTTTTCAATAGATCTTCGATGTACTTCTTCTGAGAGAGGAATATTAAATTCAGATGTTGAGTTACTTCAATACCACGATAGTAGTGAACATAGCCCAAATCTGTCATTTCAATACCTTTCCTCATTTCCTTCTTTATGGATGTAATGTAGTTCTCATTGTTCCCTGTCATCATAAAATCATCTGCATACACCACAAGATATACCATTTTGTTTCCAACTTTATTGACAAACAAAGTTTCATCATCAAGATCATAATGTTTGAAATTGAGTTTCAGAAGATACTCAGTCAATTTCTCGTACCAAGCTCATGGTGTTGTCTTGAGGGCATACAAGGATTTTACAATATTGCATACTTTATGTTCTTGACCCTTCACAACAAATCCTTCTGGTTGGGACATAAAACATTCTCTTTCAAATCTCCATTTAAGAAAGCAATTTTTACATCCATTTGATGGACTCTCCAACCGTTCGGTGCTGCCAAAGAGTGTTCAGATGGTAGCCCATTTTGTCATGGGAGAAAAGTCTCCTCATAATCAACCCCTTCCTTTTGTGCAAAACCTTTTTCCACAAGCCTGGCTCTATGTTGGTCAAGTGAGGCATCGGCTTTATACTTGTTCTTGAAGACCCACTTGCATCCTATTGGTTTGGTTCAAAATGGAGGATCAAACAGATTTCAGGTATCATTATTTATCAAGGAATCATACTCTTTCTACATTTCTTCTTTCCATTCATTATGAGAAGAAGTTTCTTTGAAGGAATTTGGTTCAAAATCTATAAACAAATTCAGTTCACAATCATAAGAAACATCCATATCAACAGGTGAATCAAGATCATCTACATCACCTCCATTTTTTCTGGTTGAGCTTCTTGTTCCTATCTTTCCAACCTCATCAGGACGAACACTTTCAAGTGTCTTTTTCAACCATTTTTGAGGGCCATTTTGAGATGGCCTAGACTGCTCACTTGACTGAGATGTGGTTGAATTAAGATTTAACCTCCTAATTTTTTCAATCACATCACTCAAAGTGTCATTCGTGGCTATATCTTCATGCGGGGGAGAGAGTGCTTCAGAAGAATATTCGATAGAATGATCCATTATAGGGATCCCCCCTTTCAAGATGTGGAATCTCATTATCAAACTCTCTAGAAGAATTTTCATGTTTGAATCTATCCAAGCGATCAAGTTGATGTTCAACAACATTGTCAGTCTTGGAAAATTCAAGAAAGGTCACATCTCTAGATATTATAAACTTCTTATTAACTTCATCATAGAGACAATATTCTTTATAGGTATTTGAGTACCCCAAGAAGATACATTTGTGACTCCTTGCACTGATAATTCCTTCAAATTATTTAAGGCTTAAAAGGAATTTGAAAATAGTGAAATGTGTAGAATCACTTCTTCATTTACAAATGCTACAATGAAGGCATAGGCTTTGTTGTTCTTGTTTTCCCAAATGACAAGCTCCTTGTCTGAAGTGAGCTTTCAGGTGGATTTTTTCCTTCTCTTTCACAAACCCCTTTCCACAATTCATTGATAGGCCACTCATGATAGTTTTCTTTTCCAAAAATAATTACTCCCACAATGAATATGACTGAATCCATCATAAAATCTAAATGACTCCCTAAATAACAACAAATCTAAAATATCTTTACAATAAAATTAATATGCCTTCTATATATATAAAAAAAAAAAAAAAACATCCAAATTCAATGATAGATAATGGTTTCAAAATATCAACACAACCTTATTTAAAAAACTTATATATATATATATATATATATATATATATATATATATATATATATATATATAACAACCTCCAGAGTTTTGAATGCATAAAATATATGAATCATATCCAAACTTTATTTTATATATGGTCTTCCATTAAAAACATAACCAACTCATTTTCTTTCACCATTCAATGCGCACTCATATAACCACAAAAAAGGCTTCAACTAATATTTTATTGCATATTCCATCACATTACATAACATTTCACATGTATGAACTTTTATGCTACATCCCTTTTAATGATTGTTCACCATTTAAAAACACCATTTGGTCTTCATAAAACATCAACACATCATTCAATTTTCCAATACCAAATACAGCCCTTAAAAGAAATTCAACCCAACATAGTAGTCAAACGTATACCAGGTTCGAACGAACCTTCAATTATCAACACATAAATCTCCATTCACTTTTTGTAAGCGTCTGTCCATTTCTATGGTAAAAACACAACCATTGCACATGATTTCACGGTGGCCATCAGCGAGTTGGTTATGCTCGTCGTTGATGCAGGAACCGAACGTGGTTGAAGATGCATCTCGTCGTTTGCAATGTCTCAACGCTCACAGTCCTTCACAAAAATTCGAATAGTTACAAAAATAATTTAACACATTCAGTTAAGAAGGAGACGCCAACAAACAAAGGATAGTGGCATGATAGGAGAGAAGGAAATTAAAAAATGGAATCTGAAACTAAATTTGAGCGGACAGAGGGAAAAGCAAGGTGTCAACAAAGTTGAAAGTCAGAATTTTTTTACAAAAATGTATGAGGGAGGACTACTAACGCATCCCAGAAAAGTCGTGTTAGTGTTATAACTGGAGCACAAATTCAATTTAGTCAAGGCACGTTAAATTCAACAAGAACATGAAAGATAGATATGCTTCGGGTCTCCAATTAAAAGGACTTCACTCACGACAACCATGATTTCGTTTGAAAAGTCCAAAATGTTTTAATTTTTTAATGCTTTGGATGAACGCAGTTGGATGGTATTTTAGTTAAGGACTTATTTAAAAAGGGGTCATTTCAAAAATAAAAGTCTAGTCTCATTCAAAAAGAGAAGAAGTATACCATTAATTTTTCAAGCATGATAGTGTTTTGGGTTTGGAAAAATCTCTATGTGTACGTGAATCTAGTGAAGATTGTTCCTTACGAGGGCATGTATTGAAAATCATTTTTTTTGGGGTATGGAAGGAAGCCTCGTGCAATAAGGAAAGCAACCATAAGACAGAAGAAAGACAAAAGTCATGGGTTGCAAAGTAAGATTGAAGCAGATTAAAATAAGAAAGCAACAAGAAGAGCCAAAGCATTTTGAAGAGATCATAGAGGTTTTCGTTGTAATCGATGAATCTACAAGACAAGTAGATGAATCTGAACAAGTAAAGGATGCATGGATTAGGATGGATGTGGTAAGACTGTTAAAATTTAGTGATAAAAATTTTGATTTTTGGGTTGTCAAAATGAAAAATTTTCTTCGATATAAAGTGTTAATTAAGTGCTGGTCTAATAACCCATATGATGAAGTATGTGATGCTTTATTATTGGATTTTATAAAACATACATTGGATGATAAATTTTTGTACAACGTAGAAAAGGTACATATTCCCAGGAAGCATAGAAGATCTTGAAAGGAGAGTTTGGTACAAAGTAAGGTGACATACAACGACAAATTTTGTGACAATTTGTTGAAGAATCAATAGATCAGTCGCAGGTATGAGAGTAGATGAGCAAGACTCTCAAAGGACAACAAAGCTTGGAGAATCCCACTGGAAAGTGGATGATGGTCATGAAGACTATAAAAGTGAAACCCATTATTTAGACCTACATATGGCTGAAGAAGACGCAACAAAGATTGCAGAGAGAGAATTTGAAGCCTCTGTGTGAAGTAGAGCAAGAGCATATAAATGCTAAAGAACTCCAATGTAATGTGGATGGTGAATATGATGGTGAATCCCACTATGATGAGACACATTTGGATGATGACTACAAAGTGAGATGTGAATTGATAAATCCAGCCATAGCTGATGAACTTAGTGAAGTTGAAATTGTTAATGAGCACATGCATGCTCGGATATCCCACTAGAGGGTGGTTGAACATTATGTTAATTAAATTGTGGTATATTTTTTGAAACACAGATTTATCATGGAAATATGGTAAGTGTCATGTTTGATGAATAATTTAAGGTTAAAGCTACCACTGTAGGAGAAAGTTATGAAGCAAAAGTTGGAACTGCTCATCAAGCAGTGTGTGAACTAGCAACAACTGAGTTCGGCATAGATAAAGCTAGTAATGGACCAACAAGTGGTTTGGTGGATCAAAAAATTACAATTTTTTATGTTAGCTTTGATTAAGAACAATTAAATGATGGTAAGTGGTTTCACATGATGCAATAGAAAAAGTGCATTGATATGTTATTATTTGGTGAGAGAATCCCACTTGTGTCTAGAAGCCAAGTGGAAGACAACCTATTTGCAGTAGTAGAGGTTTGTAAAGAAGTGGAAGGGAAGGAAGAGAAGAGGAAGAGAAGAGATATCTCAATGCAAAGCATAATGAAGGTATTTTTAACATTGATTTTGATTGTGAAGGTAAATAGGATAGTAGTCCAGGTGAAAGAGAAGATGAAGAAAGAGATGTAGGAAAGTACATAGAAGTTTCTAAATACGAAGAAGAAATCATTGAAAAAATATTTCAACAATGGAGTCAAGAAGAGATCAAATTACGCTATCAAGAAATACGGTAGAAAGAAGATGAGGAATATGAAGAGAAAGAAGCAAAAGCAAGTAACAGTATTTGAATATGACGAGTTGTGGCAACAGGCTAGGGTTGAACGAATCTTTGAAGAGGAAGTTGTAGAAGACATGCTCAAGTTGTTTTTTCAGAACAAATACAAGAGAAGTCAAAAAAAAATTGCGGCAACAACAAGTGAAGAAATATGGATCCACTAGCAAGAAAACTCAGTAGTTTCGAGGGTATATAATTTGGAAGAAACGAAAAATAAAATCCAACATTGTAAAATTTTTGAGTCATTGTAAGCCTAGCTGAGACTTAGACCAGCAGGCATGTTTAAGTCGTGATTGAGTCAATTTTTATTGTAAGAATAACAAGCATAGTTGAGTCATGTTGGGTCATGTTTTAGTTATGTTGAATCATATGTTTGTAATTAAGGGGGAGCGTTGGAAATAGTCACGAAATATTAAACTACTCATGTAAGCATGCAATGCATGGAGAGATGAGTTGATTTAAGTGAGTTTTTCAAGTGTGAGTTAGCCAGAGAAAAGGAAAATCAAGTTAAAGTTTCTCATGATTCCATATTTAGTAAATTAGGTCCTTATATACCTGTGGTTGGGTCATTGTAATGTGTGTGTGTGTGAAATCCAACAGTCACATCTCTGTGGATAGTTGTAGGTGAGAAGTTTTATGAATATAAATTTATTTTGTGTATTTTGTGTTTTCCTCCTCTACCTTTCCATCAAACATGATGTCACAATCTTGACGATAGGACAATAATTGATGGAAGAAGTAATTTTTTCTAACTTTTTTAACTGGTGGATGGACAAGTGCCAACAAGATGTTGACAGTAAGTGCTTCGATGGTAAAGAGTCGAGTGGTAGAGCACTCAATGGTGGGCACTAGGTGGAATATGGGAAAAATTGATGGACCTTGTTTTTGTCTATAATCTCCAACAATTAATAGACTCCACTCGACGCTCATCGCTATGTTTCACAACTCTTTTTTCTTCCTCGTCGCACGATGATCGCAAACAGGATAGCAAGCGAAGAAAAACATTTTGTCTCTAGTTACATTAGTTAATGTAGTGTTAATCGATTGTGTTCAAATGGTTGATTGCCAATATATATGAGAAATTTCAATACTTCGATGGTCAATGGTTGAAATGTAGACAAATATGAGTTTGAAAGGGAAATTTCTTGTCATCGTCAATATACGAAGACTAAATATTCGAAATCGACTAAGTGTGGCTTTGTGGGTCTTTGCACTAGTGACCAAAATTTGCCTCAACTTTGTGATCTTTCTGTTAACCTACAACTAAATAAATATTATACATGCACAATTTATATTACACACATGGAGAACTCGATACTAAATATTGAATTATGATTAAAGGGATAATAATCATTTACAAATCTGCACAGTCTCTTTACATATCTCTCAACCTCTTCATCTCTCACTCCTCTTTGAAAAACTTGATTATTACATTAGGGAATTCTTTTAAGAAAGTTCTCAATCAAATCTAACAACACATAACTAATTTATACTTTCTCCAACCAAATCTAAAATTTGTCTAATTTATCCCCTAAACATAGAACTAAAATGACACTCCACATAACCTCTTAACAAATTCAAATTCTTTTAGACTATATGCAATTTAATTATTACAAATTCAAATGACTTAGGGAATCCAAATTCCCTTGAAAATAAATTAAAAAACCAAGACATACTAAATGGGTTTTTACCTAAAAAGATAAAAGAAAAACTTAACTTGTAGATGCTCCTGCATAAGAAAATAATAATAATAATAGTTTTATTATTTTATTATCATAATATTATATTTTCGATATTAATCATAAATTTATATTTTTTTAGAATTATTGGAAGTGTTTCAGTTATTTGTAAATATATTTGATAATTTTTATAACAACAACAAGGCATTAACCTGAAAAGGATGACAAAACTCTATCCATGTTAATATTAATGTATCCATTTTCTTTAAATAAATTTTCTTTAATTTTATTATTATAAATTTAAAAAAGAATATAAAAAATGTAATACCATTAATTTTTTATACCAATATTACATTTAATGTCCATTATCCACTCATTATTATAATATTTTTAAGCAATCAACATTTCAAGGTAATCACAACACTATGGAGATTAAAAGGGATACATTTCTTCCACTCTTATCTACATTTAAGCTATTGGCATAATGTCAAACTTTTTCTAAAATAACTAAATAAAAATGAAATCTTCTTTAGATCTTTATATTAATTAGTAATAATTCTAAGAGTAACAAGGTGACTAAGGTGATTGATTATATCGGGTTTTCTTTTACTATTTTATAATTTTTATTTTTATTATTATTATTATTATTATTATTTTTAAGATGTAACTAATTTTTTTTGTTAAAACATTTTTTTTAATAGTTTAATGAGGCACTATCAATTTTTTCACATATTCTCTGTTATATCTATGTGAGTACAAAGAAATTTCAATTGTTGGATTCACCACACTATCGGCTGCTCTAATGGAAGCTTCATTTTCATCACCAAGCTCTGTGTTGGATTCACTAAATCATCGTCCACCTGTGGTTGTGCACAGTGGGATTCACAAGAATTTGTGTGCTCTTTCTCTATTGCTTGTAACACACCATCATCATTGTCACTCACTTTCAAGTGGGATTCACCAAATTCTTTATCTCACTGTAGATTTGTTACTATAGATCCACCTTCATATTCAACTTCAATACCCCCACTTACACCAAAACTCCTCTCAAGTGTATCCCAGTCCTCCTTGGTTGTATTTGCATCTACAATGAGCAGAAGAATGTTTTCATCAATGCATTCATTTACGCATTTTGATGCAAAGGAATTCTTTTTCTTGTTGGCTTCAAACTCTTTTAAATAGGCCTAAAATAACTCTTGTTGTGCTTTAACTTTATCAACCTCTTTGATTTTCCCATTTTTTGAGTGTTGAATGAATGCAACTCAACATGAAAATCAAATTGCAGAAATAGTGGTTGTTTTCAATGAAAACATATTTTTGGTGGCTTCTCTGCTGCTCAACTTTGAAAAAAACAAGGGTCAAAAATTATCTACGAGGGAGATGCTTCTTTCACATAAACTATCACCCCTTGCCCCTCCCCCTTTTTTATATATATTACAATGCCCACAACCGGTTTCCCCTTGTTTTTTAATAAACCCCCTTCTTTTTTTAAAGGCTTTAAATATATCACAGAATCCCTTTTAAAAATTACATTTTCCATTAAATATCATCTTTTGTAAATCCTATCAACACTTTAATAGAAGTAGATATGAAAACACCTTCTTTTAAAAGTTACCTAACCACTTTTAAAACAATATTCAATATATGAAGATGAAGGATTTTTTTTAAGAATATATTGAACCGCCATTTTTTATTTATGAAAAAAGGCCTTTAAAAAGAACTTGTTTAAAGAAAAAATTATTTCCTTATGAATTTTCCAAACGAAGGCTTGAATTTTGAGCAGATTGACTTCGTGCTCGTGCATGGTACTTTATTGGTTAATACTCCTTTGGTGAAGAGAACCCGCGCTAGTGCAAAATCACTATAAGTGGCATGAGATAATGTGAATTGTTGATGTAGTGGAGCGTGTTAGTAATGCAACTCGATAAACCTCTCGGGTGTGTTACTATGTGTTACTATAGCTGCAATTCACAGAATTAAAAAAAAAGGGCCTTGTCTTAGAGTTGAAGGAAACAATCCATCTCGTTTTGGCTTCTTGTCCTTTACTGAATTGGCCATAGATGTATTTTTAAAATAGCGGAGGCTTCACATTGTTTCCTCACATTCACTGACATTTTCTTTGCTATTCTCAATGAGTCTTATGCATGTTACGCTCTAATACCATGTTAAAAGATTGCAGAGGCAGAAAACACATAAGAGAATAAACTCAAAATAAGAAAGGGAGTGAGTTTAATATTCACATTACTCAATAACTATAAAATAATACTACATAGGAGAAAACATCAACAAATGACTGGAGTGAAACTCTCAACTAAACTGAACTAAACTCAAACTAACTATGCCACCTGGATTGACAGTTATGACACCTAGCAAATAAGAAATAGTGGTTGGAATTATTTTCTCCAACACACAAGACTCGACAATATGACCAACCGCTAGAGTTAAAAGGTGCTACCGGTTATCGAATATTGAACCACCAAGAAATCCCTTGAAATAAAACTACACAAACATTGTTAGAAATAGTAAATTACAGATGTATGCATGCAGTGCATGGAAAGCCGAGTTAAGTTAAGACAAGTCCAATGTGAGTCTATCAAGTGTAAGAAGAGAAAAGGAAAGTCAAGTTAGAGTTTGTAATAGTTCCATATCTACTAATTAGGTCCTTATATACCCGTAGTTAGTTCATTGTAATGTATGCAAATGAAATCCAAGAGTCACAACTTTGTGGATGGTTGTATGTAAGACATTGAATAGAATTATATTTTGTGTATTTTGTGTGTTTCCTCCCCTGCCTTGCCATCAAATTGGTAGTTAGAGTTAGATGATCTAAAATATTTGAATCAGAGTATCCAATCAAGATGAGGTCACCCACTCGTGTATACTTGAGTCCAAAGTCTTGAGTTCCCTTCAAGTACTTTATAACCCTTTTTGTAGCATACCAATGACCCTCATAAGGCTTTTGCATAAACCTGGAGAGGATTCCAACAACAAATGAAATTCCTGTTCTGGTAGTAGTCAAGTAGTTGAGACTTCCTACGAGTTGTTTGTACTTTGTTGCATCCTCAAATTATTTTCCTTTAGTGGATGTGAGCTTTAATTTCTTTTCTATTGGAGTAGTCAAAGAATTTCACTCAGTCATGCCAAACCTTTTCAACAGATCTCCAATGTACTTCTTCCGAGAGAGGAATATAAACTTCGGATGTTGAGTTACTTCAATACCAAGATAGTAGTGAACATAGCCCAAATATTTCATTTCAAAACCTTTCCTCATTTCCTTCTTTATGGATGCAATGTAGTTCATTGTTACCTATCATCAGGAGATAATTTACATACACCACACAATATACAATTGTTTTTCCAACTTTATTTACAAACAAAGTTTCATCATCAAGATCATAATGTTTGAAATTGACATTCAGAAGATGATCAGTCAATTTCTTGTACAAAGTTCACAGTGTTGCCTTGAGGCCATACAATGATTTTACAAGCTTGCATACTTTATGTTCTTGACCCTTCACAACAAATCCTTCTGGTTGGGACATAAAAACATTCTCTTTCAAATCTCCATTTAAGAAAGAAGTTTTTACATCCATTTGATGGACTCTCCAACCATTCGGTGTTGGCAAGGTGAAAAGTGTTTAGATGGTAGCCCATTTTGCTATGGGAGAAAAGGTCTCCTCATAATCGACCCCTTCCTTTTGTGCAAAACCATTTTCCACAAGCATGGATCTATGTTTTTCAAGTGAGCCATTTGCATTATACTTGTTCTTGAAGACCCACTTGCAGCCTATTGGTTTGGTTCCCAAGGGAGGATCAAACAACTTCCAAGTATCATTATTGATCAAAACATCATACTCTTTCTACATTGCTTCTTTCCATTCATTATGAGAGGTAGTTTCTTTGAATGAATTAGGTTAAAAATCTATAAACAAATTTAGTTCACAATCATAAGAAACATGCATATCAACAAGTGAATCAGGATCATCTACATCACCTCCATTTTGTCTGGTTGAGCTTCTTGTTCCTATCTTTCCAACCTCATAAGGACGAAAAATTTCAAGTGTCTTTGTGAACCATTTTGGAGGACCTTTATGAGATGGCCTAGGCTGCTCAGTTGGCTGATATGGGGTTGAATTAAGATTTAGCCTCCCAATTTTGTCAAACACATCACTTAAAGTGTCATAAGTTGCTAGAGATTCATGCGGGGGAGAGAGTGCTTCAGAAGAAGATTCGATATAATGATCCAGTATAGGGATCCCCCCTTTCAAGATGTGGAATCTCATTATCAAACTCTCGAAAATACTTTTCTTGTCTGAATCTATCCAAGCGATCAAGTTGTCGCTAGAGAAAATTGTTATTCTTGGAAGATTCAAGAAATATCACATCTTTAGATATTATAAACTTCTTATTAAATTAATCATAGATACAATATTCTTTGTAGGTATTTGAGTACCCTAAGAAGATACATTTGTGACTCCTTGCACCGAGTTTGTTTCTTTTTCCCTTAGGTATCAAGGAATAATAGGTGGAACCAAAAACCCTGAGATGCCTCACCCAAGGAATGTGGCCATACCACATTTTATAGGGATTCTTGTTTTTTATCACATGATATGGACACATATACTTTTTATACACAACACATAGAACCACATCAACCCAAAAAATCAACTTAACATTCCTAAAAAATATCATTGAACGTACCATCTTTAAGATTGTATTGTTCATTCTTTCAGCTACTCCGTTATGTTGGGGATGATAAGGCATGATTGCTTGATGTTTGATCCCATGCCGACGAAGATAGTTTTCAAATTAGATAACGTTCGATCTAAGACTTTTGTGATCCATAATGTAGATAAAAATGCCTTTCAGATTAATCACATCATTAGGATTTGGTCGACGTTTCGAACTAGCTAATGTGGTTCATGCTCGGGACAAGGTGGAGAAACAAATCGATCTTGATGAATAAATAGTGAAGATGCATCATTTCCCGGAAGTAGCCGTTAAGAACTAGCCATTAGAAAGTTAGTTAAGAATTAAAAATTAAATAATAAAATAATTAATTAAATAAAATATTTTATTAAAAATGGGTTAAGAAATTTTCTAATATAATAAGGAATAGGGAGGGGTAAAAAATAATAATTTAATAAAAATAAATAAAAGAACTAGTTGTTAGTTAGTTAAGAATTAAAATATTAATGATAAATTAATTAATTAATTAAATAAAACAGGGTTTCAAATTCATTTAAAGTATATTATTTTCCATTATCAGTACAAATAGAGCCAGTATGAGATTATGCATTATTTTCAATCCATGCTTCAAAGTTCTTGAATGTTTCAAAGGCTTCATATTTTCTCTTCAATAAATAAACCCAACTCATTATGGTGTAGTCATCAATAAATGTCAGCATATATTTATTACGATTTGTAGAAGGAACAAACATTGGGCCACATAAATCAGAATGAATGAGTTCAATTTTTCCATGTGCTCTAGAATGAGAATCATGAAAATATTATTTGTTGTGCTTTCCTAAGATACAAGCATCGCATTGCTTAAGTTTCCAAGGAATAGTTGGAAAACTAGTAACACCATTTTTCTTCAACAAACAAATTTTTTCATAGTTCAGATGTCCAAATCTAGCATGCCATAAGAGACTTGATGGAAGTGTACCTTCATCGTAGTGAGAACTGTATGAATTGTTTTTGCACGAGCAGAGGTTCCTTGCAGCTTCAAAAGTCTTTTTTCTTCTATCCCAGTCATGAAAAGTGAGTGATTTGATGATTTTCTAACATCAACTTTTCCATGAAATATATGAACGAATTTTCCTTGTTGGCAGATGTGGACCAAATACAAAAAGTTTATCCTCAACTCCGGGAGGTATAGAACATCATGTAGAAGAAATTATGGAAGACCAGATAGTTTGATCCTAACGGTGCCAAGCGCTGATGGCTTGAGTTTTGACTTATCTGCGAAGTATACTTCTCCATCAACATTGTCAGTGAATTATTCAAAGAAATATCTCATGGAAGTCATGTGGCAAGCTCCTCTTGAACCAAGCAACCAAACATTTTCGATGAAGAAAGTGAAGCATTGAATAAGTCTTCAGTTACTCCAATATTTCAATGTTCCACAACATAATGAGCAGAATTGGGTGCTTTTCCTTTCCCTTTACCGAGCGTTTTACCATTTTCTTCATTTCTTTCCTACTCAATTTTGTCCCAAGGTACCTTACATGTGGAAAAATCATGTCCATCTCTATTGCATCGTATGCAATGAAGATCATACCTTTCTCCTTGGAAATTTCTGCTCCCTACCTCTAAAAATATTCCTTCCTCTTCATCTTCGGCTACCTCTTCCTCTAGAATAATCTTGTGCGTGATTCTTCTATTTTTGTGCAAGGCACATAACTTCTTCAAAAGACTGGGGAGTTTTCTTATTCCCAAAATCCTTCTCTCTTTCAACAAACTTCTTCTCAAGGGAGAAAAAGGAAATATCCTTAATTTTTCCACTTACTTGAAATGACTCAAGATAATGTGAATAAGTGGGATAGTGGCTTGACATAGGCTATGAGAGGAACACCTATTTCAACACCAGTGGATTTTATGTCTTGCATAATGAATCTTATTTCCAATGTTAAGGCAAGAGGGTCATCATTTTTCAACTCAAGATTGAAAAACTTGATCATCAATTGAAAAACTTCAAGTTCAAAGTGTGAGCCATATAATTCCTTCAACTTTTGTAAGAATTCAAAGTAATTTGAAAATGGCGAAATATGTCGAATAACCTCTTCATTTACAGATGTTGCAATCGAGGCATAGGCTTTGTTGTTACTATTTTTCCAAGTGACAAGCTCCTTGTCTGAAGTGGGATTTTCTGGTGCATTTTATCCTTATCATTCACAAACCCATTTCCACAACTCATTGAAAATCAAGGTATGGTTTATCTTCCAAGGCCACTTATGATAGTTCTCTTTTCCAAAAAGAATTGCTCCCACAATGGAGATGAGTGAATGCATCATAAAATCCGAATTGTTGTCTAAATAACAAAAAATCTGAAATGTCCCTACAATAAAATTGATATGGATTTTATATAAAAAACCATCCAACTTCTAAGACATATAATGGTTTCAAAATATCAAAATGACCTCCTTTAAAAAAACTCATATAGGTCACATATTACAACCTCAGGAGTTTTGAATGCATACAATATATGAATCATATCCAAACTTTGTTTGATATATGTTCTTCCATTAAAAACATAACCATCTCATATTCTTTCACTATTCAATACACACTCATATAACAAAGAAAACACCATTTAAAAACACCATTCAATCTTCAAAAAACATCAACACATCATTCAATTTTCCAACACCAAATGCAGCCCTTCAAAAAATTTCAATCGAACATAGCAGTAAATGTATACCAGATTCGAACAGACCTTCAAGTATTAACACATAAATCCCCATTCATTTTTTGTAAGTGTCTATCCATTTCTATGGTAAAAACACAAAAATTGCAAACGATTTCAGGTGACCATCAACGAATTGGTTTTGTTCGTCGTTGATGCAGGAACCTTGGAGAATATATGGTGAGCCACTAAGCCGAGCATGGTTGAACATTCTGACCAGTCAAACACACATAATCGCTCCTCCAAATGCATCAATTTCTAGGGTTCAATGGAGTTTAACTCATAGTTTGCAATGTCTCAACGCTCACAATCTTTAAGAAAAAATCCAATGGTTACAGAAATAATTTAACACATTCAGTGAAGAGGGAGATGCCATCAAAGAAAGGAGAGTGGCATCATAGAAGAGAAGGAAATTAGAAAATGGAATGTGAAAACAAATTTGAGCGGACAAAGGGTAGAGAAGAGTTTTAATGGTAGGAAATAGGAGTTACAATGGCAAAAAAAAATCATTTTAGGAGCTATATCTTATACAATGTGAAGTTAGTAGTAACTCTACGAATAATTTTTTGTTTTTCATTAATAGAGGATATGAATATACACAAACAGATGGAGGCTAATAGGTTTTATCTCCCAATAATTTTTTATTTTTTTTCGTCTTCTACCTTCTTTTATTTCTCTATTTATAATATTTACATAAAATTTCCTACTCCAAAAATTAAATATCAACAAAGTTGAAAGTAAAAAAAAATTCATGAGGGAGGATGACTAACACATCCTAGGAAGGTCGTGTAAGCACAAATTCAATTTAGTGAAGGCACATTAAAGTCAACAAGAGAATGAAAGAAATATATGCTTCGGGTCTCCAATTATATGGTCTACGACCTCACTCACGACATCCACGATTTCGTGTGAAACGTCCAAAATGTTTTTATGCATATGTTAAATTTTTAATGCTTTGGATGAACGAAGTTGGATGGTATTTTTTTGAGGACTTATTTAAAAAGGGTTCATTTCAAAAATAAAAGTCCAACATCATTCAAAAAGGGAAGAATTATATCATTAAAGTTTTTTTTTTGGGATTTTTAAAGTGTTTTTTTGTTTCTTATTAAAAGAGAATTAAAAAAAGAGTTTTATTGGAAAGAGAATTTAGAGTCTTGTAAAGGTGAATCAATTTTCAAAAAAAAATATTATGGTTCGTTAAGCATAATAGTGTTTTGGGTTCAGAAAAATCTCTTTGTGTACGTGAATTTAGGGCCTTTCAAAGGCGAATCTCACTTTGTATTCATCATCCACATGTGTCTTATCACAGTGGGATTCACCATCATATTCACCATCCACGTTATAGTGGAATTCTTTAGCATTTATATGCTCTTACTCGGTTTCACATAGAGGCTTAAAATTCTCTCTCTACAATCTTTGTTGCTTCTTCTTCAGCCATATGCATGTCTGCATAATGGTTTTGCTTTTATAGTCTTCATGACCATCACCACTTTCGAGTGGGATTCTCCAAGCTTTGTTGTCCTCCGAGAGTCTTGCTCATCTACTCCCATACCTGTGACTGATTTCTCTATTGATTCTTCAAAATATTGTGACAAAATTTGTCGTTGTATGTCACCTGACTTTGTACCAAACTCTCCTTCCAAGAGCTTCCATGATTCCTCGGAAGATGTAGCTTTTGCTACCTTGTATAAGAATTTATTATCTAATGTATGTTTTATAAAAGCCAATACTAAAGCATCACATACTTCATCATATGGGTTATTAGACCAGTACTTAATTAACACTTTATATCGAAGATAATTTTGTGTTTTGAAAACCCAAAAATCAAAATTTTTACCTGTAAATTTTAACAGTGCTACCAGATCCATCCCGATCGATGCATCATTTACTTGTTCTGATTCATCAGTTGTCTTGTAGATTCATTGGTTGCAACGAGAACCTCTATGATCTCTTTAAAATGTTCTGGCTCTTCTTGTTGATTTCTTATTTTAATCTCCTTCAATCTTGCTTTGAAACCCATGAATGTTTTCTTTCTTCTGTCTTATGGTTGCTTCCTTATTGCATGACGCTTCCTTCCTTATCTCCCCCCAAAAAATGATTTTCAATATGTGCCGCTATAAGGAACAATCTTCACTAGATCCATGTACACAAAGGGATTTTTTGAGCTCAAAACATTGTCATGCTTAAAAAACCATAATTTTTTTTTTTTTTTGAAAATCGATTCACCTTTGTAAGGCCCTAAATTCTCTTTCAAATAAAGCCCTTTTTTTAATTCTCTTTTAATGATATAATTCTTCCCTTGTTGAATGAGGTTGGACTTTTATTTTTGAAATGAATAGCATCCAACTTCGTTCATCCAAAGCATTAAAAAATTAACATGTGCATAAAAATGTTTTGGATGTTTCGCACGAAATCGTGGATGCCGTGAGTGAGGTCGTCGACCTTTTAATTGGAGACCTGAAGCATATCTATCTTTCATGCTCTTGTTGACTTTAACGTGCCTTTAACATGCCTTAATTGGAGACCTGAAGCATATCTATCTTTCGCATCCTGAACTTCCGGAGCCATTTTGAGGCCCTAAACGAAGTTTTTTGGGCATCGTTTTTCCAGCAAATCTGATTCCATTCCGGAATCTACATTCACAATTAATTGTTGTAGTCCTTAGATAGATATTTCTAACAATGTATCATGTGTGTCAAACGAAGGTAGTATGCCAAATTTATGACCCCGGGAAATTGATGCACCAATTTACCCCGATGGGGCCCATATTCTGGCGTTTCATCTCCCAGGGTTAGGTTTTTGGATGTTTAGGGTTTTCCATTGTTTCTAAATAATATATAGGCCTTCAAGACTCATTGTAACATAGATTTCAGAGGCATATAGGGACCACATCTCTTCTTAGAGATAAGCTACCAGTGCTCTAGCTAGTTTATTTCCATTCTGTCTATAAGCAAATTTCAGTTCTTTGATATTAATGAAATGAAGTGTTATTTCCGCTGCATATTTGTATTTATGGTTATATGTGTATTCTATTTCATTCCTACATAAATCCAGATCAGTGGTATCAGAGCAGTCTTCCTTTTTCTCGATCCTTCTTTGCATGTCCCCAACGAGGTCGGGGTATAAGGAGTTAGGGCTCGATCTGGTTGAACCTTTGCAAGATTAGCCTCGCAAACCCTGAAGGCCACCCATGGGGGACGAAAAGAAAGATGAGGGAGTAGGATATCATATCAAAATATTGCTCGAGGAGGCCCTCGAAAAACAAAGGAACGCGATGATGGATAACTTTGCCCAGATCCTTCAACGACTACCCACTTGCGGCGCATCTGCATCCAACAGCCACTCTGGAGGCGCGACTCCCTTTAAGGTACAAGTAAACTTTGACATTCCCATATTTGAGGGTCAAATAGATTCAGATGCCGTAGATAGATGGTTGAATCTATTAGAAGGATATTTCTTGATTCATGACTTTTCCAACCGGGAGAAGATTATTTTTTCACTCCTCAAAGATACCCCCCATGTCAAGGACTGTTGGGAAACCTACTGTGAGAAAAAGGACAAGACAAAACCCTCTCTGTTATCATTCGTACCCACTTGGAATTCTTTCCGAGACACCATAAAGGAACAATACTATCCCGTGGGGAGCTATGAGGACAAGTACATACAATGGACCACGCTACGACAACAAAGGGATCAAGATGTGCATGAGCTGGCGAATCTGTTCCATACCTTGCACACAAATTTGGGTATCAAAGATTCGAAGAAACAATTGGTGCTAAAGTATCATATTTGTCTGCATAGATATATTCAAGAGGAAATGGAGTTCCTCAACATCTCCTCGCTTAGTACGACTTACCAGTACACTGTCAAGATTGAGTAGAAATTCAAACAGAAGAAGAGAGACTTTGGATCTATGAATCAAAAGCAAGGGAAAGGTGCCCCCAAACCACATAACAAAGGACAAAGCCAAGGTATGGCAACCCAATACAACCTGTCAAAGCTTCAAGCAGAGAACAACACCGCGAAGCCAAAGAAGGACACAGGAAAGTGGTGTGAGTTCCATAAGAGCTCCACTCACAACACAAGTGAGTGTTGGGCCAAGAAATTGCTGGTGGTCGAGATGAGGGCTTCTGAATCAAATGCATGCTCCAACTCTGAATTAGAACCTAACAAGGGGAATGACAAAGGGAGACAGATTATTTATGCAGAGCCCAACGCCATTGTTGCTACTATGAAGATCTAGAAGGAGGAATTGGAAGATCCAGAGGAGGAGGAGCGTCTCTTCCACTCCTAGATGTGGGTAAAGGGTTCCCCACTATAGTTCACTGTCGAAAATTGGAGCCAAAAGAACCTCATTTCAGTAGACGTCGTGAAATGGTTGGGCTTGCCGACCACAACACACCCACAACCATACACCATCGGGTGGCTTCACCAAGGACTGGATCTCCGCATTAGCCAGCAGTGCCGCCTTCCCTACAACATCAAGCCCTTCATGAATGAGGTATTATGTGACATTGAACCTCTTGATGTTTGTGATGTATTATTAGGCCAACCATACTTATGGAAGTGACATGATGTGTATGAGTCCCAGCCCCACATTGTTATTGTTACTTTGGGAAATAAGTTGTACAGGATACTAGAGGTACCATGGCCTGCCGCTATCTCTTTGGTTACTGTAAAAAATGCAATAAGCTCATTGCAAAAACTAGAAAATTTGTTTTCCTGGTGATCTGCCTCAGGGCAAGAAGAATACTGTGGCCACGACCTCCAAACAGGGCTCCTCTACACACAAAAAAAAATGGACAAGGTTGTGGAGGAGTATGGGGACATCTCCACCTCACCCACAGGGGTGCCTTTGCACTATCATAACGATGAAGATCTATCGGCAGTCTATTCTGGAGAACGATGAAATCAAGAGGTAGATTTAGGAGTTGTTGCAGAAAGGTCACATCCAGCCGAGTTCATCACCCTATGGGAGCTCGATCGTGTTGGTACAGAAGAAGGATGGGACTTGGAGACTCTATATTGACTATCGGACATTGAACAAGATCAATGTCCGGAATAAGTACCTAATCCCACGGATTGATGACCTTTTGGACCAACTCAAAGGGGTGAAATATCTCAGCAAGATCGACTTGAATTCTGGGTATCACCGGGTACCAATCGAACTCTCCGATGTGTGGAAGACTGCCTTCAAAGCTAAGGAATGCATTTTCAAATGGTTGGTCATGCCTTTCGGCTTGACGAATTCTCCCGCAACTTTAATGAGGTTGATGGACGACATCTTGTGGCCATTAACCAACTCATTTGTAGTGGCGTACTTGGATGACATTATGATCTTCAGCTAGACTTTGGAAGAGCACCTCCACCACATCCAACAAGTCCTCCAAACACTGCGGCAACACAAGTTGTGTGCCAATTTGGAGAAGTGCACTTTTGGCATGACCCAGGTTCAATATCTGGGATACATTATTGATGAAAGGGGGGTGCTTGTGGATCCATCCAAGATCCAAGTCATTTAGGATTGGCCAGCCCCAACCAATCTAACAGAGCTTCGCAACTTTCTGGGTCTTGCTAATTTCTACCGCAAGTTTGTGTTGGGATTATCTCATATCACTTGGCCCTGAGTCAAGTCACCAAGGGAGGAGTGAAAGAAAAATTCTTTTGGTCGGAATCTCAATAGAAGGCATTCGTAGAATTGAAACATCGCCTCTGTTCTGCCCTAGTGCTCACATTACCAAACTTGCAACGACCATTTAAGATCGAGACGGATGCCTCTGACTATGCTATTGGGGCAGTTCTTACTCAGCAAGGGCATCCAGTGGCATATCACAGTGAGACATTGTCCAACACAGTCAGCAAGTATCCCACTTATGACAAAGAAATGTATTCCATTGTGCAGGCTTGTCGACAATGGAAGCATTAAATTTTGGGGAAGGAAATAATCATCCACACAGACCACCGACCCTTGCAGTTCATACAAACACAAGGGAAGTTACAGAACTATCGCCATCAGAAGTGGTCCACATATCTGCAACAGTTTCATTTGAATATCAAGTACAAGAAGGGTAGCACCAATAATGTTGAAGACTGCCTCAACCGATCACCGATCGTGGTGCTAACCACTGTTCTCAACTCTTGTGGGCACGAGACTTTTGATTGGCCACTTCTCTACAAGAGAAATCCAGAATTGGGTCACACATGCAAGGCACTCTTGGGGGGTATGCAAGTTCCAAATTTTCACCTCCAAGATGCACTGTTATGTCACCTAGGACACCTTTGTGTTCCTTCAAGCGAGTGTGCCAAGATGATATGGGAAGCACACTACAGTCAAGTCACTGGGAATTTTGGGGTCGAGAAAACAATGGCAGTACTACAAAATTATTTTTATTGGCCTAACCTTCGACAGGATGTCGGGAAGTACATCAGATCCTGTACTTCTTGCACCATTGCCAAATCGACCATCAAGGAGCAAGGCCTCTATACTCCTCTACCTACCCCTAGTCGACCTTGGGAATCCATCTCCATGGTTTACATGTCGATCCTTCCTTCTACTAAGCATGGAAACGAATGTGTTTTCATGGTCGTCGACAGATTCTCGAAGATGACCATTATGGTGGCCTGCAACAAGAATATCACAACAGAAGCCACTGCTAAACTCTTCTTTGAACGAGTGTGGGTGCACTTTGGGATCCCACAGTCTATCATCTCAAATCAGGACAGCAAGCTCCTCAACACATTTTTCTCCAGCCTCTGGTCAATTTTAGACACCAAGCTCACCAAGTCCACAGCTTTCCATCCCCAAACTGATGGCCAGACAAAGGTCGTCAACAAAATGATTGTACACATTCTAAGCATGTACAATTCAAAGCATCCACACACATGGGCTGAGAGCCTCCCCTATGTACAGAATAGTTATAATCAGGTTCTCCACAGCTCAGCTGGCCACAGCCCCTTTCAGGTGGGCTTGGGATTCCAACCATTATGTCCCATTGACATAGTCATGCCATTTGCGGCTACTCAGGCCGATTTGACTCATGTCCATTCTGAAGCTGAAAAAGCGAACAACTTCATCGAGCGCATTCAGCACATCCGCCAACAGGTTCATGAAATATTTGACAAGGACAATGCTAAGTACAAGCATCGACATGATCAACATTGGGTGCCACACAACTTCCAGGTGGGCAACAAAGTTGGCTACATTTGCAGAAGGAGCACCTCACTCAACCCTACCGCAAGCTTTGCCCACTCCGATATGGGTCGTACACCATCACCAAGGATTTAGGGAACAATGCATTCGAGCTCAGTATTCCACCATTCCTTGGTCTGCACCCAGTATTCAATGTGGATCGCATTCGTCCCTACTTCCCACCTCTACTAGACACCTCTGACATTGCAGAACAACTCCCACTGACATAGTTAAACCTAGACTGCATGGAATAGGTCACCACAGATTGTATCATGGACATGAAAATCAAGAACACTTGCCAACAGAAGATCCAACTGTATCGGGTTGTCAAAGTTGTCCAACTCCTGCACGAAGGCAAGTGGTTCACCAGGGACCAAGTTCAACAGAAGTTTCCTCATCTCATGGAGGAACTCAACGCAATGGGGAAAATTGCTTCCTAAGGGGGGAGGAATGATCCAAGTGGATATTGGTGGCCACCCGCCTATTCCACTTGGGGCCCATCATTGTCTCTTTCAGTTTTTCAGTTTTGGCACAACTTACTATTTTTAGCAGTTTTTCGGGTCCTGAACTTCCGGAGCCGTTTTGAGGCCCTAAACGAATTTTTTTGGGCATCATTTTTCCAGTGAATCTGATTACGTTTTGGAATCTACATTCGCGGTCAAAATTTGTAGTCCTCGGATAAATATTTCTAACGATCCATCATGTGCGTTAAATAGAGATAATATGCCAAAGTTACAACCCCGGGAAATTGATGTACCAATTTACCCCAACGAGGCCCATATTTTGGTTTTTCATCTCCTAGGGTTAGGTTTTTGGATGTTTAGGGTTTTCCATTGTTTCTAAATAATATATAGGCCTTTGAGCCTCATTGTAACATAGAGTTCAGAGGCATGTAGCCGCCACATCTCTTCTCAGAGATAAGCTACCAATGCCCTAGCTAGTTTATTTCCATTCTGCCTGTAAGCAAATTTCAGTTCTTTGATATTAATGAAATGAAGTGTTATTTTTGCTGCATCTTTGTATTTATGGTTATATTTGTATTCTATTGCGTTCCTGCATAAATATGGATCACCTTGTTTTCGTCTATTAGCTCCAACAATTAATGGACCCCACTTGACACTCATCACTATGTTTCACAACTCTTTTTGCTACTTGGTCTCACGATGGTAGCAGATAGGTTAACAAGCGACGATTTTTTTTTTTTTGCCTCTAGTTACATTAGTTAATGTAATGTTATTGGATTTTGCTCAAATGGTTGATTGCCAATATATACGAGAGATTTAAATACTTCGATGGTCGATGGTCGAAATGTAGACAAAAATGAGTTTTAAAGGGAAATTTCTCGTCGTTGTCAATACACAGAGACTAAAAATTTGAAATCGACTAAGTGTGGCTCAGTGGGTTTTTGCACTAGTTACCAAACTTTGCCTCAACTCTGTGATATTTCTGTTAACCTATAAATAAATAAATATTATACATAAAAAAATTATATTACACACATGGAGAAATCGATACTAAATATTGAATTCTGATTAAAGGGATAATAATCATTTACAAACCTGCATAGTATCTTTAAATATCTCTCGATCTATTCAACTCTCGCTCCTCTCTAAAAAACGTGTTTATTAAATCATGGAATTCTTTTAAGAAATTTCCTATTCAAATCTAACAACACATAACTAATTTCTACTTTCTCTAACCAAATCTCAAATTTGTCTAATTTATTCCTTGAACATAGAACTAAAATGACACTCCACATAACCTCTTAACAAATTCAAATTCTTTTAGACTATATCCAATTTAATTATTACAATTTCAAATGACTTTGAGAATACAAATTCCCTTGAAAATAAATTAAGAAACCAACACCCATACTAAATGGGTTTTTACCTAAGAAAGTCAAAGAGAAACTTGATTTGTAAATGCTCCTACATCAAAAAATAAATAATAATTTTATTATTTTATTATTATAATATTGTATTTTAGATATTTATAATGAGTTTATATTTTTTTATAGACTATTAGAGGAGTTTGAGTTGTTTCTAAATATATTTGATAATTTTTATAACAAAAACAACACATCAACATGAAAAGGATTGTAGAAATTATACAATATGCATGTATATCTTGGATTCACCGGATCTAACAATATGCTAAAGTTAAATACTGAATCGCTTTTACAAATATTTGCGGAATTAAAAACACAATCACCAATACAATATCATGAAGAAAGATCGATCACACACAACACAGATAATTTCCCGGGGAAAGCTTACAGCTGAAAAACCCACTATCTTCTATTGTATATTATATCATGGATCATGAAAAAATTACATACAAAACTCTAATCACAAGGGCTCTTAGTACATCAGCTAATTGTCTCACACTATCATACAAACATTGGGCCAATACATAGCCAATTTACTGCCTCCAGACATCCTACCTCCACTGTGCAATCCCTTATGGTAAAGAACCCTGAATAATGGATGCCTTGCCTGCCTTGACTACGTAAATATCAAGGGCTCATCCAATGTGTGTGTCCTTGCATGTGTGCAAGCGGATAATGTCACAACTGATAGTTTACTTCCCTTTCACCTAGAACTCAACTGGGTCTCCACTAGATCTGACATGCATGCAGTTAATAATAGTAAAAACATCAGTTGCATGTGAGATCACTATATGTGAATTAATTAATATTTAATTCACTTGATCTCTCACTAGTGTATCTGCAGCTACAACTAGCACAACTAACTTTAACTCACTTAACTGAGTTAAACTGATTTACAACTTGCACAACTCATGCACCACTGCACTTCCAACTCTGTTACAACTAGAATCACTTAGTTACAACTAAATTCAACCTGCATGTCCCACCAACCGACCTCTTAACTCGAAATTCACTTAGCTAACTAATTTGGCACTTCAGTTAGCTATTTTTAAGTTCTCGTTGAGAATAGATTATAGTTTAATGTCCATCTAATATTAAGGGATAATAAAAATAGACATGCATCTATAAATAGAAATTCACCTAAAAATAGTCTGTGTGGGCCCCACCCTAGTGTAGGTGCTTAATTTTCCCTAGGATCATGGATGTTGTTTTTGGATGCCAATTTCAATATTTCTTGTTGCAAATTTCAACACTCCCTCTCAACAAGAAAGGAATGTCCTTGCATGCAACATGCAACTCCATGCATGAGACATGCAACTCATGCATGCAAAAATTCTCGCACATGAAACTCTTGCATGCAACACTTCACTAGTGTTTATCGCACATGCAACCTTTGCATGCAACACTTCCAAAATTGAATAGCCTCCAAACAACTGAATCAGTATAATGCATATGTCATCAAAGTCTTCTGACTTGCTACTAGCTACTTGAACATATCTACTGGATCCTCTACGTTGCTGATATCTGCATCCATGCACTCTACACTTTCTTCCAACTCTGATCTGTGCTCCAGTATCTGACACTGTCACTTTGATTTCATGTCCTTCCGACATCTTACTGAATCAATCTAACTGATCCTGCTACTGCTTCTTTGTGGGCTCTTTGTAGCCAGGTTTGATTCATGAGATCCACACCATCTTAATGAATCCTGCCCAAAATTTCTTGTTAGGATTATTCATGCATGTCACCCCACCTCTCACCTAGTGGTATAGCTGCATGCACTCCCTCTGCACATCTGGCTCGAAATTTCTCTGCATGAGTGGTTGCTCCCACTCCATGATCCTCTGCATGTGCCTGCTCGACATCTTGAGGTTCACTCTTACCTGCATGCAAATCCAACTCCCTCTCAAGGGTCAATTGCATGACTCTCTCACCCTTCCCAATGATTGGAAGCTCTGTAGAAATCACATCTACATCAAGTCTATAGAGATTCTTAAATCGAATCCCAATCTTCTTGGCTTGTCCTATTGCTTTGTGTCGAAGGAAAATTTTTCCTTCACCAACTCGCACACATTGTAATTGTCCCACCATCACAAAATTTTCTAAAAAAATAGTTGATTTTAAATCGACAATATCTCCCTCATCCAACTCCGATTCAACTGATTTGTTTTTTCAATTTGGGTATTTTTTCGCAAGGAATCCAAATATACTAATTTTTTTCGAAAATTTTGCATCAAAAATTTCAAATATTCTCTGCAAACTCGCGCACCCAAATAATTCCTGCTCTCATACCATGTAGAAAATTTATAACACAGCTCCGATACCATGTAGAAATTATATAATATGCAAGTATATATTGAATTCACCCAATCTAAAAATATGCTAAAGTTAAATACTGAATCTCTTCTACAAATATTTGCAGAATTAAAAACATAATCGTCAATTACAATATCATGAAGAAAGATCAATCACACACAACACAGATAATTTCCAGGGGAAAGCTTACAGCTAAAAACCCCACTATCTTCTATTGTATATTATATCATTTATCATGAAACAATTACATACAAAACTCTAATCACAAGAACTCTCAGTACATCAGATAATTGTCTCACACTGTCATACAAAGATTGGGCCAATACATAGCCAATTTACTGCCTCTAGAAAGCCTCTCTCCACTGTGCAATCCTTGATGGTAAAGAACCTTAAATAATGGATGCCTTGGCTGCCTTGACTATGTAAATATCATGGGCTCATCCAATGTGTGTGCTTGCATGTGTGCAAGCGGATAATGTCACAACTAATAGTTTACTTCTCTTTCACCTAAAACTCAACTGGGTCTCCATTGGATCTGACATGCATGCAGTTAATAATAGTAAAAACATTAGTTGCATGTGATATCACTATATGTGAATTAATTAATATTTAATTCACTTGATCTCTCACTAGTGTGTCTGCAATTACAACTAGCACAACTAACTTTAACTCACTTAACTGAGTTAAACTAATTTACCACTTGCACAACTCATGCACCACTGCACTTCCAAATCTGTTACAACTAGAATCACTCAGTTACAACTAAACTCAACCTGCATGTCCCACCAACCAACCTCTTAACTCGAAATTCACTTAGCTAACTGATTTGACACTTCAGTTAACTCTTTTCAAGTTCTCATTGAGAATAGATTATAGTTTAATGTCAATCTAATATTAACGGATAATAAAAATAGACATGCATCTATAAATAGATATTCACCTAAAAATAGCCTATGTGGGCCACACCTTAGTGTAGGTGCTTAAATTTCACTAGGATCATGAATGTTGTTTCTGGATGCCAATTTCATTTTTTCTTGTTGCAAACTTCAACAAGGATGACCAAAACTCTATCCATGTTAATATTAATGTATCCATCTTCTTTAAATAATTATTCTTTAATTTTATTATTATAGACTTAAAAAAAATCTTTGATACCAATATTACATTTAATGTCCATTATCCACTCTTTATTATAATTTTTTTAAGCAATCAACATTTCATATAGTGTAATCACAATACTATGGAGATTCAAAGTGACACATTTCTTCCACCCTTATCTACATCTAAGCTATTGGCATAATGTCGAAATTTTTCTAAAATTGACTAAATAAAAATGAAATCTTTTTTAGATCTGAATATTAATTAGTAATAATTCTAAGAGTAGCAAGGTGATTGATTGTGTGAGGTTTTATTTTACTATTTTATAATTCTTCTTACCATTTATTATTATTTTTGTAAGAAGCAATTAAAAATTCTTCAATAGTTAAACAAGCCATACTACTTTCTAAGTACCATTT
This sequence comes from Pinus albicaulis, assembly GCA_034641835.2. Taxonomy (NCBI): domain Eukaryota; kingdom Viridiplantae; phylum Streptophyta; class Pinopsida; order Pinales; family Pinaceae; genus Pinus; species Pinus albicaulis. The sequence goes on from CM076576.1 coordinate 128,687,413, forward strand.
ATTATTATTTTATTTTAAAACATCTAATTTCTTTTTAAGGAATCCTTAACCACTTGATTGAAAATATGTTTAATCTGACATCATAGATAATAATCCCAAGTTTTTAATTCTAGGCTTAAATATGCTTCAATATCTGTATCCTTATTTTTTGAGATTAGTTGGGGAGGTTAGTTTGTTGAGTGGTAATTACATCAATTTATGATAATATTATTTGATTTTTAGCTTTTATGAAGATGATGTTAGTTTAAACATTTTAATTTGTTTTACAAAAAGTTATAGGTTTTTTCTTAAATTCCCATATTATATATAATTATGGTCAAATCATAGAGTTATTTATATGTGTAAAGTAATTTTGAAAAAGAAAGCCTTCGTTGAGAAATTTTTGGGAAATTAGATGAGAAAAAAAGAGAATCTAAGTGAAGGGTGGTTCCATGTTTGACTATGTCGGCAGTCATAAGGTCTTCACTTAGTGAACCTACAATATAGCATAAGCATTGGTGGAATTTTAAAGCATATCCTTAATTTTATTAGATATTAAATCTCTCTAAATCGATTTGTTGAACCTCCTCCAAAGACATTTTTCTAATAAAAATATCTCATATATTTACTAGATACTCCTCATTATAACCTCTAGTACTTATAAACCTAAAACCTCTTGACCCGTTGCATCTCATCCCACTCAGAGCTCCCCACTCGATGCATAATTTACTTTACAAATAATAGGGAATTTTGAGGTCAAAATGAGCCTCAAAACAAAATATGTACTAATAAAATTAACTTTAAAGGGACTAGTAAGTTTCAAGATGATGATGTCATTCCCAATGATAGATATTTTTTAAGGAAAAAGAAGGAAAACGACTTTTCTAATTGTATTTTCAGCTTATTTCTTATATGTTTACTTAAATTCCAAGTGTAAGTACCCATTGGATGCAAAATTAAATTCGACATCCAACTAGTACACACTCTCCATACTTTCCAATAAACTCACACCAAAAAAAATTCGAAAATACATGAAAAACAACCTATTTCAACATGTTTTTCATGTATTTTTAAATTTTTTCAGTGTGGGTCTACTCAAAAGTATGCAGAGTGGGTACTCATTGGATGCTGAATTTAATTTTCATCCAACAAGTGTCTACACAAAGCAATTGACTAATTATATAAGATTTTAAGTAAAAAATACAATTAAAAAAGAGGTAGTTTTCCTTCTTCTCCTTTCAAAATTCATAACTCTTGTTCCATTATTTAAACTATTATTTTACTATTTTTCTTAAAAAAAACTTATTTTAGACTTCAAAAATATTCTAATATTCTAATAATAAAATATTAGTTAACAAAATAAACTCTTATATAAACACTATAGTTGAAATATATATATATATATAGTTATAAAAAAATTTAAAAATAAATAAATAAATTTGAAGACTAATAAACCATGTTCTTTCATATAGCAGGAACCTCTAAACCACGACAGTGATCAGAGTATTTTGTATCTATTTAAAAATCATACAATCAAAAGGAAGCAAATTTATTAAAAAGCATACAATCAAGGTGGAAGAAAATATATTAAGGTGATAGCAAGATATAGAAAATGAATAAAAAACTATAATTCATGGTATTAAAGTTATTAAGAAAATGTACTTGAAATTATGATGCTTCCATAATCACATGTTTGGGAAACTGGAATTCTAGATTAATAATTAGTTGTATAAAAGACACAAAATAGATAAACAACCTATCTCGGAGAGATTTAAAATAATTTATATATTTATTTTTTAATTAAAAACAAAATATCATAGGAGCGTCACTCATGAAAGCAGGTCCAAAAGTAATTTTTGGATAAAAGTTATAAAAAGATAGAGTTATATTTGTTTTCAAAGATACATTTTCCTATCATGGTATAGGAAATGGTTTTGATAAAGTCTAATTATATCAATTTGTAGTATTATATTTTTCTTTATTGCTTTTATATATATATATAACTAATTTAAAAAATGAATTTTAGTATAGTTTAAATATTTTTTGGGTTTTTTTTTTTAATTATTTATTTTTAAAAATATAAATAGAAATGTAAAAAAAAATAAAAATAAAAATTATAAATCTCTATTTATTAAATTTTTTTATTAAAATATTAAATTTTTTTAATTTCAAAAATCTATTATTCTATCAAAAGTATTCTGATATATTTTCTTAGACTTTAAAGCCCTAAATCATATTAGAGGTTTGAAAACAACCATTTCCTTTTATGACAATAATTTTCTAATCATAAAAAAAAAGATTCTAAGTAAATTTTTCATATAAAATCTCCATTGTATCATATTTTATATGATAATGGAATAATTCTTATAAATATTTTAAAATTTGATTTTTGTTTTTTGTTTTTAAAGAGAATATATATTTTTTTATCATTCACACTTCAAAATGTTAGATAATTTAAATATTTTAAGATGCGATGAAAATTATCTATATTGTTGTTAAAATTTTTATAAAACTAGCACGACCATATTAATAAATGTGTTTGATAAACTTTGATTTACATATATCAATCACATACACAAACAACATTAGTTAACGTAGTTGAAGAATAACAATAAATATACTTAATATTAACATTGATATTGTTAAATATATTATTATTATTATTATTTATTATAGGTTAAATACTAATTACGCGAAAGGGGTTTTCTTTATGAGATTGGGTGGACAAACACTATTTACTCCACCCAATCAAAACACTTTCCTATCGCTCTTCCAACGAATTGTATTTTGACAAGTGTCGGCAGCTCATTGCCTCCTCCACCAGTCGCATCGCTGCCTCTGCCAACTGCTGCCTAGAACGATTTCGTTTGGTAATAACGAAGCGACCGCGACCTCCGTCCAGGTGCTACCCATGGTCGCATCGCCGCCTCTGCAGTTGCGGCCTAGATATCCGTTTGTCCAAGAATCCAAAACCCACCAACATATCCAGCATAAGGGAGGAGATAGGATAAGGGAAGCAGAGGAAGCGCAGAGGTTTAAGAAGACATGGCTACGGTGAGGGTTTGGGTAGCCGTGGAAGGGTTTCGCAGCAAGAAAGGGAGGCTCGCAGTGGAAATTGAAGCCTCTTTAAACTATGAAAATTCTTGAGGCGAGTTGGGAGGCTTTGCGGTTACTCTGTGCAGTTTCAGCTGAAAAAAGTGGTGGAGAAATCGCAGAAGTGGATCCACTTTTGAGCCTTGCAGACTCGGAATGTCACGCAGATAATGCAACAACAAATCAATGGTCTACAAGGGCAGTTAGAGGAACCTGATCGATGTTGGGTGAAATGGAGAAGAGGCTCTGGAAAATGTATCGGATTTCATGAGGTAAATTGGGAAAAAAGTTGAATTTCGTTCATTGATGGACATGGGCATACCGTTACAGCTTGCTGCTGATGGAATTCATAGATTTATTTCTTTGATTAGAGGCAGAGAAAGGGCGATGGCAGCGTCTGGATTCTTCAATTTTCCCTCTAATTTTTCAGATGGGAGGGTCCTTTGTATTAAAGGCAGTAGTACCTCCAATGGAACTGTTAATCAATATGTTGTCGCTTTTCCCGAGGCACTTCCACCCAATCATCTGTTCTTGAGAGGACACACACTTATATCTGAAAATAGCTACGATTTCGTCAATCTGTGCCATTCTTTCACGAATGTTTTGCCCTTCTTTTACTAGAAAACTAAGAGTCAACGCTCCATTTCCAACAGAATCGTGCTTTTTCAATTGGGGCGTCTACAATTGGGCATCGAAGACTGGATCATAATAATTTTGGAGGCAACTGGTTTGAGGCCATAGATCGAAACTCTGAGCTATGATGTATGACATGTTTGCTTCGAAAATGCCGTTGTGAATCATATGGGACTACTCTGCACTCTAGCACTATGTTGTCACAATAAACCCAATCCTAGTTCACAACCTCGACTATCAGAAGAATCCCACCTGCTTTATGCTGGAACTATATAATTAAGAAGAAATCCATGCCTTAGGCCAAACAATCGATGCGTCCAGACCCTTCCTTCCACTTTGCATTCGAACTTATGCTCTGATAGAATGCCTGCATTCACCCTGGCTTAGAGATCTTAGATGGAGATGGACCGCCCCTTCATAAATGTAATTACACTTTGTTGGGAGATATGGGCCATGATGTAATTTCCTTTTCGGCATCAAGGGATTTGAACCCTTGTTCCAGATCCTTCAATAGGCATCTAGAATTCCAACATGCCCGCATTGGTTTTCATCCTCTTATGGGACCTTTCACATTCTTGACCCACCACAACATATTCTCTTCCTCCTACTTGCCCTTTCTGTCGAGTAGCATAGCACAACTAGTGGTTGTCCCTCCCAAAGAGAGCTGCACTGACACTGATTCTTCAAAGACTAACGAACCATGAGCATCTAATAGTTTCAATGAGGGGAGAAATAATTTCTAAGGAATCTCAGCCAAGGGATCTTTTGGGAAGATAAGTGCAAAAGGGTCTGGAAAAATTTCAGACAACAATGATTGGATGGAACAAAAACCTTGATTTGTGATGCCAAATATACCAGTTAAAATTTCAACCTATGCTATGGCATTACTAGTCAATCCTTGCACTCCCATCCTTATAGATATTGCGGCTAGGAAGAAACATAAATCTTTCCAAAATGGATTTGGAAGAAGACTATAATGCTACATTTATTCATTCAAGAATCAAACCTTGTTTGATTGCAAATGGAGCAAATGGTCAGAGTTTCTCACATGGGCCGAGTAATTTTTGGTTCTACGGCTTGAAGACTTCTTGATGTATGAAAGGGTTGTTTAGTAGTTTTTACCAAGGTATACATATTTAATGTGTAGATGAATTGAACCTTATTTACTGTGTATATGAATTGAATGTAACGGAAGTTGTTTAGGTTTTTGAGTTCAAACAAGAAATATGCAGACAATATTTCAATGATGACCCTGATTTGTCTGGTACTAGTTTTTTTTGTTCAACGATGACCTTTATGGATTAGTTTTTGTTTTTCAATGATGACCTTTATGGAGGCCAATCGAGCATGGGAGAAAAAAAATCATTCTTAATACACAATATGGAAAATTTATCCACTAAAAGCAAACTGGAAACCATGGGTTTGACATAGACCTTACAACAATTCAGTTTTACAAAAAGAAATTATAAGGAATTCTTGCACAGGCAACCAAGTTTTAAACAAATATTACCGTCTTGTTGAGATTGCAACAAGATGATGAGCTTAGTGGAAAGAAGTCGCCTTCACTAAGTGGGCCCGCAAGCTATTTTTGGCGCAAAGTCTATTTTTAGACATATGGATCATGTTCTATGAGTTGCAAGATGCTATTTGTGGATGGTTGGTCAAGTCGGAAAAAATAGATGGACTTCTATTTTTAGACATATCATAATCTATTTTTAGATCGCTACTCTAAAAGATATGTCGAATATTATTAGCTCTAATAATATTTCCGACCGAAACATTATATTATCCTCTTGGAGCACTTCAAGCTCATGCTCGCATGTGGCACATGTACAGACAAGGAATTACGCTATTCCTAGGGTTTAGTGGAGCTATTGCATGTTGACTTTGCTTAGGAACTCATGTGACAGAGTTTGGTGGAGTTGATTTCCAGGAGTTAATGGAGTCGTGTCTGCTGAATTTTTGCTTAAACATAGTTGAGCTAGTTGTATCTAGTATAACTGATCGATACACTATATATGAATTAATTATTAATTAATTCACTAATTATAAACCCATTAATCAACTAAAGAATACATCAGTTAACTTTAGTGCATGGACAGTTTCAGTGGAGACCAGTGGAGAGGTAGGTGAAAGAGCAGTGTGACTATCAGTTGTGATTATACTGGTGCATGAGTTTGCACCACACATTGATGGAGATGCCAATGAGGATTGTGAAGTGCATACCAGAGGGATTCAAACTTGGATTGAGCTATTATTCATCTTTGATTGCGCAATAGAGGCAAGCTAATAGGTGGAGCAGATTGGAGCATGTGTTTTGCTAGATCTGAGCTTGTGTAGTGTGTAACAATTGGAGATTGTACTGAGAGCTTGTGAGGAGTTGTACAATGATTGTTACATGATCTCTATCATTATAATATACAGATAGTTGGGGGTTTTCAGCTTTAAGCTTTCCCATAAATACTGTGTTTATATGTATGATTGTTTATGGTTTTAATGTGCGCATGCGATTGCTTATATTTCCGCACAATATATATATAGTCAAATAGTGATCAGGAGAATCTCGGTGAATAATATATCATTTATTCAAATTTCTACATGGTATCAGAGCGATATTGATCATTGGAGCAATTGCAAAACATTGAAGCGGTTGAGTTTTGTGCCGGTGGAATTCGAATTTGCGGCAGTGTTTTCTTGGTGTCGAAGTTGAGATGTCTTTCAACGGATTGCGATTGGAGTATGCCCTTGAGGGCAGCTCAAATTATATTGCATGGAAGGACAGAATGGAGGCGGTGCTGGATGATAATGGGTTGAAGGAGTTCATATATGCTGAAGTTCCAAAGCCTACTTCTAGTGATGCTGCCGTACTTGAGGCATGGCAAAAGAAGACAACAAAGTGTCAAAGGATTCTGTTGGAGGGTGTGAAGGATCACATAGTGTTCAGCCTTCATGGTAAGGCTTCTCCATTCTTGATGTGGAAAGCCTTGACAAATTTATTCCAAAGCAAGAGCGACTAGAGGAAGTTGGCGCTCAAGGATAAACTCGAAACATAAAGATGGAGAAAGGCGATGCGTATGCCCAAGTACCTCACGGTTCATCCAATACAGGGATGAGTCGGGAAGTGTGGGGGTGACTCGTTGATGATGAGGACTTGGTGAGCTTGGCTCTCCTTGGGCTTCTGAAGAGTTGGCATTCCTATCAGGACTCTGTCAATGGTTGGGAGAAATTGCCAGGATGGGAGCGACTTTGGTCGGATCTTGTGCAAGAGGAGATAAGGCGGAGTACCAGGGATAGATCTTCATCAAAGGCATCTGATGAAGAAAATTGCGCTTTGGCTGCCAAAGAAAAGAAGGGGAAGAGCAAGAAAGCTTCTCATTCAGGTGCGAAAGGCAAGAAGAAGGACATGTCCAAGGTGAAGTGCTTTCACTGTCACCAACACGGACATTATGCCACAAATTGTCTGCAGAAGAAGAAAAATAAGTAGGTTGTTGGATCTGCAAAGGGAGAGGCCTTAGCCCCGCAGTTTGAGCTAGATTTTTCGCTGATCACATGCTTGGTATCAAGTGTGATGGGTTCAGTTTGGTTCTTGGACAGTGGTGCCTCTTTTCACATGATAGGAAATCGAGATTTTTTTTCTGATCTGGATGAGAAAGATCTTGGAGTGCACATCGAGATGGGCGATGATGGTAGATACGTTGATGACATGAAACCAAGACGTGTACCATCATGCTTTTCCTGGAAGAGTTTGGTAAACCCTTCGTATTGAAGGAAATGATGCATCTTCCAAGATTGAAGAAGAATCTTATCTCCGTGGCGATGTTAGAAGACAAGGGATATGATGTTGTCTTTCACGAGGGAAAGGCTTTCCTGCGTAGTAAGGCAACTGGTGAGACCCGGAGGATAGGGGTTTGTGTTAATAACCTTTATCAATTGTAGGTAGATGGCTGCGCAGCAATGGTAGGCAAGGCAGAAGGAGTGGTGAGTTTTGGTGTGCCAAGATGATGGCGAGTTGTGGCACCCAGATCGGGCCACCTTCACCATGGAACTTGAAGATACCGCAACGCATTTCTACTGGCTTCCTAAAGGCACTTGCGCAGATATATCAAGGTACGTGTGTACTTTGGGAAAATTTGTGAAAGCCACCTTTCACAAGAAGGATAGTCGCGCCACGATGATCCTTGAGAGAATTCACATAGACGTGTGTGGACCTTTCTCAGTAGCTTCGACAGCAAAGCACAGGTACTATGTGATATTTGTCGATGATTTTTCTCGTAAGTGCTGGATCTTCTTCATGTAGAAGAACAGTGAGACATACTCAAAGTTCTGTGAGTTCAAGGCACTGGTTGAGAAATAATCGGGGAAGCAGGTGAAGGCTCTTAGGAGCGAAAATGGTGGTGAATTCATCTCTGGCGAGTTCAAGGACTTTTGCAGTGCAGAAGGAATTCGAAGAGAGCTCATAGCACCTCGTAACCCACAGCAGAATGGGGTTGCAGAGCAAATGAACAAAACGATCTTGGGTGCTGCACGGGCGATGTTGCATGATCAAGGCCTTCCCATACACTTGTGGGCTGAGGCATGCAATACTGCGGTTTATGTGAAAAACCGTTGTCCCCACAGGATACTTGGCATGAGTACACCCGAGGAGGCATTTGTTGGTAAGAAGCCTGATATTTCCCATTTGAGGATTTTTGGTTCACCTGTTTACATTCATGTGACGAAGGATGCCAGGAAGAAGCTGGAGCCGACTGCGGAGGTTGGGATATTTGTGGGGTACACTAATACGCCCCACAACTATCGTGTGTATTTTCCAGATAGTCGCAAGACTGTTGTGCGACGGGATATCAAATTTCATGAGGAGAAAGCCATGAAGTGTTCGCTTGAGAGGGAGCCACACTTGCATGCAGATGAGGAGCTATTAGTTCCTAAGGATGAGCCTCAGGATGTGGATCAACCATAAGAGGAGGTTCATGGAGTGGAAGAGACCACTCATGCAGCGCCAACCATCAGAGGGCAGAAGCGCACTAAAGAAGCTGAGCGACTGGCTCAAGATGCAGAGAAGGTTGTAGGAGCACCTACATCACAGCGTAGACAGAGATAGTCACCTGATCGATATACTGGATACATGGCTCTTGTGAGCAAGTGTATCGTGACAGAGCCATCCTCTTTCGAGGAAGCTGTGGAGGACCCCGCATGGGTAGATGCCATGGTGGAAGAGTATGATTCGATTGTAAGAAACAATGCATAGGAGATTGTCCCGAGATCGGAGGGGAAATCAGTGGTGGGTTTGAGATGGATCTACAAAGTGAAGCAGGTAGCTGACGGGAGTGTGGAGAAGTACAAGGCAAGATTTTTTTCCCGAGGCTTTTCACAGATTGAAGGGATCGATTATGAGGAGACCTTTGCACCTGTCACAAGGTATTCTTCCATACGGATGATCCTAGCTCTCTCAGCACAGATGGGGTGGCACATTCATCAGATGGATGTGAAGACTGCGTTCCTCAACGGAGTCATTGAGGAGGAGGTGTACATAGAGCAGCCCGAAGGTTTCGAGATCTTTAGTAGCGAGTCGTATGTGTGCAGGCTCAAGAGAGCGCTGTATGGGTTGAAACAAGCACCTCATGCTTGGTACACACGGATAGACAATTATTTCACCAGACTTGGATTCTCCAAGAGTGAGGCAGATCCTAACCTATACCAGATTGTGGTGGAGGGTAAGTTGCTGATCATTGTAATTTACGTAGATGATTTGATTTTGACAGGTGATGAGCTATTGATACTCTCATGCAAGGAGGATCTTGCAAAAGAGTTTGAGATGAAGGAATTGAGCCTCCTTTACTATTTCCTGGGATTGGAAATTTGGCAGCGCAGTGATGGACTGTTTGTTTCTCAGGGTAAGTATGCCCGGGAGATACTGGAGAAGTTCAACATGCATGGCTGCAAGCCTATTGATACTCCTCTTCCTGGAGGTTGGAGGAAGGAGGATGCTACATTAGCGGAGGTAGTGGATGCCACTGTTTATCGACAGTTGGTGGGGTCGCTTATGTATCTGGTCAATACACAACCCGATATATGCTATGCAGTTAAATAGCTTTCACAAGCTATGGTTAAGCCTACCAAGCTCTTTTGGAAGGCGGGGAAGCATGTGTTGAGATATCTCAGAGGCACATCGGGATATGGATTGTGGTACAGACAGTCGGATGAGGTGAAGCTGTGTGGCTTCACGGATGCAGATTGGGCAGGGAGCCCAACGGACAGAAAGAGCACATCTGGAGGGATTTTCAGTATCGGTCGTAGACAACGCCTTCTTTGGCACAAACAGAAGCAAGATCCGTGGAACCCGGCCCGCGCATGAGGGTGGCATATGCAACGAGTTTGTGGCTGCACGCGAGGCTACATGGATGAGGAAGATCCCGGCTCGTTGTTCTGCCCACACTTAGAGCCTACCGTGATTTATTGTGATAATCGTAGTTGCATCAAAGTCTCTGCTAATCCAAAGATTTCATGATAGATCTAAACACATTGACATCCGGTATCATCATATCAGAGATTTTGTGCAGCGGAAGATCATGTTACTTTCATACATTCCCACGGAGGATCAGGATGTTGATATCTTAACGAAGGCGCTCACCAGGAGCAAATTCGAATACCACAGGGGCAGGATAGGGGTTGCAGATAATCCATATCTTGTTAAGAGGGAGTGTTGAGATTGCAACAAGATGATGAGCTTAGTGGAAAGAAGTTTCCTTCACTAAGTGGGCCCACAGGCTATTTTTGGCGCACAGTCTATTTTTAGACTATGTCTATTTTTAGACATATGGATCATGTTCTATGAGTTGCAGGATGCTATTTGTGGATGGTTGGTCAAGTCGGAAAAAATAGATGGACTTCTATTTTTAAACATATTGGGCGGAATCTATTTTTAGATTGCTAGTCTAAAAATAGATATGTCGAATATTATTAGCTCTTAATAATAATTGGACTCTAAACATTATCTTATTCTCTTGGAGCACTTCAGTTAAGTGCACAGATGTGGCACATGCAGCAGCCAGGAGGAATTACGCTATTCCTGAGGGTTTAGTGGAGCTATTGCATGTTGACTTCAGTTAGAACTCATGTGACAGAGTTTGGTGGAGTTGATTGAGGAAGTTAGTGGAGTTGTATTCAGTTTAACTGAGTTAAACATAGTTGAGCTAGTTGTATCTAGTCTAACTGATTGATACACTAGTGAGAGTGGTGTGAATTAATTATTAATTAATTCACTAATTATAAACCCATTAATCAACTAAAGAATACATCAGTTAACTTCAGTGCATCGACAGTTTCAGTGGAGACCAGTGAAGAGGTAGGTGAAAGAGCAGTGTGACTATCAGTTGTGACTATAATGGTGCATGAGTTTGCACCACACATTGATGGAGATGCCAATGAGGATTGCGCAGTACATACCAGAGGGATTTGAACTCAGGATGTGCAATTATTCATCTTGGATTGCGCAGTAGAGGCAGGCTAACAGGTGGAGCAGATTGGAGCATGTGTTTTGTATGATCTGAGCTTGTGTAGTGTGTAACAATTGGAGATTGTACTGAGAGCTTGTGAGGATTTTGTACAATGATTGTTACATGATCTCTATCATTATAATATACAGATAGTTGGGGGTTTTCAGCTTTAAGCTTTCCCATAAATACTGTGTTTATATGTGTGATTGTTTATGGTTTTAATGTGCGCATGCGATTGTTTATATTTCCGCAATTAATGATCAATGGTAGAAGAGGTTATGTATTATGGTAGAAGAGGTTATGTATTATGCATGAAGCTCAAATAGTGTGTGATCAGGATAATCTCAATGAATAATTTAACAGTTATTCAAATTTCTACACGTCTTCACGAGGAAATTCATTCCTGCTAGCTTTTCCCAAGTTTTGGGACACAAAGACCCTAGACAGAATCAAACTAGATGGAATGCAAACAAAACACAATTCAGTTTAAATACTTATGTATTTCAGGCTTCTGCATTATTAAAACTCCATCACAATGAATTTTTTTTTCTTCTAGCTAACTTGAATGGAGATGAATGTTAAATTTTCAGACCATATTAAATTGACCTACACTCCTAATCAAAAGCCTAAGTGGCTAAAATTACTTTAACTTACCAAAACTTCAAGTATAGGATTTCTAAATCTAAAAACATAACTCTGAAATATGAACAAAAGCTACAAAATTGCAGTAACCCATCACATCACTTATTATTAATTCAAAAGAAGAAATGATTACACAACTTGCTAATTACTCGATCAAAATAAAACTAAATGGCACTCATCCATTCTGCATTATTTTATATAGATGAAGGAAAGGATTTTACAAAATAGACTTCCTAAGTTTAGAAGAAAAACCCAAAATTTGGAGTTGCCTTTTCAGTGTCTTATTCCACTAATCAAGAAGACAACATTGAAGATAATATTTATGATGCTGCCGAATTTGAGGTTTGATGCATTTGATTTGATCAATTGTGTACCATTGAAGTTCAGGATTGTGGGCATCAAATGTGTGCCCACTGCACTCTAGCACTATGTTTTCACAATAAACCTAATCATACCACAACATATTATCCTCCTCTAACTTGCCCTTTCTGTCGCAGTAGCATAGCACAATTAGTGGTTGTCCCTCCCAAAGAGAGCTGCACTGACACTGATTCTTCAGAGAATAATAAACCACGAAAATCTAAGAGTTTCAGTGAGGGGAGCAACAACAGTTTCAAAGGAATCTCAGCCAAGGGATATTTTAGAAGATAAGTGGAAAAGGGGATGGAAAAATTGAGGACAACAGTGATTTGATGGAACAAAAACCTTGATTTGTGATGCCAAATATACTATTTGAAATTTCAACCTATGCTATGGCATTACTAGCCAGTCCTTGCACTCCCATCCTTATAGATATTACTACCACGATGAAACATAATTCTTTCCAAAATGGATTTGGAAGCCTATAATGCTACCTTTATTCGTTCAAGAATCAGATGGAATTTATTAGCTCTATAACTTGTAGTTTGTAATAGTTCAAGAATGTGTAGGAATCACATTGGAGCTTATCCATTCCAGAACTAATATATCTATTTTTGCTCTCAGTGTATTTTAGTAGAGGACTACTTACAGATTTGCTTCTTCAATTGGGAATTTCTAAGTAAAATATTGGTTTGTAATGGCATCGTTCAAAATTAGTAAGTTGTCCCATGTGTTTTAGATATCGAAACCTTATATTGCCATGATTTCCCTACAATTTGGGTATGTGGGTATGAATATTATGACTAAGGTTTCTCACAATGGAGGAATGAGTCACTATGTTCTAGACACGCCATTGCTACGATTGTCATGGCTCCTTTTGCCTTTTTTATTTGAAAGGTATGATAAATTATTGTTTAATCTTTTCCTTTTTTTTAATGGAAAGTAAATATTGATGTTAATCATGAAGGGAATAAAAAATGCTAGGTCTAAACTTCTATATTTATAAATTTTTGAGGTCTTTATTTTGTTTCTTTCGTCATCTCATGTTGAGGTTTGTACTTTGTTTCCTTCTCGTTTTTTTCTTTGAAAAGTTCTGCGCTAAAAATAGATTTACAATGCTTTATGGTTGTAACACTGTGGTATTTATTAATTACACTATAATGACATTAATATTTTATTTAGGTTTTTTATATCTACAATTTAGATTTTCTAATAATTTTGGAATTTGAATCACAAGAGAAAAATGAAATATTTCACTTAATTTATTAAATTCAAAAATCTGAAATCCAAATAAGAATCACTTACTTTCACTAGCCTTTCTAAATTCTAATTCTGCCTTTTCAATATAGGTAGTACTTTCACTTAACATTGCATTGTAGGAGGTGTGACCCAAACTCACTTTTTTGACTTTCTACCTCATATTCGCGTTGGCCTTATAAGGGTGGGTATTTTAGTATTGTTTACTTCTCATTGCAACTAGAGATATGTTGTAGTGAAGACTAAAAGTTGAATTTTGGTGTATGCATATAGGCCTGTATTTGATCAAAATGTCTATTATGCTGGTCTGAAACTCACCACTCCCACTTTTTCCTATGCACTAAGTAATACACTCCCTGCAATGACTTTTTTAATGGAAATTTTGTTTAGATAACTGCATTGTTCTTACTATATTTCTTTACCTTTTTCTCATAGGAATGTTGTGAAACACTATTACAAATTTAAGTGATTAAGTTTAATATGTTTTTATAACATATATTGAGTTTTGGATCAATGGTAAATGGATTAGTGAGTTGAAGAAAGATGGTGAATGAACATATAATTAAATTATGACAAATCATCAATTCAAACTTGTTATAGATTTATGGACTAAAAAATTATATTTTAACACAACATTTAAAAACATATATATTTTTAAGAAAAAAACATCAAAATTTACGCATCTAAATTTTTCTTCAAATAATTTCAGGGATTATATATTCTATTCTAATTACTTATATATTTTCATGTTACAAAATGGAAAGATTGAGTATGAAACAAGTACGTAGCTAGGCAAAGATAGCAGGAACCCTATTGTCAGTTGGTGAAGCAATGTTGATGAAATTGTACACAGGTCTCGTTGTTCACTTGTTTTGGTCTCCACAACCACACCACCCTCATCATGAAAAATATGTAAAGTCTCCCTTAGTTGTCGCTGGTAAAGACTGGGTTAAGTGTCCTCTCTTGATAATTCCCTCATGCCTTGGTTGGGCAATATTTTTCATTCTTAAGGTGGTTACCATGTTCATGCATAATTGAAACTGTTTCCATGTTTCTATTGAGATGTAGTAATTCAAGTAAACAAGTACACTCAATTGAAAATTTTCCAAAATAATATTTATTTGTCATTGTTCGTGAATATTGTTGTGCTGAAAGTTGGATGAGATCTATTTTATGGTGATAGTTTAGAGCTATTAAATTTGATAAAGATAGTCCAAAGAAGAAACTTAACCCTAGAATTTCACTGATTCACATGTGCAGGCTTTTGTTGCAAAGAAATATTCAGCTCAACTTTCACTTACCACCTTAAACTGCTTCATGGGAACCTTGCAGCTAGCTACATTTACTTTTGTTGTTCAACACAAGCCTTTTGTATGGGCTATAGGATGGGACATGAACCTTATAACTGCAGTTTACTCTTTATATATTCTAGTTGCATGTGAACTAAGTAGTTTCATGACTTGGTTTACAGACAAATGCAAGACTACTGGAATACTGATAATTTGATTGCAAATTTACAATAGGCAGGGAGTTGTCACCTCTAGAATTGCATATTATCTACAAGGTCTGTGAATGAAATTAAAAGGACCTATATTTTCCACAACATTTAGTCCACTGTTGATGATAATAGTGCCTGTCATGGGCTCCATTATTCCAAGCTCCATTATTCTTGCTCAGACCATCTATTTGGGAAGGTGAAGTGCTACATTGAAAATTAGACTATAGACTCAGGAGATTGAATTTTTTTTTGTATGCATGAATATAGAAACATATAAGTGATATTGATTTATAAACTTCTTATGCACTGTGGTGGGAGAAATTCTGATTGTAGTGGGTCTGTATGTTGTGTTGTGGGGCAAAGTCAAGGATCACAAAATACCAATTGGGAAAAAACAATCTGCAATTGCTTCCTACAATAGATGTCAAGGCCAATGATGACACTGAAGCTGCTTACAAAAAAATGACAGAAGTTATAAAAGGTGGTGAGGAGAATGAAGAGACTGATTCCAAAAATTTAGGATCTCGGGAATTCCATGTATAGAACAAAGCAGAGAATGCCATAATATCAATAATTTTACATGGAAGAAGCCACTTACAGAACAGTTGCAGAAGACAATCAAAGCATCTGACAAGGCATTTTACTTAATTTTCGATTCTTCAACATAATTATGGTCTTATTATGATGGTTGTTCTTCATCAGTATAATCGATTAAGTATAGATCTCTCGAAGGGCACATCCTCATGTGCAAATACTTGTAGAAGTAATTTCCACTTTTATTATGAACTCCTAATCAAGGATTGATGCACTTAGCTTCAATGTTTAGGCTCCTCATAAATCATGGATTTCTCTGTGATTTAATTTTAATTTTTATAGGATTTGAGATTTTTTATCTTTTTATAAACATAATTTATCTTTTTATAAACATAAAACCATACTAATTTTAATTATTATTATTATTTTTTTTAATTTAAAAAAAAAAAATTTACACAATAAAGAGATAGGTTATAAGCTATTTTTTATATAACAAGGAAATAGGTTATTTTATGATCATTATAAAAAAGTTATTACTTTAAAATTTTGAAAATAGTGGGTCATAAAAAAAAATTCCAAAAAAATATATTTCTATTTATTTTAATTCAAAATATTTGTAGTGTCATTAATTTTTTTGATTAAAAGTTTACATAATACCAAAAAGACATAAACTGATAGTTAAAATAATATAACAAGATTTCATATTTAATGATAGTATGATCAACTTGTGCTAATGTTCACATAGCAAACACAATGAGCTTGGACACTGAGGTGGCCATCTAGTGGATATAAAGAGAAAATGAGAACCTAATAAGTTGAGGAGTAGAATGTGTGGAGGAAGCTCTTATTTCTTTCCACTTGTAAAGTGCTAAGTCATATCCACTGGATTGAAACAGACACACCTTCATATTCACCCCTATCAATTTATACTTGTGATTATTATTATTTTTTTTAATGGTAAAATTCCAAAGTGGTCTCGCTCAATTCGTGTTTGTGCGTGGGATAATCAATTTATACATATGATTATTTTATTATTTTTAATAGTAAACTTTATTATAATTTAATTCTAAATTTTATTGAGATAGTTATTTTTAATGTATATTAATTAATTATTTATATTTAAGGAAAAGAAAAATGGAAAAAAAAGACACTTGAGAAAGATATGCTCATTTGAATATAAGAATAGGCTCACAAGCATCTCTAGTCAAATTTAGCTACTATGTGAAGTTTCTTTGAAATTAAGGTATGGAAAATGATATCTTAATTAGCCATTGTATACCATGACTATATCTATAGAGGGGTGGTCACATTAAAATTTACATAGTAATGAAAAGGTACAAAAAGTAGATTGCACATAGTTCAGGTGTTTGTAACCAATTACCATGACTAAAGTTCTACATAATATCAAGTTGGCCAATCATCCAACTAACTGTTTAGTAGTCCAAAAATTCATATACAAGATTTGACACTCTTTTATTTTCAGTAGGTTTCATTCAAAGTAAGCACTTGGAACATCTAGAAATTGAGTTTAAAACATCTCTAGAATGAGTAAATAATAGTGAAGGCTAGTTTGTGTACAAGCTAAGCGATTCAAAGGTGTAGGATAGTATAGTGGGAACAAAATCCCATATCAAGAGAATGCCAAAGGAAAGTATAGTGGGAACAAAATCCCATATCAAGAGAATGCCAATACTCTATAATTTATGATTAAAAAAATGTCAATAATTATTATTAAATTTAAAGCAAAAACTTTAGATAATTAAACCATGTCATTATTAAACATCAACACTAAATAAACTAGACAACTTTTGATTTATTTGAGCCTTTTTCGAAATTAATAAAGCTCTAACATTTCTTTAAGATCTTGATAAACAATTATTTTAGGGGAATGGTTTGCCATAAGTCTCATTTCATGACATAAATAATTAGTAATCATGATTCAATTATATATTTTGGTAGATTAAGTAGTAGTTTAATTGTTAGAGGTTTTTTCCTTTTACCAACAATTTTTCTAAATCAAATTTCACATAATAATTTCTTGAAATCTTGAGCTTCAATTCTTTTTTGATTTTTATTTTTATTTTTACCACCCACTATTTTCAAAATTATAAAGTAATAACCTTTTTATAATGATCATATAATATAACCTATTTCCTTGTTATATAAAAAATAGCTTATAAATCATTTTTTTATTTGATGTACTGTATGAGGGAGTTCGTGGATGCATTGAGTTCATGGATGCATTTTATATGCTTCTTGGGTGCAAAGGGTTTCCTTTCTTTCATTTTCTCTCTTTATATTTGTCATTGATTGATTCCTATCTCACCTTGATACTTACTCCATTTCTCAAATGTCATATAGTGAAGTGGGATGTGGAGGGAGGAGGAAGGGGAATGATACCATCATTATTATGCCATTGTTAGAGGACATTTATGTTAATGTAACTTTTTTCTGAACTTTAATCTCCTGGTAATATAAAAACTCAAATTTTAATTGTATTTAATTGTCCATATATAAACTTGATTATTTCCTTCTACATTTCCCTACTCCTCCTTTCGATGTTCCTTTGCACCTCTTGGTGCAATTGCTAGTATTATTGTATTTCAATATAATTAATAATTAAACAAAAATAAATAAATAATTTATTATTATTATTATTTAATTATTTGATAATAATTATCATTAATTATTATTAATATTTAATTTAATTAATTAATATAGAAATTAATTGATTTTAATAAATAATTATAATAATTAATTAGCAATAATAAATTTATTATTATTATATTTTATAAAGACATATAAATATGGTTTTTCTATAATTTCTCTCATTTACGATTAACGATAATAACAATAAATATTGTTAATTAATAATTATTATTAGAAAATATTATTAAATAGTACTTAAATAAATAATTAATAATAATTAATTATTTCTTATAATAATTTATAAATAATAAATAAATGATTATCATTATTTAATTATTTTATAATAATAAATATTAATCATTATTATTGATATTTAATTTAATGAATTAATAAATTATTTTGAATTAATTAATTAATAATAATAATAATAATAATTTAATCACAATAATTAATTAATTATAATAAATAATTACAATATAATCATAAAGAGGTAATTTTTTTTTTAAATTTCTATCATTTATGATTAAGATCAATAAAAAATAATATTGTTAACATTAATAATAATAAATGGGAATATATCAACCACATTTATTAATAATAATAAATAATAATTGATAATTAATAATTATTATTGGTTAACCATTATTAATAAGTAAAAAATATTATTAATTATATAAATATTATTATTAATTATATAATAATTGTTAATACGTAATAATTAGTACTTAATAATGGTTAAGTATTAATATTTTTTTATAATTAATTATTAATTATTATTATTAATTAAAATATTTTTATTTAGAATTAGAATTAGAATTATAAATCAAGAATTTATATTATAAACCGAAGGGATTTATATTAAACCTTCGCATTAATATTATAAACCTTATAAAAAATATATACCCTAGGATTATGAACCCTTAGATTAATAAACCCAAGGGATTGATATTATATACCCAAGGCACTAATAAACCCAATGGATTAATACTAAAAACCCGAAGGAATAATATAACCCTAGGATTAATATTATAAACCCTACGAATAACATTATACACTGGGAATATGAACCCTTGGTTTAATAAACCTAAGGGATTGATATTATAAACCCAAGGGATTAATACTAAAAATCCAAGGCATTATAAACCAAAGTGAATAATATTAAACCCAAGGGATTAATATTATAAACCCTAAGATAAATATTATAAACCCTAAAATAAGCATGGTTGACCATGATTGATTTTCATATTGACACAATCTTTGTCAAAATGGTACATTGAACCATGATTGACCATGATTTACATTCATATGTGACAATATTTGTCACAATGTGACATTGGAACATGATTGAGCATGATTGATTTTCATATTGAGACAATCTTTGTCACAATGCACCATTGGAATATAGTCGACCATGGTTCAACATGGATCAACAGGGTTGTCACAATGTAACATTGGGCTAAGAGACATTCTTTTTCACAATGTGACCATGATTATTGACCATGGTTAATTTTCATATTAAACCCTAGGATTTATATTATAAACCCTATGAATAATATTATACCCCAGAAATATGAACTCTTAGATTAATAAACTGAAGTGATTGATATTATAAAGACAAGTGACTCATAAGCACAAGGAATTGATACTAAAAACCCAAAGGATTATAAACTCAATGGTATAATATTAAATCCAAGGGTTGAATATTATAAACCCAAGGTATATAAACCCTAAGATAAATATTATAAACCCTCAAATAAGCATTGACCATGGTCGACCATTGTATCCCATGGTAGATGATGGTTGACCATGGATGAATTTCATATTGAGAGAAACTTTGTCACAATGTGACGTTGGACCATGGTTGACCATGATTGACCATGTTGATTTTCATATTGACCATGATTTATTTTCATATTGAGACAATATTTGTCACAATGTGACATTCAACCATGGTTGACTATAATTGAACATGGTTGACCATGGTTGATTTTTATATTAAGACAATCTTTGTCACAATGTGACATTACACCATGGTTGACGATGGTTGAACATGGTTTATCTTCATATTGAGAGAATATTTCTCATAATGTGATGTTAGTCCATGATTGACCATGGTTGACCATGATTATTAACCCAATGGATTTATATAAAACCCTAGGATTAATATTATAAGTCGTATGAATAACATTATACCCTGGGAATATGAACCCTTAGATTAATAAACCCAAGGGATTGATATTATAAACTGAAGGTATTAATAAACTCAAGGGATTAATACTAAAAACCCAAGGCATTATAAACCCAAGGGAATAATATTAAACCTAAGGGATTAATATTATAAACATAAGGTATATAAACCCTAATATAAGTATTATAAACCCTAAAATAAGCATGGTTGACCATGGTCAATTTTCATATTGACACAATATTTGTCAGAATACGACGTTGAATAATAGTTGACCATGATTTCCATTCATATTGTGACAATATTTTTCATAATACGATGTTGGAGCATGGTTGATTCTAATATTGAGACAATCTTTGTCACAATGCACCATTGGAATATGGTCAACATGGTTGACCATGGATGAACTTGGTTGACACAATGTGACATTGGGCCAAGATACAATCTTTGTCATAATGTGACCATGATTATTGACCATGGTTGATTCTCATATTAAAGCCTAAGATTTATATTATAAACCCTATGAATAATATTATACCCTAGGAATATGAACCCTTAGATTAATAAACTAAAGAAATTGATACTAAAAGCCCAAGGGTGATAAATATTATAAACCCTAAAATAAGCATGGTTGACCATGGCCGATCATGGTTGACCATGGTAGACGATGGTTGACCATGGCCGATCATGGTTGACCATGGTAGACGATGGTTGACCATGGATGATTTTCATATTGAGACAATCTTTGTCACAATGTGACGTTGGACCATGGTTGACCATGATTAACCATTGTTGATTTTCATATTGAGCATGATTTTTTTTTTCTAAGTTAAGGTAATCTATTAACAAATGAAATATAGTACAGCGGGCCGAAGCCTAATCTTTGCCCAGTATTGCGGAAATCCTGACAAAAAACCAGAGATAATGACTGCCCTCATAGAGGGAAACCAACCTTTCAGAATGTTTCCCACGCAGGGGTACCATAGAGTGATGTTTCTAGAGATTACAACTATCAAAAACTGAGTTATGAACTGAAACTAAAAAATTCTCAAAAACAAGCCTGAGAGTATGGGCCGAAACTAAACAAAAAAACCAAACCAGGAAGGAGCGACTACTCATCAGGTGGCTCTTCCACAACTCTGCACCAGAGGGCATCCGGGTCGCCGCCTTTCTTGAACAGGTCCGTGATGGAAGTGACCACCTGCCTGGAGGGTGGTGGATTATCTTGCCCCATCAACACGTCATGAGTCTTGCTTGCTTGCCCAGGATCACCTCGCCATTTCCACATCCTGAAACCTGCTCGCTTGACCCTGCATTGCCTTGCTCGATGAGTGCGCCAACTCTGCTTGCTGGTCCGAGGGCTGGGCACCAGCTCTGCGTGGACTCGTCGGGCTCAAAATTTGGGCGTCCTCCCGAGGCTCTTCGTGGAAGACCACTAAAATTGAGGCCGTGACTCAAGGGCGATTGAGTGAGCAATTGAAAGAAAAGTGCGCTATTTGAGGCGGAGCGGAGATAATTGGAGGCTCCGGGGAGCCCAGGCGATGGCCAGAGTGAAGCAAGCGACCTCTCCGATTTTTGATATTGCGACTAGAATGCAAAGACGAGTCTGAGGAGGCACTGGAGGTGGAGGGAGCGCACCGAGGTTGGTGCCTGGTGCTTCCCCTTCGGCACCTCATCCTTTGACGGAGGCGAGGCATATGCACGGTATCGACAGAGGGCCCAAGAAGCGAAGGAAGAGCAGGACTGACAGAGGCCTGAGGTGAATGAAAGTTCAGAGAGACCGAAGCGAACACACAGAGCCCAGAATGAGAGAAGTGGAGATTATCTCCAAAGTCCAGACAACAGCTCAACGGGCTATGTTTGCCTGTAACCGTGCACACACTGGGGAGCCCTGCGTCCGAGGTGCACCATTATTGCAACGGCTGAGGAGCGCTAACAGAACCATAACAACTCACCATAATTTCAATCCAGACAACCCTGCATCGTAAAACACCCTGCATTAAACTTCCATTAATAAGAGCCGAAGGCCGATTCATTTCGTCACACACGAGATCGCATAGAGAAGCGGAGTCGGGATTGCAAACAACGCCAGGAGTAAATGTAGTCGAGCAGTTTGCAGCCAGAGTTAAATGCCAAACACCAACTGTAATTTGGGTGGGCAGGTGTCTCCACGTCGTGCTGCACCCATGTCCCATCGAATTATACTCTGTCCTCCACACCCGCATCCGGGATCGTATTGACCATGATTGATTTTAATATTGAAACAATATTTTTCACAATGTGACATCGGACCATGGTTGAACATGATTGATTTTTGTATTGAGACAATCTTTGTCATAATGTGACGTTGCACCATATTTGACCATGATTGACCATGGTTGACGACGGTTGAACATGGATTATTTTCATATTGAGACAACCTTTGTCACAATGTGACGTTTGGCCATGATTAACCATGACAATAACCTCATGAGATTTAATATAACCCTAGGATTAATATTATAAACCTTATGAATAACATTATACCCTAGGAATATGAACCCTGAGATTAATAAACCCAAGATATTGATATTATAAACCGAAGGTACTAATAAACTCAAGGGATTAATACTAAAAACCCAAGGCATTATAAACCCAAGGGAATAATATTAAACCTAAGGGATTAATATTATTAACATAAGGTATATAAATCTGAATATAAATATTATAAACCCTAAAATAAGCATGGTTGACCACGGTCAATTTTCATATTAACACAATATTTTTCAGAATGTGACGTTGAACCATAGCTGACCATGATTTACATTCATATTGTGACAATATTTTTCATAATATGATGTTAGAGCATGGTTGATTTTAATATTGAGACAATCTTTGTCATAATGCACCATTGGAATATGGTTGACCATGGATGAAAATGGCTGTCACAATGTGACGTTGGGCCAAGAGACAATCTTTGTCATAATGTGACCATGATTATTGACCATGGTTGATTCTCATATTAAACCCTACGATTTATATTATAAACCCTATGAATACTATTATACCCTAAGAATGTGAACCCTTTAATTAATAAACTGAAGGGATTGATATTATAAAGGCAAGGGACTAATAAACACAAGGAATGGATACTAAAAACCCAAGGGTATAATATTAAATCCAAGAGTTGAATATTATAAACCCGAGATACATAAACCCTAAGATAAATATTTTAAACCATAAAATAAGCATTATTGACCATGGTCGATCATGGTTGACCATGGATGTTTTTCGTATTGAGACAATCTTTGTCATAATGTGAAGTTGGACAATGGTTGACCATGATTAACCATCGCGATTTTTATATTGAAACAATCTTTGTCACAATGCGATGTTGGACCTTGGTTGACCCTGGTTGATTTTCATATTGAGACAATCTTTTTGATAATGTGACGTTACACCATGGTTGATGATTTCATATTGAAATTTTCATAATGTGACGTTGCACCATGGTTGACCATGATTGACCATGATTGATGATGGTTAACGATTGTTGAACATGGTTTATTTTCATATTGAGACAATCTTTGTCACAATGTGACGTTAGGCCATGATTGACTATGATTATAAACCCATGGGATTTATATATAACCCTAGGATTAATATTATAAATCTCATGAATAAAAATATAAACCCTTAGATTAATAAACCCAAGGGATTGATATTCTAAACCCAAGAAACTAACAAACCAAAGGGATTAATACTAAAAACCAAGGCATCATAGACCAAAGAGAATAATGTCAAAGACACAAAATTAATATTATAAACCCAAAGTATCAACACTATAAACCCAATGTTTATAACCCCTTCTATAAACATTGTTAACCTAAATTACTAACACATTCCATGAATACAAAAATATAAAAACATTGTCTTGCACACACTAAACCACTATTGACATCCATATATGAGGTGCATTTTAACAACATCAAGTCATTGCAATCCTAATAAAATTACAACAATCTTTCTTTCAAATGATTCATAGTTAAATTATTCATAATTACTAGAGTTGGAAAAAGAAAACACTAAATTCTTTTATTTATGGATCAATAGATTTTTTCTTAAAATTCTTCTATTTATGGATCAATAACTTTTTCCTCTTAATTAAAATACTTAATTAAAATTCTTCTATTTATGAATCAATAATATACCTACATTTAATTTCCAAAAAATTGATATACATTTGACACATTTGATCTCGCAACATATTAAAAAAAATCTTCCTTCATTTACTAAATAATATCTTTATTATTAACTTCTAACCAATATTAAATTTCTTATTTAAAAACTATAATAATAATAATAATATTATTATTATTATTATTATTAATGAAATATATATATAGAAATAACATAAAACAACGATATTTCATTTCAAATTTAAAAAGAATTATACTTCATGACAAATCTTTACCGTATTACAAATTTCAATTAAAAACTATATTGCAAAACAAAAAATAACATTTGAAAATTTGAATTCCAAACATAATTTTTCAATATTTATTTCTATATATATATATATATATTATTATTTTTTTTTATATATTAAAAAATCCAACAAATTAATTTCTAATATCAAAATATCCTATTAATGTGGTAGTTTAATTTCAAAGGCCTTGCGTTTGTCATATATGTCCTCGTTTTTTCAAATTTCTTACTTATTATAAGAAACCTTGTCATATATGTTCCCAGTGAATATGATAATTCCGAATTTGCGTTTTATATAAATTTCTACGTAGTTTACCTTAATCAAATTAAAAAGAGACACATTAAGGTCTGTGGAGGCGGCGTAGTGGTAAGGTCGCTCTCGTAAAGACGGACAGGTCCTGTGCTCAATCTTGAGCGAGGGCATGGCTTGCCGCGAGAGATTAACCATTCCGGGCCAAGCCCACGACCATTAAGGAACTCTCGAAAAAGCGCGCGCTCTGCAAATTCCTGATCGAAGGCGATAGGTTTGAAACTGGTTTGCTTGGCGCGGCGTTCTGGGCTGCTGGAGCGGCGCCCAGGCTCGGTTCCGGAGGAGTTTTTTTGCCTCTGCTTGGCGTATTGTTGCAGGGATCGAGATTTTCTCTGATTGATTCGCAGCTGCCCTGCTCGGAGGTACTCCTCCGCCCCCTCTACTCTGCCTCCTCGTGCTGTGAGCGCTGATGGCTGTTCCAGAGTGACGGTGTCTCTTGCGCCCCTCTGCTCGGCCTGCCCAGTGGGAGATCGAATCATGGATGTTGATGGGGTGTCTGCTCCCCCTCCTCTGCCTCCGGAGGTCCTGGCCTTCAAAACATTAGTTGCTTCTGGCCCAAAGCGCCCTCCTTCTGCGTCTCTGCAGAGGTTTGTTAAGAAGATGGATTCTATCCCATCAGTGGCTCTCCCCGAAGAAGACACTTGCAAAGTTGCTCTGAATCTGGCTGAAAGAGGCCTCATAGGCCAGTTT
Organism: Pinus albicaulis; assembly: GCA_034641835.2. Taxonomy (NCBI): domain Eukaryota; kingdom Viridiplantae; phylum Streptophyta; class Pinopsida; order Pinales; family Pinaceae; genus Pinus; species Pinus albicaulis. The sequence goes on from CM076576.1 coordinate 128,713,203, forward strand.
ACAGGCCTCTGGCCTTCGCCAAAATCGGTCGAAGAGTGGACACAAAGAAACTGGAAGCCTCTCATCAAAGAAGGAGTCAAAAGTTACTTCGTAGGTAAGGGCTTCTTTGTTTTTGTCTTCGAAAACCCCGACGATAAAGGATTAATTTTCAGAAATGGACCTTACTTCATGGGCCCCCAGGGCCTTTACCTAAACAAATGGTCTCCTGATTTTGACCCCACTCAGGACGTTCCCTCGGCTGTCTTGGTTTGGGTAAGGCTTCCCCATTTGCCTCTTCACTGTTGGAATCACAAAACCCTCCAGATCATAGGGAATGCTTTGGGAAAATAGATAGACCAAGCTGCTAGGAAGGACCAATACTCCTGTGCACGCATCTGCGTCGAAGTGGATCTGGAAGAAGGGCTACCGGAAGCAATTAAACTTACAGTAGCTGGGTGGACGTATGTACAAGAGTTGGACTACGAGCAGCTGCCTTTTAAGTGCAGACACTGCCACGGACACGGTCATTTTGCAAAGCACTGCAAGAAGAAGGCGGAGGAACAAGTGGACAAACAAAACGGGGATCAATGGACCCTAGTTCAGAAAAATGCAAACTCAAAAAGAGGTACAGGAAAAGGCAACAAGAATGGAGAAACTAGCAAATCCAAAATAAACCTAGAATAGGAAGCAAATCCAAATGGGACAGAAAGTGCTCAACAGACTCATCAAGTTAACTCAACACAGGAGAATGAGGAGCAGGAAGAAACTCCACCTACAAACAAAGAGGGAGAGGAAGCAACCCAGAGTGACACCAATCAAGGCAGCCCCACCAACCTATCATATGCGGATATAGCAAGGAAAAAACCAATGGAGAGCTCGGATTCATCGGAGGATGAAACCTACGAGCGCCCATCAAAAAAAGCGGGAAGGAAATCCAGAAAGGAAAAGAGGGAGGAGGAGGCAGAAAGACTCAAAACACAAGGAAGTCAGCCCACAATAGAAATGTCTATTGGGCGAAATACCAGACCAAGGCCCTCCAAGGGAGGCCACATCCACCAAAATAATAAATAATGAAGCTAGTCTCTTGGAACTGTAGAGGACTGGGGAATCCCTCCAAAATCGAGGCTGTTAAAGACCTTTTGAAAGCTGAACCCTCAGACATTCTCATGCTCCAAGAGACAAAAATAGAAGGGCAGGCCCTTCTAGAGATCAGTAGATCAAAGTGGAATAAAAGAACAGGCAAAGCAGTCAGTGCAAGGGGTACATCCAGGGGGTTGGCAACTCTTTGGACTGAAGACCTTTTCCAGCTGAATAACTTCCATGAAACTCAGCATTGGATCTTCACGGAGTTGAAACACAAAGCAAGTAAGTTAACTGTCTCTCTTTTCAATCTTTATGTCCCAGTTTCTTATACTGAAAAAAGAGAATGCTGGAACAGTCTCTCTGCCTTTTTAGAATTATCTTCCCCCACCAATATCATTATAGCAGGTGATCTAAATATAGTAATGAAAGCAAAAGAGAAGAGGGGGGGAATTAGCAGCAGAGACCCCATGCTGCCCATGGTGGAGGAGCTCTCTCAGAGTTGGGATCTGTTGGATTTTAACCCAGTTCGTGGCATATATACCTGGTCCAATAATCGGTCTGGATCGGATCACATCTCTGCTCGTCTAGACCGCTTCCTGGTGCAAAGCTCCATTATGATGAATAAAAAAATCATCGTCACAAAAATTTTACCTAAACTTACTTCCGATCACAAGCCAATTCAGCTCCTCCTGGAAGAGGAAGAAGACCTTGGACCCATACCTTTTCGATTCAGTCCTCTATGGATTGAAAGAGAGGGTTTCTTAGACACGGTGAAAGAATCTTGGTCCAAACCCATCAAAGGATCCACCAGTTATGTTTGGGAGCAAAAGTTGAAAGCTACAAAACTTGCCTTGAAAGAATGGATTAAGAAACCAGCCTATGCTCCTCCTGAAAAAAGAAAAGAGGCAGTTCAATCACTGCAAACCCTGCAAACTGACATGGAAAGTAAAGAAATCACAACAGAATTGTTGGAAACAGAAATACAAGCCCAACGAACAACATATCAATCTTTCAGAAAGGAAGAAGAATATTGGAGAATTAAATCTAGAAGTCTGTGGTTAAAGGCAGGGGATAGGAATACAACTTTCTTCCACAGGCAGTACAGAGCAAGACTGTCAAGGAATTATATAGCAGAAATCAAAACAGCAGAAGGTCAAGTCTGCAAAGGGTACAACCAAGTCAAAGCAGCTGCTGAAGCCCACTTCAAGAATCTATACAGTGCAGATGTTCAAGGTAATGATGAGGAAACTGCTGATTTTCTCTCAAACATTCCCACACTCATCAGTCCTGAAGAAAATGCAACTCTTTGCAGACCCATAATGGAGGAGGAAATCATAAATGTAATATGGGCCATGGAGGCGGACAAGGCACCCGGGCCTGATGGATTCACAATCCATTTCTATAAAGTATGCTGGCATATAATAAAGGCAGACCTATAGAAAATGATAAGAGGATTTATGACAAAAGCCAAGTTAGGTGGAGAAACCAACTCCACTTACTTAGCTCTAATCCCCAAAGATACCAACCCAGAAACTTTTTCTAGATTCAGACCTATCTCGTTGTGCAATGCGTCCTATAAAATTCTGGCTAAGCTGTTAGCAAATAGAATAAAACCACTGTTAAAAAGGGTGATCTCAAGTTCCCAAAGTGGCTTTGTGGAAGGAAGGCATATCCTGGATAATGTAATCCAGGTCCAGGAGACAATCCACTCCAGCAGACAGCGGAAAGAGAAAGGAATGGTGATAAAATTAGACATGGCAAATGCGTTTGATAGAGTTAACCGTACTTTTCTCAGCAAAGTTCTTCTTTCCTTTGGCTTTTCGCCCTCTTTTGTGCATCTCATCAAAGCCTGCATTGACAATCCGTGGATTGCCCCCCTAGTCAACGGTCGACCAACAAACTTTTTCCAAGCTAAGAGAGGCATAAGACAGGGATGCCCTCTCTCCCCCTATCTGTACATTCTAATGGATGACTCCTTAAGCCGAAAGCTCAATGCAGAAAGAGTCACTGGTAACATTCCGGGCCTCAAAACATCAACAGGAGCTGAGCCCACGAATCATGCTCTTTTTGCAGATGATTCTCTCCTTCTAGGTGGAGCCTCCACTAGAATTGCCCGTGCTTTTGACATCGTCCTCAGAAATTATTGCAGAGTCTCTGGAGCAGCAGTGAATGAAAGTAAGAGTGAAGTTTTTAGTTGGAATATTGATCAGCAAGAACTTGCTGGCATAACTTCACTTCTTGGGTTTAAAGGACAATCTAACTGTGATAGATTCAATTACCTCGGCCTGCCCATTATATCTGGAATCAATAAAAGAGCACTATGGAGTGAAATAATTGCAAAAATTAAATCAAAGATTGCAGCGTGGGGGGGTTTCTGGTTGACCAAGGGAGGCAAAGTTATCCTGATCAATTCAGTGCTGTCAGCGCTTCCAATCTTCCAGGCTGCTTTCCTTTTGGCACCTAGAAATGTCATGGAGTAGATCTCCAAACTTCTCAGAGATTTTTTGTGGCAGGGAGGGAAAGGTAATGAAAACAAAATGCATCTGGTGAACTGGGATGTTGTCAAAAGATCGAAGGAGGAGGGGGGCCTGCAAATAAGAGATCCCCAGCTCGTTAACTTAGCTTTGGGAGGTAAAATCTTGTGGAAATTGATCCACGACCCCACTCACCCAGTTTGCATCACACTGCGGTCAAAGTATGGCGTCAATAAGGATCTCAGCAACGTGGAAGGTAAGTCCAAAGACAACAGCACGCAAGTTTGGAGTTTATGTTGTAAAAGCAGTAAACATTTTATAAAACAAATATACAGAATCCCAGGCAGCGGCAAACAAATTCATCTGTGGAAGGACAACATCATGGGGAACTCCCCTCTGGAAGATCACACGGATATTTCAGAACTTAGAACGTGGCTAGAGAGTGCTGGAGTCAAAAGTCTTTACAAGCTTTCAAAATGGAACCAGCGTGGTGAATGGGCGGGTTGGGATTTACATGGAGTCCCGGATAGATTAGCGTACCAACAATTATTGCTGGAAGATCATCTTGTGGACGCTGCCCCTGTTCATCGAGCCACAAAAGATAGTTGGGGATGGGGCAAAACTGGCGTTTACTCCACAGCAGCAGGGTATAGAGCATTGCAGGTTCCAAAAAATAGTAATCACAAGCCTGCTTTCTGGAAAAATGTATGGGATTCTTTTGCCACTCCAAAAGTGAACTTTTTTTGCTGGACGCTGATTCATAACAAAATACTTACAGGCGACAATCTGGAGAAAAGGAATATTGTAGGGCCTCATAGGTGTGTGATGTGCAATAGCAATTCAGAAACAGTCCAGCACCTCTTTATGGGTTGCAACGTTGCAAAAGAAGTCTGGGGGCTCATCTTAAAGGACTTGCAAATCCCTTCCCCATCTTTTAACTCTGCAGCTGAACTCTTTGCATCTTGGAGGCAACTCTACCCCCATCATATCCCCCAAAAATCACTCTGGAGCAGAATTTGGACAGCGCTACCCAAGTATGTATGTTGGCAGTTGTGGTTGGCACGTAACAAGCAGATCTTCAAAGAGGTTCGACATACTCCGATACAAATTGTTGCAAAAGCCAAGGCTTTTCTGATGGATTCGGCCCAACAACAGTATATAAAAGAAGACCCTCTTCTGCTGCCAGAAGAAAAGATGTGGTTAGGTGCTCTTGTGCCTTATCCGAGCAGAAACTTCCCTACACCACAAAGAGGCAATTCGGAATGGCGCCTAAGAGATAAAGAGGAATTCTTTCAAAGCTGGTGGCGGTCTCAAAATATATCCTCAATCTTCTTTGATGGGGCGTCTAAAGGGAATCCAGGAGCAGCTGGTGCAGGGGGAGTTATCCACTCTAAGGATGGTTATTCTAAAGACATCTTCTATTGGGGATTAGGTCAGAAGTCCAACAATCAAGCTGAGCTTCTCGGGATTCTTAAAGCTTGCCAAATTACAAGAGACAAAGGTGTTAAAAATCTGCAAGTATTCGGAGATTCAGAGCTAATAATAAAAAGTTTAAACAAGGGTGCTCGATTCAATAATCCTAGCCTCAACAAAACTTTGGATAGACTGAAAAGAGTTCTCCAATACTTTGACAGCTGCAAATTTTATCATATACTCAGAAATTTAAACAGTGAAGCGGATCAAATGGCAAACAAAGGCAGTCTTCTCATGAAAGGGATTATTTTTGTTAACAACGAAAGTTATGTTCAAATGCCCTGAATCCTGTAATAGAGGAAAAGCAACAGAGTTCAGAAATCTGCATTGTAATTGGGGATTGTTAGGAACAGTCCCTATTTTCAGATAAATAAATAAAAAAAACATATAAACGTTTTAGTTAAAAAAAAAAAAATTAAAAAGAGACACATTGCATATTATCGGGACGCCCTCTCTTGAAAAGAGAAATAATTCGAAGTTTTCTAACTTTCGTGGAGGTTATACCTATCTGTCTTGCCTTATGTCAATGTACGCCACGACAAATCCTATCCTATGGTTGTTAAAGACACAAAACAATAAAATTAACATTAGTCGATAGCATGCGTGGTTGATATTCATCCTTGCCCCTGCCCCTCCATGTGTCCCGACCCATATCCAACGGTCCCTGCCTCCCTTCGGCGATTCACCTACCCACAACCCCCGACATCCCCACCACGCCTTCCGGCATTCACAACCTTTGCCTAGCCGAACAGAGCAACCCCTCCAGCTATTGGGCGGGTTTTCCTTGCATACAGCTGAACATTGTATCTTTGTTTTTTCCAACCAGGGAATGGGATTTCGATGACATTAGCAAGGGTTTTTCGCTCCGTGCCTGCAAACTGAAGTTACTTTGCACATAACGCTTCCACTATGTTTTTGCGCTTCCTGCAGCCACTGTTCCTCTGCTACTCGAGCCACGCACCACACACAAACAGGGAAAATAGTCTTCTCCTACTACCACGAGAGAAACTCAGCCATCATGATGACTGTGCGACTCCATGCAACCAGGGAAATTTCGGTTTGCATCCACGATACCCATGTCTGTTTTTTGTACGTTTTTCCTCCGTGACTACTTTACGGTGGCCAAACATGGCCACCACTAACGGTTTTTTTTTTTTTTTTCTTATATTTAATGTTATATTAATTGGGTGTTTTTCTTATTATGCAGATAAGCTACGAGACCGGAGGGGCAACTCTGCATAATTTTGCACCTCTGTCGACCTACCTGTCGCTTACCAGGTTTTTATCCGCCCTCAACGGGTGCTTTGAACGATTCAGACACCTAGGGTTTTTAGTTTATGAGCTCCGTCTTTCAATTTGCAACCCACGGTTAGTTGCCAATGGTTTTCTGGCATGGGATTTTTGTTCCCCGCCTGCCCGCATGATGCCTAGGGTTTGTTGTCGCTCCCCTATGTGGGGTTCCGGAAGCGCGCAATTTATTTAAGGCCGCGGGCCATTTTTTATGTTCCACAGCTCCATACTTATAAAGAAACCCCTGCAAGACAGTTCTACCAATTTCGACAGTTTTACCCATTTCTTCTGCTATTGAGGTTTTTATTTTTATTTATTTTTTTGAAATCTGCTTTTACACGTTTATTTCCCTATAAATTTATCGGAACTTGTTTTCATTCTCGCGAAAGTAAAAACATAAGTTTTATTTCTGTCTTGAACAACAATTTTCTTCTGCATTCTGTCCACTTGAAATCCTGCAGGGTAGGAGCATGGCGACGAACTTCCTCTCACAAAAAACAAAAAAAAAACACAATTTCCCTTTTGGTTTTCCGTGAGTGCAGTGGGTGGGTAGGCGGAACTTGTCTAAGTGTCAAGGGTTTAGCAAAACCCTAACCCTTGTTATTATATATTTATAAATATATACCTGCTTCTCAGCTATGATACCTATAGTTTTCACTTGAAGCAGTGCTTCTTGTGCACAACCTGTTACAACAAAACGACAACCACTTCAATATCCAGGCTTAGGCTTCTTTTGAAGCAGTGCTTCTTGCGCGCAACCTGTTACAGCAAAATGACAACCACTTCAATAAACACTCCTTCCGCATCAAACCAACAATTAGCCGATGTCCCCAATCCCTCTTCTTAATACTTTGCAATAGGAAGCCGAATGAGAGAGAATGAGAGAGCATGCACTCCTTTAGCATGAAACTGACAAATAGCCGATGTCCACAATCCCTGTTCTTAATACTCTGCAATAGGAAGCCGAATAAGAGAGAATGAGAGAGCATGCACTCCTTCAGCATGAAACCGACAAATAGCCGATGTCCACAATCCCTGTTTTTAATACTCTGCAATAGGAAGTCGAATGAGAGAGACGATCGGAGCCACACAAGCCAGATCGTTCATACTTTACAATAGGAAGCCGAATGAGAGAGAATGAGAGAGACGATCTGAGCCACACAAGCCAGATCGTTCATTCTCTGCAATAGGAAGCCGAATGAGAGACAATGAGAGAGACGATCCGAGCCACACAAGCCAGATCGTTCACTTCACCGGTCAGAAAGGGCAATGGAAATGGCTTACCTGTTCTTAATACTCTGCAATAGGAAGCCGAATGAGAGAGGAGAGACGATCCGCCACGCAAGCCAGATCAAGCCAGATCGTTCACTTCACTCAGCAATCCCTGTTCTTAATACACTCAGCAAATAGGAATGGAAATGGCTTATTGTCCACATTTGAAACCAACAAATAGCAATGTCCACAATCCCGGTTCTTAATACTCTGCAATAGGAAATCAGCCAGACGAACCGAGCCACACAAGTCAGAAAGAAGCCAAATCAGGCAGACGATCGGAGCCACACAAGTCAGAAAGAGCAATGGAACAAGTCAGAAAGAAGCCGAATCAGCCAGACGATCCGAGCCACACAAGTCAGAAAGAGCAATGGAAATGGGTTCTTGTCCACATTTGAAATTTTCTGCATCGCCATAATATTGTAACACACAAATCAATTGGAGCGGAGATGGAGAAACACACAAAATGTTTCCATTAGCTAAACTGCCATGGTTTCCATTACCCAAATTGTAAGAGCTAAATTGCCATGATCGCTTTTAGGTAACCACCAGAGAATGGAAGAGGTGGATCTTCCATGTGGATAACCGTCAAAACCACCCGAGAATGGAAGAGGTGGCTCTTCCATGCGGATAACCGCCAACACTTGGCAGTGGGCTTAAATATTTTCAATTTCTGGAAGAGGTGGCTTTTCCATGCCAAAAACTGGGCAGCGGGCTTAAATATTTTTAATTAGATATTTTCAATTTCTGGAAGAGGTGGCTCTTCCATGTGGATAACCGCCAACACTTGGGCTTAAATATTTTTCAATTTTAATTCGTTTCAATTTCAATTCCAACCTTCGGCACTCTTTTTCATTACAGCTAATCGAGCTCATTTTTGAAATAATCCTCTTAATTCCAACCTCACTCCTTTTCATTCCATCAGCTAATCCAGCTCATTTTTGGAATTATCCTTCTCTAAGAAGAAGCAAAGCAATACGTTGGAAATATTCTTGGCATATTCTTCGAATAATATTCTTGAAATAATCTTTTTTTAAAGAAGCATATTCCTTGAATATGTTGGAAATATTCCTGGCATATTCCAAGCAATACGAAGAAGCTTATTCTTGGAATTTTTTTTTTTTTTTTTTTAAGAAAAAGCATATTTTTGGAATACGTTGGAAATTTTTTCGGTATATTCCAAGCAATCTGAACGAATCAGAAGCTTATTCTTGGAATATTTTAAGAAGCATATTTTTGAAATATATTTTTTGGAATATTTTTAGAAGCATATTTTTGAAATATGTTGGAAATATTTTCCAGGAAACATATTCTTGGAATTCTTCAGCTTATTCTTGGAATATTTTTAGAAGCATATTTTTGAAATATGTTGGAAATATTTTCCAGGAAACATATTCCTGGAATAGTTTCTTGGAATAGTTTTAGAAGCATATTCTTCTTTAAGAAGAAGCATATTTTTGGAATGCATTGGAAATATTCTTGGCATATGCCACGCAATCCGTAGAACCTTATTCTTATTCTTGAAAATATTTTTGACATATTTGAAGAAAATTCAATCTCACTCTGCATTTTAAATAAAAAATAAAAAGAATATTTTTTAAGAAAATTCAATTTCAGCCTGCTTTTTAAATAAAAAATAAAAAGAAAATTTCCAAGAACTTGGATTCTAAGAAAATTCAATCTCAAACTGCTATTTAAATAAAAAATAAAAAAATATTTGAACTTGGATTTTAAGACCATTCAATCTCAGCCTGCTTTTTAAATAAAAAAAATTTAAACAAAAAATAAAAAGATTATTTCCAATAAAAAGTTAAAAGAATATTTCTAAAAATTTAGACATATTTCAAAGAAATTCAATCTCGCCTACTTTTTAAATAAAAAATCCTCAGATGTACTTGCACCCTAACTTAAAATATCGGTGAATTATTAATATCAAAATTAATTAAAATAGTTTCTAATTTTTTCATTAATTACTAGTGTTTTCCTCGTGATTTTATTATATTTAATAATTTTTTTAATTTAATTAAATTTTGTAATAAAATTGGTTTTTTTTTTTTTTTTGTTAATTTTTAAATTTTAATTTTTTTTATTAAATTAAATTTTGTAATAAAATTTGAAATTTTTACTAATAAAATAAAATTTTAATAATAAAATTATTTGATTTTAGGGTTAACGGATATAAAATGAAGAAACGATATACTATAATTATTGAGTTGAACAAATAACTAATAAAAACGTGATGAAAATTTAAAATTTAAAATTTAAAATTTAATTAATATAAAATGTGAACAAATAAAGACGTGATGAAAATTTAAAATTTAATTAATATAAAATGAAGAAATGTTATGATATAATCATTGAATTGGACAAAATTCTCATAGCGGACCTGCTTCTTTGGGAGAGTCAATCTTGATTTCGGAGACCTGAAAAGGACATCAGGTGGGGAACGCACGACCTGCTTCCTCGGGAACGCTCATAGCCTTTACTCAATCCGAAAATCAGATAAATCTTGACGAAGGCGATGACTTTGAAATCAGAAGGTTCGAGCCGCCTTGCTTTAGCATGCAGACACTTATTCACAGGACAAATTGGTGGAAAAAGTGGCTAGCAGTGTTGAGATTGAAGAACCTAAGGACGATATTTTCTCTCTTTATTTTGCAGGAAACAGCCCGCCTTGCTATTTATTCAACATGTATGAAAAGCGGCTGCATGTTTTGATCAAAGGGAATGCCAGAACCCTGGAATTATTCCTGCGCAACTACAATTCCTTGGTTAAAGACGTTAAAATAGTGATTGTAGCACTCAGAATCAGAAATCCTTCCCCAGAAATTTATCATGCTGTGATCAAATCCCTCAAGGTTGTAGGTTACGATTCCCCGACGCAGTCCATGTACGTTATTGAGGACAAAGTGCTTCAAATGTTGAATCTCTTGAATCTCCTTTCCATTTTTCAGAATCTCTTGCGGCTCTTGGAACTTCATTCCATTCTCCAAATAAATCATTCACCTGCGTCTTTTAATATATATGAGATTACTGGTAATTTCCCCAATAGAGCTTCTGTTTCCAATCTTGAAGCCAAAATACCTTAAACTAAGAATCAAATTATAGCCGAAGTAGCAGAAATTAAGTAATATGTGCTAACATTACAGCAACAGTTGGATGAGGCAATGGAGGCAGCTCTGGAATATAGCACTTAATCTTCGCAGAGGTGATCAGGCAAGGGCCTCGGATCCAAGAATCTAAGCGAATTTGTCCAAAGCAAGAAGACTAAAAATATGTACATTAGTTCAGTGAATTAATAAAACCTGAGTTAGGAAGATGAACAAGTTAGTACAGTACAGTTTTGGATGATGTTGGTAGTCCTTATATACAAGGCTGATTTAAATATATCTATCAAGATATTGTATATACTGTATATGTATTTTTATGTTTTACTGGAACTATACTGTCATATAATCGCCGTTGTAGCATTTAGTTGCAACATTTTCTAATGCAGTTATTCAATTATATATATATAAAATATAGTTTTATATACAGAGAGAGCTTTCAAGGGTGGGCGTGTGAGAGTATAAGATAGATTATATATATTTCTAGAATTTATTTATGTCTAGGTTTTATGTTAAATTTGAAAATGTTTAATAAAATATAGGTTTAAATTTTAATCTTAAGGAATGTTGAAAAAAATATAAAAGATATTATATTTTTTGTTTTTTAATACTATCTTATTAATTTTATTTATTATTATTATTTTTATAAATAATAATGATAATTTTTTTCTAATATTTAATTCCATTTCAAATGAAAAATGAAATAGATATAAATATTCTATTTAAATATAAATAATTTCATTTTAGATATAGTTTGAAATAACTTAAAAACCAATAATATTTCATTTCATTTTAAAATGTATTTAAGAAATTACATTTCATCGCAAATCTTTACCATTTTACAAATAACATTACTTTCGAAAATTTGAATTCCAAATATAAATTTTCAATATGTATTTCTGTATATATTTTGATATTAAAAAATCCAACAGATTAATTTCTAATATCAAAATATCATATTAATGTGGTAGTTTAATTTCAAAAGCCTTGCGTTTGTCATATATGTCTTCGTTTTTTCAAATTTCTTTACTTATTATAAAAACCTTGTCATATTTGTCCCCACATTTTAAATTGTTTTATTTTTTCAAACTATAACAATTTTTTTCAAACTATAACATTATACCCCATTGAATGTATAATTCCGAATTTGCGTTTGATATAAATTTCTACGTACTTTATATTGATTTTAATTCCAACCTTTCGCATTCCTTTTCATCCAGCGGCTAATCCAGCTTTCATCCCAGCGGCTAATCCAACTGCTCTAAGAATAAGCGCTAATCCAGCTGCTCTAAGAATAAGCATATTCCAGGCATATTCCAAACAACGGTTAATAGCATGAAGCATATTCTTGGAAATCTTATTCTTGGCATCTTCCAAACAGCGGCGAATCCAGCTCTAAGAAGAAGCATGAAGCATATTCTTGGCATATTGCAAGCAGCCGCCAATCCAGCTGCATGAAGCATATTGTTGGAAATATTCTTGGCATATTGCAAGCAGTCGGTAATCCAGCCTTGACAAGAAGCATGAAGCAAATTCTTGCAAATATTTTTGCTGCATATTCAAGAACTTGCATATTCTAAGGAAATTCAATCTCAACCTGCATTTTAAATAAAAAATAAAAAGAATATTTCCAAAAACTTGACATATTTCAAGGAAATTCAATCTCAACCTAAATTTAAATAAAAAATAATATAAAAAATTCCACCCTAACTTAAAAAATATACACCTATTGGCTAATTAATTAAATTTTATAATAATTTCTTTTTATTAATAAAAATGAATTTTAATATGAAATTTATTTGACCCTAGGTTTAATGGAAAATAATTTGCCTCTACGGATATAAAATGAAGAAATGCTATAGTTAAAAAAAATGCACTTATTCGCTAATTAATAGTATCAAAATTAATTAAAATAGTTTCTAATTTATTCATTAATTACGATTGTTTTCTTCATAATTTTATTATATTTTAATTTTTCTAAATTTTTTATTTAATTAAATTTTGTAATAAAATTTATTTTTTTTACTTATAAAAATGAATTTTAATACGAAATTTATTTGACTCTAGGTTTAACGGGAAATAATTTGACTCTAGCTTTAACGGAGATAAAATGAAGAAATGTTATACTATAATCATTGAGTTTAATGGATATCTAGGTTTAACAGATATAAAATAAAAAAATGCTATATTATAATCATTGAGTTTAATGGATACCTAGGTTTAATGGATATAAAATGAAGAAATGCTATACTATAATTATTGGGGTTGTTTTTAGTAAGTGAATCAGGTGAAAAAAATTGAGGTAAAATTTTGATTTCTGTTATTTAAATTGGTTTTTTTGAGTGTATATATGGATTCAGCGCCCTAAAAAACCCCTAGGGCACTTAGATTATGCAAGGTTACCCATCAAACTTCTATTTTCAACAAATTCCTATAAATTCATGCAGGAATTTAGAGACGAAAAAACTATGATAAAAGTCTGTTGGAATATTTAAAATTCCAGAACAACAATGGAGAATAAAATTCTCCCTCTTCAACATAGAGAAAATATTAAAAAAATTTCTTCACTGGAAACAGAGTTTTCACTCTAAAACTATTTCATTAAACTTCCAAAAACTTGGTTACAAAATCACCTCTGACTGAGGGAATACAAAGAGACTTTGACTGCTTCAAAACACACTTCAAAAACAAAACTCACACACTAAAAATTTCACTCTATCTCTGCATTTACAACTCACTGCTGTGTGGTTGAAAAATACTCAGTTCCTCAAAAAAAATGAATGCACTACTGTGCCATTCAAAATTTTGTTTTACACTTCTGTTGTGTGTTAAAAATAAAACTTACTGAATATTGTTTGCTCACAGGCATTTTCATCTTTTATATGCCTTGACCCTTTTACAATATATAAAAAAAAAACTAAGTTAAAATAAAACTTATTTTAAAACTAAAACAAAAGTCGTATACCATACTTCATATGGTGTGAAGTTAAAATAAAAAACATAAATTAAAAAAAACAAAACTAAAATCTAAAACCATCTATGGCCCACGGCCTCCCTATTTGAAATTGTGCGTATGATATATATGTAAAACATATATATGTAGGGACTGTTCGTACGAATTTTGAAACCAAACATTAAAACAAACTTTGATATAACGGACTTTGACCACCGGACTTGAACCACAAAATTAAACCTTCCTGCAATCAATTTCGGGTCACAAAAAAAAATGCAGACGTCAAAAAAAATGTGACGCGAAATTTCTTTTAAACCTGCTTCATGAATTTTCTACGTTCGATTTTGGGCAATTGTACGGCATAAAATTGTGATGCGGAATTTTTCACAAATCCGCTTCAATAAAATTCAAGTCCGGGTTTGCTGTTGAAATTTCTCAGTTTCAAAAAATACGGCGATGAAGTTGACTGATCATCCAAAATGGCAAGCGACTTCTCTGCAAGGTTTCTTCAAACTGCGATCTTGACTGATCGCTGGAAATGGAAAACGGCTGCCTGTACTGTGAGCGGCTGTAAGTAATTTCAACTCTCCCCCTTACTTTTAGCTGTTGGGTTATCAGTCATACCCAGAGATTTCCTCAAAAACTCAAAACTCTTCTGCCCTAATGGCTTGGTCAGAATGTCTGCAAACTGCTCCTGAGTTCTGCAGTGTTCCAAAACAATTTCACCATTGTTTACCAATTCTCTGATGTAATGAAACTTTGTGTTAATGTGTTTCGTTCTCTTGTGAAATACAGAATTCTTCGATAATGCAATAGTTGAGCTATTGTCACAATAAATCACTGTTCCTTTTACCTGCTCTTGGCACAAACTTCTTAACATCCTCCTCATCCAAATTGCTTGACACGCTGCTGCTGTAGCTGCCACATATTCTGCCTCTACTGTAGACAATGCTACAATGGGTTGTTTTTTAGAAGCCCATGAAATGGCTCCTGAACCCATGTGAAAAACATAACCGGAAGTGCTCTTCCGATCATCTACACTTCCAGCCCAATCACTGTCAGTGTATCCAACTAAATCTGAATTTTCTAAAGCAGTATATAAAATACCAAACCTTTTTGTACCTTTAACATACCTCAGATTTCTCTTCGCTGCCTGCTAATGTGCATCCTTTGGCTTCTCCATAAATCTGGAAATTAAGCTAACAGCATGCATTATGTCGGGCCTAGTTGCAGTCAAATACATGAGGCTGCCAACTATGCTCTTATACAAGCTAGGATCAAAATCCTTGCTGCTGTCCTCTCTGCTGAGTTTTAATCCCATCACTGTGGGAGTGATCGCTACCTTGCTCTCCTGCATATTAAATCTTTCCAGCACTTCATTAACATGTTTTTCCTGTGAGATAAAAATCTCATTTTCATCTTGTTCTACTTCTATTCCTAAGAAGTATTTCAACAAACCCATATCAGTCATTTCAAATTCTTCTTTCATGACTGTTTTAAAATTTTCAATAAGGTAATTATCATTACCTGTGAAAATAACATCATCAACATATAAAACTACAATCAACATTTTACCATCCTTTTCTTTAATGTAGAGGGTGGGTTCTCCCTCACACTTTTCAAATCCATTTTCCAGTAGATAGGAATCTATCCTAATGTACCATGCTCTTGGTGCTTACTTGAGCCCATAAAGAGCTTTCTTCAACTTGCATACTTTGTGCTCTTGGCCTTTCTTTTCATAGCTGAGGGGTTGTTCAATGTAAACCTTTTCCATTAACACTCCATTTAGGAATGCTAACTTCACGTCCATTTGGTAAACTTTCCACTTATTTTGTGCTGCTATGGACATCACTGCTCTCACGGTTTCCATTCTTGCAACCGGTGCGAAAGTTTCCTCATAATCTATCACATGCTTCTGCTTATACCCTTTGACGACAAGTCTTGCCTTGTGTCTCTCTATTTTGACTTCTGCATTACTCTTGGTCTTGTAGACCCATTTAACTCCAATGACATCTTTACCTTTTGGGAGTTCAACCAAATCCCATGTCTTGTTTCTTTCTATGGCATTAATCTCCTCATCCATAGCTTCTATCCATTTCTTATCCTTAATAGCTTCTTCGAAATGAGCAGGATCATCAACATGACAATATAAAGCAAACAAAGAATTGATGCCTTCATTTGCTGCCTCTTGTGCATAAATGTCATTCAAATTTCTGAACTTCTTAACTCTTTCAATTGATGTACAAATGCTTGAAGAAGCACTTGAATTTCCTCCTTGTGGTGTGCTTAGAGAAGGACTCTCATTTCTTCTCAAGGGTGTCTCTTGCTGCTCTTGTGTTGGTGCTGCTGTTTGGGGATGTATTTCAGTCAATTCATCATCATCTTCATCATGAGATAAACAGTGTTTAACATTCACTGTTTTCTCTATGCTTCCATCCCAAGCTTCCTCCTCAATAAACTGAACATCTCTGCTCACAATAAACTTCTTGGTGGATGGGTTGTATAACTTGTAGGCCTTGGATTCCTCACTGTATCCAATGAAAATACATTTCTCCCCCTTGCTGTCCAACTTCTTCCTTAGCTGATCCGGTATGTGTGCATAAGCCACACATCCAAAAACCTTCATATGTGTGACACTTTGCTTTGTGCCACTCCATGCCTCTTCCGGCACTTTGTTCATCACTGCTTTTGTAGGGCACCTATTCAAAATGTATGCTGCACAATGTACAGCTTTAGCCCAATAATCATTAGGCAAATGTTTTGCCTTTAACATACTCCTCACCATGTCCATTATGGTTCTATTCTTCCTTTCGGCTACTCCATTTTGTTGTGGAGTATATCTAGTTGTAAACTGCTTTTGAATACCATTTTCTCTACAAAAACGTAGAAAACCTTTAGAGATATACTCACCTCCTCTATCAATCCTTATAACTTTGATGTGCAGCCCACTCTGGTTTTCCACAAGTGCTTTGAAATTGCAGAATTTTTCAAACACTTCACTTTTATTTTTCAAAAAGTAAACCCAAGTTTTTCTTGTAAAATCATCTATGAATGTTAACATGTAGTGGCTGCTAGCAAGCGATGGAGTTTGCATCGGTCCACACAAATCTAAGTGGACAATCTCTAAGGGTGCCTTTGCCCTTATGCTTTTCCTGGAAGGAAAACTTTCTCTGTGTTGTTTCCCCAAGATACAACCTTCACAAAGGTTGTCCGGCTTCTCTATCAATGGTAAACCTCTTACCATTCCTTTTCTGTTCAACAAATTAAGACCTCCAAAGTTGAGATGTCCAAATCTCAAGTGCCACAACCAATTTTCATCTTTTGGTTCGCTTTGGATAGCCTCCTTTGCCACTGCTGCTATCTTTTCTTCATTCTTCAAATCTGCTCTCATTCTAAGAGGGAACATCCTGTTCCTTGTCATTTTTACTTCAACAATACATTGTTTGCTAGGTGGTTTGTCCATGATGGTACAAACATCATCCTCAAAAAACACATTGTACCCCTTTTGAACAAGCTGTCCAATACTTAAAAGGTTACACTTCATTCCTGGAACATAATAGACATCTGCTATGGATTTCTTTGCACCTTTCCTTGTTAGAACATTTACATTCCCTTTTCCCATAACAGAAACTTTGCTATCAGTTCCCAGTGTGACTTGTGACTTCACACTCTCATCTAGCATAGAAAACATTGCTAAGTTTCCTGTCATATGGTTACTGCAACTGGAGTCTAGAAACCATAAGTCTTCATTCTTTTTTTCAGCCATATTACAAGCTAAAAACAAATTATCTTGGCTGAGATTTTCTCTAGTGAAATTTGCACTAGTTCTACTTCCCATATCATGCTGCTTCTTTCTACATTCATTAGCATAATGACCATATTTTTTACAATAGTGACATTGGACATTGGACTTATCATACCTCTGTCCTTGAGCATTCTGCTGACCACTCTGCTGGCTGCTGCCTTGGCCTTGATGCTGATTTGGATTGTTGCCCCTTCCTTGAGCATTTGCTGGACTGTTCCTTCCACCTCTGTTTTGGCTTCTGCCTCTTCCTCTTTTGTTTCCTCTGCCTTGCCCTTTTCCTCTTCCGAAAGACATCTGGGTCTTAAAGGAATGTTCCAGAGATGAGTTTTCACTCCTACCCAATCTCTGCTCATGAGTCATCAGTGATGCATGTAGCTCATCCACTATGAACTTTGTGAGATCCTTAGTCTCCTCTATGGTGGTGACAATCACATCGAATATTGAGGGTAGACTCCTCAAGAGTTTTTCCACAATCCTCTTCTCTTCAAGAGTCTCTCCATGCGATCTTATTTGTGTAACCATTCCAATCACATGAGTGAATAATGAGTCAATAGTATCTGACTCTTTCATACAGAGAGTCTCAAAGTCTCTCCTCAGCAACTGAAGTTTTTCTGTCTTCACTTTTTCCATGCCTTGATAGGCTGTCTTGAGAGTTTCCCATGCTTCTCTGGATCTCTTGGCTGCTGCTATCCTTGGAAACACACTCTCATGCACTGCTTGATACAATAAGAAGAGAGCTTTGGAGTCTTTCTTCCTATTTCTCTTCAGCAACTCTCTCTCTGCCTGAGTTAAATCATTAAACTCTTCTTCATCTGTTGGCTCTTCAAAGCCATCCTCAACAAATTCCCATAAGTCTTGGGAGACAAATAATGCTCTCATAGTTATTGACCAGTAGTCATAATTTTTCCCATTAAACATTGGGAGATGGATATTTCCCATACCCATACCAGTGCTGGCTCCAGCCATTTTTCACTCTTAACTGTGATTCAAAAACACTTGACTGTGTATTCAAATAACTGATTATTCTGCAACAGTAACACAAAATCTGTATAGAGAAATACCTTGAAGTCTTTTTGGCTGAGTCTTCACATTGCTGGAGACGCTGCTGCAACTAAGAACTCCTTTCCTTCAGCTTCTTTGATCTTCAAAGAGCCTGGAATAGCTCTGATACCATGTTGGAATATTTAAAATTCCAGAACAACAATGGAGAATAAAATTCCCCCTCTTCAACACAGAGAAAATATTAAAAAAATTTCTTCACTGGAAACAGAGTTTTCACTCTAAAACTATTTCATTAAACTTCCAAAAACTTGGTTACAAAATCACCTCTGACTGAGGGAATACAAAGAGACTTTGACTGCTTCAAAACACAGTTCAAAAACAAAACTCACACACTAAAAATTTCACTCTATCTCTGCATTTACAACTCATGCTGTGTGGTTGAAAAATACTTTGTTCCTAAAAACAATGAATGCACTGCTGTGCCATTCAAAATTCTGTTTTACACTTCTGTTGTGTGTTAAAAATAAAACTTACTGAACATTGTTTGCTCACAGGCATTTTCATCTTTTATATGCCTCGACCCTTTTACAATATATAAAAAAAACCTAAGTTAAAATAAAAATTATTTTAAAACTAAAACAAAAGTCGTATACCATACTTCATATGGTGTGAAGTTAAAATAAAAAACATAAATTAAAAAAAAACAAAACTAAAATCTAAAACCATCTATGGCCCACGACCTCCCTATTTGAAATTGTGTGTATGATATATATGTAAAACATATATATGTAGGGACTGTTCGTACGAATTTTAAAACCAAACATTAAAACAAACTTTGATATAACGGACTTTGACCACCGGACTTGAACCACAAAATTTAACCTTCCTGCAATCAATTTCGGGTCACAAAAAAAATTGCAGACGTCATAAAAAATGTGACGTGAAATTTCTTTTAAACCTGCTTCATGAATTTTCTGCGTCCGATTTTGGGCAATTGTACGGCAGAAAATTGTGATGCGGAATTTTTCACAAATCCGCTTCAATAAAATTCAAGTCCGAGTTTGCTGTTGAAATTTCTCAGTTTCAAAAAATACGGCGATGAAGTTGACTGATCATCCAAAATGGCAAGCGACTTCTCTGCAAGGTTTCTTCAAACTGCGATCTTGACTGATCGCTGGAAATGGAAAGTGGCTGCCTATACTGTGAGCGGCTGTAAGTAATTTCAACAAAGTCTTCAAAAAGCCGCACTATAGACTATTCATAATCATTGAATTGGACAATAACTAATAAAGATATGATAAAAAAATTTCCAAAATAACAAAAAAGTAAAATTAAAATTTAAGTAATATAAAATGAAGAAATATTATGATATAATCATTGACTTAAAAAGTGATAAAAAAATTTCTGACATCTAACATAACAAAAAAACTTAATTAAAATTTCAGTAATATAAAATGAAAAAATATTATGATATAATGATTGAGTTTGATAAAATTCTAATAACCTTAATTAAAATTTAAGTAATATAAAATGAAGAAATGTTGTGATATAATAATTGACTTGATAAAATTCTAATGACCGAGCTGCTTCTTCAGCAGCCTCAATCTTGATTTCGGAGACTTGAAAAGGATCAAGCGGCAGGGAACGCACCTCGATGAAAAATTCTTTGCAAGTGAAGTTTTGAAAGAATAGCTACCCAATGAAAAATTCTTTGCTCTCAAAGTTTTGAAAGAATGTCCCTTCAAAAAAGAGTTGTCTTACTTTGACTTTTTTTTTCCCTAAAAAGTGGAGATTAGAGTTGTTTTAGTGTGATTTATTTATTTATTATTTTTATTTATTTATTTTAAAAAGTGAAAATTTGATTTTGCTGTATTTAAATTTGTTTTTTGATTTTGATTTTGATTTTATATAGATTTAATACTCTAATTAAAAAATTCTTAGAGTACTTTGTGTAGGGGTGACTTCAATAAATTCTTGCTAGATTATTGATGTCTGATCCTATGCTAACGAAAGATAGTTTTCAAATTCATTTAAAGTATATTTTTTTCCAATACAAATCGAGCCAATATGAGATTGTGCATCATTTTGAATTCATGCATGAAAGTTCTTGAATGTTTCAAAGGCTTTAGATTTGTTCTTAAATAAATAAACCCAACACATTATGGTGTAGTCATCAATAAATGCCATCATATATTTATTACCATTTGCAAAATGAACAAACTTTGGCCCATGTAAATCAGAATGAATGAGTTGAAGTTTTCCATGTGCTCTAGAATGAGAATCATAAAAATATTATTTGTTGTGCTTTCCTAAGATACAAACATCACATTGCTTAAGTTTCCTAGGAATAGTTGGAAAACTAGAAACACCATTTTTCTTCAAGAAACAAATGTTTTCATAGTTCAAATGTACAAATCTAGCATGTCATAAAAGACTTAATGAAAGTGTAACTTCATCATAGTGAGAACTGTATGAATTTTTTTTACACAAGCAGAGGCTCCTTACATCTTCAAAAGTCTTTTTTCTTCTATCCCAGTCATGAAAAGTGAGTGATTTGATGTTTTTCTAACACTAACTTTTCCAGCAAATATATGAATGGAGTTTACTTGTTGGATGATGTGGACCAAATACAACAAGTTTCTCCTCAACTCCAAGAGGTATATAGCATCATGTAGAATAAATTCTATAAGACTAGACAATTTGAGCTTGATAGTGTGATCTACTTGCAGATCTGAAAAACATAACATAGACATGAAATAGGAATAGCACAGCTCTAGAAACAATACCACAATCTTTATTATGAAGAAGAGATGAGAATTTTATAACCAATGCAATCATTCTCCTTATTTTTTATTTTGTAATTACAAAAGATATTTTTAGAAAATCAAATGAATTATTAGATAAAGAAAATACATTGAGATGTTTCCTTCTTTCCTAGATTTTTAAATGTTTCCCTCTTTTCTACTCTTAGATGTTTCCAAGGAAAGAGTACACTTTTTCTTGGTTGCCCAAATAGTAAGAGGTTGCTGATTTTTGTGTCCTTCTTGGTTGCCCAATTCCTCCCTATTTAGATTAGGAAGCGTCCTGACTTCCTCCACCAAATAAGGGAAATTGAGTTGCAATGTTTCTACAATCATCCATTTTGCCTGTGCTAGTGTCTGTCTCTTCCAACTAACCAAATATGAGAAGTATGGTTGCTGGCGTGTATTTTGTTTCTTGGAGTCTAGAATTGTATTTTTGAGCAGAGGAGGCTGAAAGTATGGAATATTATCGACCAGATGACGGATTGTAACAAATTCCTCAAGGAGAGGTGGTTCAAATAGTTTGATATTATTAACATTAAACACATCATGGATGCCAAGCTGGGAAGGAAAGTCCAAGCGATATAAATTTTCTCCAATGCGTTCTAGAACAGTATAAGGGCCATATCGCAGAGGGTGCAACTTATGATGCTGGCCCTTGAAGTGTTTCTTGTCTGACAAGAGCCACACATGATCTCCAAGTTGAAAATAAAAGGCTGTTCGCTGCTTGTCATGCCTCTGTTTGGCGCGATCTTGGGCTGCTTGCAAAGCAGCGGTTACTTGAGCTTGGCGTTGAGAAATGGAGTGTATAAAATGAAGAGTTGATTTTTGTTCCTGTTGTTGATGTGTAGACCCAGAAGGGGTGATCGTCAGTGGCATCTTAGAGGGTGCACTTGGCTGAAACGCTGCCTCTCGAGGAGTAAGGCGATAAGATGGGGTATTGGGTAAGGAAGCACCAGGAATAAGATCGATGTGGTGTTCAACAGAGCATGTTGGAGGCAGCCCTATGGGTTGGGTGAATACATCTGCAAATTCTTGAAGTAGAGGAGCCATTGTAGGAGGGACTAGATTGGTGAGGTTGTCTGTCTTGACAGGGCGAACCAAGAATGAAGAAACACCTTGGTTTAAATTGACTCTCATAATGGGAGGTTTTCCAATAGAAGGTTGGTTGATGAGTTAGCTGAGGATGTGAGCACATAGGTGCGCCCATCGTGCTGCAAGTGGTATTGGTGATCTATAGCATGATAAAAAGCATGTCAAACCTCTTGGTATGGAATTCCTAGAAATAAATCGACACAATCGAGGGGAGAAACATCACATACCACAGTATCATGGAAAGGTCCAATAGCAAAGTTGACATCACAACATTGGGAGATTGTAAGATGAGGACCATTCTTTTGGACCCAACCAAGCTAATACGGGTGTGAGTGAGGAGTGGTGGGAAGGCAAAGGCATTCAACCAAGTCCTGTGCCACAAGATTCTTTTGACTCCCACTGTAAAAAATAAGCGTGACCAACTCATGTTTGATTTGAAAATTATGGGTAAACAAAGGCGTAACATAGGTGTTTGTTGCATTAGCAGTCATGAGGATGAGAGAGGGGTCCACATTGGTAGGATTTTCTAGAGAAATCGCTGGAAGTTGGGTAGTGCCATTTGGTTGCTCCACCTCTGTAAAAAGAGTCTTGTTAGGGTGTAGATTTTTTAGTACTCGACAATCTGTAGAAGCATGTGATTTGGTCTTATGAAAAGTACACTAGGGGGAATTGTGAGGTGTGGGGGATGAGGCAAAGGCGATAGTAGAAGAACTAGTGGGAGATAGACCATTTCTGGCTTGAGGGGATCAGATTGGAGTACCCACTTTGCGTTCCACAGCCAGGGCATGAATAAAGGCCTTGTCTAATGAAGTACTATCAAACAACTCAACTTCGTGTCGAAAAATTATTAGCAAACCAGAATTAAATTTGACAATTAGTACCTCTTCGAGATCGGAGATATGGAGTTGAATGCGTAACTTGCAAAAGACATCAATGTAAGGTTCAACTGATTGATTGGGCAGTTGTCAAAGTTGTAACCATTTGGCAAGGAGATTTTGTATATATCCTGGAGGATAGAAGCGTTCTCATAAGGCCTCACAAAAGAGATTCCAAGATGTGATAGGCGTCGATCTGGTCTCGACTTGTTCTTCAAGTTCGACAACCAAGGACATATTCTCAAGATGAGTATCCCACCATGTTTGTGCTAGGCCTTCCAATTGTAGACCGACAATTTGAAGTTTCATCTCCTCTTCCATCGTTGGACAAGTTCTGAAATAGTTGGAGAGACCGCAGAGCCAAGAATCAATAGTCTCACCATTCATTTGCCCTAAGAATTTGGGTAGTTGAAAGCATGTATCAAGCTGCATTTGCCCTGGAGGACGTTGTTGTTGTTGCAACGTAATTATCTCTTGAAGAGCCCTAGCTAAATCATTTACTGGTGAGTCTGCAGTGGAGGGCTCTTGATGCTCTTGATGGGGCGACATGATTTGCATCCACTGAACGGATTGAAATGTATGACCCTTTAAAAAAAAAAAAATCTTCGAACAGGTGGATGGCTTCCAAGATCTTATGATCTGATACCAATTGATCTACTTGCAGATCTGAAAAATAGAATATAGACACGAAACAGGAATAACACAGCTCTGGAAACAACACCACAGCCTTTATTATGAGGAAGAGATAAGCATTTTATAACCAATGCAATCATCTCTTTATTTTTTATTTTGTAATTACAAAATATATTTTCAGAAAATCAAATGCATTATTAGATAAAGAAAATACATTGAGATGTTTCCTTCTTTCCTAGTTTTTTAGATGTTTCCCTCTTTTCTACTCTTAGATGTTTCCAAGGAAATAGTACACATTTTCTTGGTTGCCCAAGCACTGAGAGGTTGCTGATTCTTGTGTCCTTATTGGTTTCCCATAGTGGCAAGCCCTGATGGCTTGAGTTTTGACCTATCTGCAAAGTATACTTCTCCATCAACAGTGTCAGTGAATTCTTCAACGAAATATCTTATGGAAGTCACGTGACAATTTCTTCTTGAACCAAGCAACCAAACATTTTCCATGAAGAAAGTGAAGCATTGAATAAGTCTTCAATTACTCCAATGTTGCAATGGGCCAGAACATAATGATCAGACTCGGATGCTTTTCCTTTCCCTTTACCAGGTGTTTTACCATTTTCTTCATTTATTTCTTGCTCAATTCTGTCCCAAGGTAGCTTACACATGGAAACATTATTTCCATCTTTATTGCATCGTATGAAATGAAGATCAAACCTTTCTCCTTAGAAATGTCTACCCCTTACCTCTAAAATGATTCCTTCCTCTTCATATTCAGACACCTCTTCCTCTAGAATAATATTGTGCATGATTCTTTTATTTTTGTGCAAGGAACACAACTTCTTCAGAAAACTAAGGAATTTTATTATTCCCAAAATCTCTCTCTTTCAACAAACGTATTCTCAAGGGAGAAAAAGGAAATATCCTTAAGTTTTCCACCTGCTTGCAATTACTCAAGATAATGTGAATAAGTGAGATATAGTGCCTTGACATAGGTTGTGAGAGGAACATCTATTTCAACACCAATGGATTCTATGTCTTGCATATGGATCTTATTTTTGATGCTAAGGCAAGAGGGTCATCATTTTTCACCTCAAGATTGAACAACTTGATCATCAATTGAAAAACTTTAAGTTCAGAGTGTGAGTCATATAATTCCTTCAAATTCTTTAAAGCTTCAAAGGAATTTGAAATTGGTGAAATGTGTCGAAACACCTCTTCATTTACAGATGTTGCAATCAAGGCATAGGCTTTTGTTGTTCTTGTTTTCCCAAATGACAAGCTCCTTGTCTGAAGTGGGCTTTTCAAGTGGATTTTCTCCTTCTCCTTCACAAACCCCTTTCCACAACTCATTGAAAATCAAGGTATGGTTTATCTTCCAGGGCCACTCATGAGAGTTATATTTTCCAAAGAAAACTACTCCCACAATGAAAATGACTAGATACATCATGAAAAAAGATTTTCTCCCTAAATAACAAAAAATCTAACATGTGTCTACAATAAAATTAATATGCCTTTTACATAAAAAAAAACATTCAAATTCTATGACATATAATGGTTTCAAAATATCAACACGACCCCCTTTAAAAAAACTCACACACACACATATATATATAGTTACAGCCTCAAAGATTTTTAATGCATAAAATATACTAATCATATCCAAACTTTATTTTATATATGGTCTTCCATTAAAAACATAAACAACTCATATTCTTTCACCATTCAATACACACTCATATAACCACACAAAAAAAAGGCTTCAACGAATATTTTATTGCATATTCCATCACATTACATAAAATTTCAAATGTATGAACTTTTATGCTACATCCCTTTTAATGATTGTTCATCATTTAAAAACACCATTCGGTCTTCATAAAACATCAACGTATCATTCAATTTTCCAATACCAAATGCAGCCCTTCGAAAAATTTCAACCCAACATAGTAATGAAACGTATACCAGGCTGGAACGAACCTTCAATTATTAACACACAAATCTCCATTCATTTTTAGTAAGTGTTTGCCCATTTCTATGGTAAAAACACAACCATTGCACACGATTTCAAGGTAGCAATCAGCGAATTGGTTATATTCGTCAATGATGTAGGAACCTTGGAGAATAGATGGTGAGCCATTGAGCAGAACGTGTTGAGAATTATGACCAGTAAAACACACACAATCGCTCCTCCAAATGCATCAATTTCTAGAGTTCGATGGAGTTTAACTCGTAGTTCCAATGTCTCAACGCTCACAGTCCTTCAGAAAAATTCCAATGGTTACGAAAATAATTTAACATATTCAGTTAAGAAGGAGATGCCAGCAAACATAGGATATTGGCATGATAGGAGATAAGGAAATTAAAAAATGGAAACTGAAACTAAATTTGAGCGGACAAAGGGCAAAGCAAGGTGTCAACAAAGTTGAAAGTCAAGAATTTTCTACAAATTTTTTTTCATGTTGGAGGAAGACAAATGCATCCCAGAAAAGTCGTGTTAGTGCTATAACTGGAGCAAACAAATCAATTTAGTCAAGGTACGTTAAATTCAACAAGAGCATGAAAGATAAATACGCTTCAAGTCTCCAATTAAAATGTCGACCACCCCACTCACGACAACCACGATTTCGTTTGAAACGTCCAAAATGTTTTATGCATATGTTAATTTTTTAATGCTTTGGATGAATGCAGTTGGATGGTATTTTTGTTAAGGACTTAGTTAAAAAGGGGTCATTTCAAAAATAAAAGTTAGTCTCATTCAAAAAGAGAAGAAGTATATAATTGAAGTTTTTTTTAAGTGTTTTTTTCTTATTAAAAAAGAATTAAAAAAATGGTTTTATTGGAAAGAGAATTTAGGGTCTAGCAAAAGATGAATCGATTTGCAAAAAAAAAAAAAAAGGTTTTTCAAGCATGATAGTGTTTTGGATTTGGAAAAATCTCTCTGTACATGAATCTAGTGAAGATTGTTCCTTACGAAGGAAGATATTGAAAATCATTATTTTGGGG
Organism: Pinus albicaulis; assembly: GCA_034641835.2. Taxonomy (NCBI): domain Eukaryota; kingdom Viridiplantae; phylum Streptophyta; class Pinopsida; order Pinales; family Pinaceae; genus Pinus; species Pinus albicaulis. Next base: position 128,740,045 of record CM076576.1, read on the forward strand.
GGAGGTATGGAAGGAAGCCTCATGCAATAAGGAAAACAACCATAAGACAGAAGAAAGACAAAAGTCATGGGTTGCAAAGCAAGATCGAAGCATATTAAAATAAGAAATCAACAAGAAGAGCGAGAGCATTTTGAAGAGATTATAGTGGTCGTCGTTGCAATTGATGAATCTACAAGACAAGTAGATCAATCAGAACAAGTAAAGGATGCATGGATTAGGATGGATCTGGTAACGCTGTTAGAATTTTATTGGTAAAAATTTTGATTTTTGGGTTGTCAAAATGAAGAAATTTCTTCAATATAAAGTGTTAATTAAGTGTTGGTCTAATAACCTATATGATGAAGTATGTGATGCTTTAGTATGGGATTTTATAAAACATACATTGGATGATAAGTTTTTGTACAATGCAGCAAAAGCTACGTCTTCCCAGGAAAGATCTTGGAAGGAGAGTTTGGTACAAAGTAAGGTGACATACAACGGCAAATTTTGTCACAATTTGTTGAAGAATCAATAGAGAAATTAGTCGCAGGTATGAGAGTAGATGAGAAAGACTCTCAGAGGACAACAAAGCTTGGAGAATCCCACTCAAAAGTGGATGAGGTCAGGAAGACTATAAAAGGGAAACCCATTATGCAGAAATGCATATGGCTGAAGAAGACACAACAAAGATTGCAGAGAGAGAATTTGAAGCCTCTGTGTAAAGCAGAGGAAGAGCATATAAATGCTAAAGAACTCCATTGTAATGTGGATGGTGAATATGTTGGTAAATCCCACTGTTATGAGACATGTGGATGATGAATACAAAGTGATATGTGAATTGGTAAATTTAGTCGTAGCTGATGAACTTAGTGAAGTTGAAATCGTTAATGAGCACATGCATGCTCGGATATTCCACCATAGGGTGGTTGAACATTATGTTAATTAAATTGAGGTATCATGGAAATATGGTAAGTGTCATGTTTGATGAAGAATTGAAGGTTAAAGCTACCATTGTAGGAGAAAGTTATGAAGCAAAAGTTGGAAATTCTCATGAATCAGTGTGTGAACTAGTAGCAGCTAAGTTTGGCATAGATAAAGCTAGTAATGGAGCAACAAGTGGTTTGGTGGATTCAACAATTAAAATTTTTTATGTTAAATTTTATTAAGAACAATTAAATGATGGCAAGTAGTTGCACATGATGCAACAAAAAGAGTGCATTGATATGTTATTATTTGGAGAGAGAATCCCACTTGTTTCTAAAAGCTAAGTGGAAGACAACCTATTTGCCGCAACATAGGTTTGTAAAGAAGTGGAAGAGAAGGAAGATAAGAGGAAGAGAAGAAATCTCTCAGTGCAAATCATAATGAAGGTATTTTTAACATTGATTTTGATTGTGCAGGTAAACATATGATAGTCCAGCTGAAAGAGAAGATGAAGAATTATATGTGGGAAAGGACATGGAAGTTTCTAAAGACGAAGAATAAATCATTGAAAAACTATTTCAACAATGGAGTCAAGAAGAGATTAGATTATGCTATCAAGAAATATGGCAAAAAGAAGATGATTGAATATGAAGCGAAAGAAGTAGAGCGAGTAACACTGTTTGAATACGAAGAGTTGTGGAAATATTTCAAGGTTGAACAAATATTTGAAGAAGAAGTTGTAGAAGACATGATCAGGTTGTTTGTCAGAACAAACACAAGAGAAGTCAAATAAAATTGTAACAATAACAAGTGAAGAAATATGGATCCACTGGCAAGAAAACTCAACAGAAAACTCAACAGTTTTGAGGGTATATACTTTGGAAGAAACGAAAAAGAAAATCCAACATTGTAAATTTTTTGAATCATTGTAAGCCTAGATGAGACTTAGACCAGGAGGCATGTTTAAGTGGTGATTGAGTCAATTTTTATTTTAAGCATAACAAGCATAGTTGAGTCATGTTGAGTCATGTTTGAGTTATGTTGAATCATATGTTTGTAATTAAGCGGGAGTGTTGGAAATAGTCACGAAATATTAAACTACTCATGTATGCATACAATGCATGGAGATATTAGTTGAGTTAAGATAAGTCTAATTATATAAGTCGAGTGTGAGTTTTTCAAGTGTGAGTTAGCGAGAGAAAAAGAAAATCAAGTTAGAGTTTTTCATGATTCCATATTTAGTAAATTAGGTCCTTATATACCTGTGGTTGGGTCATTGTAATGTGTGTGTGTGTGAAATCCAAGAGTCGCGACTCTGTGGATAGTTATATGTGATAATTTTTATGAATATAAATTTATTTTGTGTATTTTGTGTTTTCCTCCTCTACCTTTCCATCATACACGATGTCCCAATCCGAACGATAGGACAATAATTGATGGAAGAAGTAATTTTTTCTTAATTTTTTAACTGATGGATGGACAAGTGCCAACAGGATGTTGACAATAAGTGCTTCGACGGTAAAGAGTCGAGTGGTAGAGCATTCAACGGTGGGCGCTAGGTGGCATATGGGAAAAAATTATGGACCTTGTTTTCGTCTATTAGCTCCAACACTTAATATACCCCACTCGATGCTCATCGCTATGTTTCACAACTCCTTTTTCTTCCTGGTCGCACGATGGTAGCAAACAGGATAGCAAGCGACGATTTTTTTTTGTCTCTAGCTACATTAGTTAATGTAGTGTTATTGGATTGTGCTCAAATAGTTGATTGCTAATATATATGAGAGATTTCAATACTTCGATGGTCGATGGTCGAAATGTAGACAAAAATGAGTTTGAAAGGGAAATTTCTCATCATCTCTATACACAAAGACTAAAACTTTGAAATCAACTAAGTGTGGCTCTATGGGTCTTTGCACTAGTGACCAAAATTTGCCTCAAATCTGTGATATTTCTGTTAACTTACAACTAAATAAATATTATAGATGCACAATTTATATTACACACATTGAGAACTTGATACTAAATATTGAATTCTGATGAAAGGGATAATAATCATTTACAAACCTGCACAGTCTCTTTACATATCTCTCAATCTCTTCAACTCTCACTCCTCTTTGAAAAACTTGATTATTACATTAGGGAATTCTTTTAAGAAAGTTCTGAGTCAAATCTAATACACATAACTAATTTCTAATTTCTCTCACCAAATCTCAAATTTGTCTAATTTATCCCCTAAACATAGAACTAAAATGACACTCCACATAACCTCTTAACAAATTCAAATTCTTTTATAATATATCCAATTTAATTATTATAAATTCAAATGACTAAGGGAATCCAAATTCCCTTGAAAATAAGTCAAGGAACTAACCCCATACTAAATGGGTTTTTATCTAAGAAGATCAAATAGGAACTTGACTTGTAGATGCTCCTGCATAAAAAAAATAATAATAATTTTACTATTATAATATTATATTTTAGATATTAATAATGAGTTTATAATTTTTATAGAATAATTGGAGGCGTTTGAGTTATTTGTAAATATATTTGATAATTTTTATAACAACAACAATGCATCAACATGAAAAGGATGATCAAAACTCTATCCATGTTAATATTAATGTATCCATCTTATTTAAATAAACTTTATTTAATTTTATTATTATAAATTTCAAAAATAATAGCAAAAATGTAACACCATTATTTGATACCAATATTACATTTAATGTCCATTATCCACTCTTTATTATAATATTTTTAAGCAATCAACATTTCATTTAGGGTAATCACAACACTATGGAGATTAAAAGGGATACATTTCTTCCACTTTTATCTACATCTAAGCTATTGGCATAATGTCAATTTTTTTCTAAAATCGACTAAACAAAAATGGAATCTTAGTTAGATCTTTATATTAATTAGTAATGATTTTAAGAGTAGCAAGGTAACTGATTGTATCAGGTTTTATTTTACCATTTATAATTCTTTGTACCATCTATAATTATTATTATTTTTAAGGAGAAAATAAAAGTTTTTTCTAAAATAATTTTTTTTAATAGCTAAATGGGTCATACTGCTTTCTAAGTGAGTGAAACATTAGAGGAAATTTTAACTTAAAAGTGCCCATAAAATTTTCACGTACTTAATATGTAAACCAATTGAAATCTTTTAAATTTAAAAAGAGATACATGTAAATATTTTGGAGGGAAAATTTTTAAAATTATTTTTTTCAATTGTATTTTTGGCTTATGTCCTTACATGTTTGCTCAAATTTCAAGTGTATACACTCGTTGGATGCATAATTAAATTCTTCATCCAATGAGTACCCATTATGCATAATTTTGAGAAGACTCGCATTTATAAAAAATGCAGATACATTAAAAAAAGTGTTGATAAAACACACTTTTTAACGTATATTCATTTTTTTATCAATGTGGGTCTTCTCAAAACTTTGCATAATGGGTGCTTTTTGGATGCATAATTTAATTCTGCATCCAATGAGTGTCTACACTTTAAATTTGCGCAAACTTGTAAGGAGATAGGCCAAAAATACAATTAAAAAGAGTAGTTTCTTTTATTCCCTCCAAAATTTGTAACTCTTATTTTATTATTTTCCTATTACTTTACTATTTTTTCTTAGGGGGCACTTTTATGCTGAAATTTCCTCTAATGATAGAAAGAGTTAGATTCCAATCCATTTTTAGGGAATCCTTAACAACTTGATTGAAAATATGATTAATGTAAGATCATAGATCATAATCCCAAGTTTTTAATTCTAGACTTAAACATGCTTCAATATCTTTATCTTTTTTTTTATAGATTAGTTGAGGAGATTAGTTTGTTGAGTGGGAATTACATCAATTTATGACAATAATATTTGATTTTTAGCTTTTATGGAGATGATGTTAGTTTAAAATATTTTAATTTGTTTTACAAAAGGTTATAGGTCTCTCCTTAAATTCCCATATTATATACAATTATGGTCAAAGCGTAGATTTATTTATATGCGTAAAGCAATTTTGAGAAAAAATGACTTCATTGAGAAATTTTTGGGAAATTAGATGAGAAAAGAGAGAACTAAAAGTGTAGAAAGTGAAGGGTGGTTCCATGTTTGACTATGTCGGTAGTCATAAGGTCTTCACTTAGTGAACCTATAATGTAACATAAGTATTGGTGGAATATTAAAGAATATCCTTAATTTTATTAGATATTAAATCTCCTTAAATTGATTTGTTCAACCCCCTCCCAAGACATTTTTCTAATAAAAATATCTCATATTTTTACTAGATACTCCTTTATAACCTATAGTACCTATAACCCTATAAACCTCTTAATGCGCTGCATCTCATCCCACTCAGATCTCCCCACTCCATGCATAATTTACTTTATGAAAATTAGGGAATTTTGAGGTCAAAATGGGCCTCAAAACAAAATATGTACTAATAAAATTAACTTTAAAAGGACTAGTAAGATTCAAGATGATGATGTCTTTCCCAATGATAAATATTTTTTAAGGAAAAAGAAGGAAAACTACTTTTGTTATTGTATTTTTAGCTTATCTCCTTATAGTTTTACTTAAATTCCAAGTGTAAACACCTAGTGGATGCAAAATTAAATTCAACATCCAACTGATACCCACCCTGCATACTTTCCAATAAACCCACACCAAAAAAAAATTTAAATACATGAAAAAAAGTATTTCAATATGTTTTTCATATATTTTTAATTTTTTTCAGTGTGGGTCTACTCAAAAGTATGCAGAGTGGGTACTCATTGGATGGTGAATTTAATTTTGCATCTAATGAGTGTTTACACAAGGCATTTGAGTAAACCTATAAGGTTTTAAGTAAAAAATACAATTAAAAAAAAATGTAGTTTTCCTTCTTCTCCTTTAAAAATTCATAACTCGTGTTCCATTATTTAAACTATTATTTTACTATTTTCCTTAAAAATATTATTTTAGACCTCAAAATTCTCGTAATATGAACATGATAAAATATTGGTTAATAAAATAAGCTCCTATATAAACACTATGGTTGACAAATAATTTCCTTTAAAAAAAAAAAAACTTTTAATTCACTCGTATTAGTATATAACACGAATACCCCCAAGGCTAAAAGGAACAAGAATATTTATAAATGAAAACCTCATTCCAGAAGACCAAGCTAAACTTAGGAAAGAAGTCCAAAAGGTCAAGGAGGCAAGAAAGGCAGGGAAATGGGCAATCATTAGGAATAGGAAAGCTATTATTAGAGATAAAGTCTCAAGCACGAGTGATAAATAGGGACTCACATCACTCCAGATCCTCTTCTGGAACTGCTGTGGCTTTCCATGGTGTAAAGGTCCCATGTTAAGTTGGATCTCGAGTGATATTGACCTTATTCTCTTATTTGAAACTTGGGAGCATGATGAATCTAGGGTCCCTCACCTTGACAATTTCACTCTTTGGTCTTCTTGGAATAAGAAATCCTCTCGGAGGGGTTTTGGTGGTATAGCCTTTTATCTAAGGAACAATTTTTCCTCTCACATCTGACTACATAAAATCGACCCTTTCAATCAATAAATTTGGATCAAAATATCTGATTATACCACCAATAGAATATTTCTTGCAATATGCTATTTCTCTCCTATCAACTCTACATCATATAAGAAGAACAAAATGGATAAGAATTGTCCTTTCAATACTTTAGAAAAATATATCTTCAACATGAGGAATGAAGGTAATATTCTTTTGTTGGGAGACTTTAATGCTAGAACTTCTACTAACCAAGCCATTACGTTAAGTAACAACTCTAACCCTAACCCCTTGTGGCTTGATGAAGATAGTAACTTAGCTAATAAATTCAAGAGAAAATCTGATGACATTATTGAGAATTTATTTGGCACCAAGCTCCTCAAAATTTACAGTTTCCACGACCTAATCATTTGTAATGGTATCAAAAAGTGGCCCCTCTTCGGCCAGATGACCTATCTCCATGGGTTGGGTAGCAGTTTCATGGATTATATGATTTCCGACACCCTTGTCCTCAGTCGTACTAAAAACTTTGAGCTACTTGATGGATTTGAGCTTGAATCTGACCATAGACCTCTCTCTATCCCTCAATCTTGTTATGCATACCGCCCACATGCAGGATACCAATGAAAGAAAAAGACACATTCACTTCGATAGAAGTAAAGAGGACCTCTTCTTAAAGGATTTAGAGAGGGATTTGGGCTCCATGAACTATAATAATAACATTGATGAAAATTTTCACCATTTCACTACATCCTTTCCAATACCATTAGCAAGTTCTCCAATGAAAATTCATTTAAGCAGACTAATAGAACTTCCAATTCCTGGTATGAAAAAAATTGTAAGATTACCAGGAAAGCGATCAGAGACGCTCCTAATGAACTCATTAAGCTCTGGAATATCAACATATACAAGAAGCTCATAAAGAGGAAGAAAATGTCATATATTAATAAAAGACAAGATTATATTCTCCACCTTTCTAAAGTCGTGCCTAGAAACTTTTGGTGGAATGTGCTTGTTTGTAAAACCAAATATAATCATTCTATCCCCTTAGAAAATTGGGACAACTCTCTTAAGAAGTTGTATGACTCTTCGGACACTATGTGCACCACCCTAATCACTCCTATTAAGGAGGATGTATTCTCTCTGGATGACATTGAATCTGGAATTAATAAACTCACTAATGGGAAAGCTAAAGATATTGAAGGTTACTAAGCGAAGATCCTTAAAATGGGAAGATCTATCCTCATTCCTCATCTCCACAAGCTTCTCAATTTGGCTGTAAGATATGGTTGTAACACATGACTTCCCTCAGCTTTGGATGAAAAGCCTTATTGTGCCTATCTTTAAAAATGGGGACAAAAGTGTTCCATATAACTACAAGACCATTATGATAAGTGACATCCTGGCCAAGCTTTATGGGCTCATTTTGGAAAAAAATCTTAGCCTTTGGCTTGAAAGCCATGGAAAAAGAGCTAAAGGAAAAGCTGGTTTTAGGCGACATCACTTGAATATTGACCATATTGTAACTCTCAGAATCATTACGGAAGAATGTCACAATAGTAAATCTAATCTCTTATGTTGTTTTGTGGACTTTAGAAAAGATTTCGATACTATTCCTCGAGAGAATATTTGGGAGAGAATTAAAGAGATCTTGGTCCCTCCTGAGCTAAGGATTGATGTGATACGTCTCTATGAGACCATCAATGCCAAGCTTAATACCAACAAAGAGTGGTCTAAAGACATTAAATGCAATAGAAGAGTTAAAAAAGGGTGTCGCCTACCCCCTACACTTTTTGGCATATACATTGATAAGCTAGAGGAGTGTCTGGAAAATGCAGGATGCAAGGGCACCAAGCTTGTTGGTGTTCTCATTACTCTTCTCCTTAAATCCAATGATATTGTTCTTCTTGCAATGATCTATGATGACATTGACAAGTAGCTTCAAACTCTTCATACCTATTTCTCTAAGATGGGTATGATAGTTAATACCGATAAGATTAATGTCATGATCATCAAATCCAAAAATATTACCCATGTTATTTTTGTGTATAACAACCAGTGCTTAGAGCGGGTTTCTTCTTATAAATATTTAGGCGTTGACTTCCCTCATCATCTCAACTAGACTTATAGCATCGAGAAAAGGATTATTGGAGGTTGGAAAGCTTATTATGAGATTGAAAAAAATTGTAAGATAGTTGATCTTTACATTTGGAGTAAAAATAGGTTCCTCTTTGAGACTCTCGTCACCCATGTTGTCTTATATGGATGTGAAGTTTAGGGTTGTGGTATATCGAGAGAGTCATGGAGGCAGATTGAGATGATTCAAAAGAAATTCATAACCTACAACCTAAATATCAAAGGAAATACTCCCTATCCTATTCTCTTGATCGAAGCTGGCTTGTCCCCCATTGAAAGTATGACTATGTTCAAATATTCAATGTATAAGAAGAAGCTTTACAACATGGAATCCAAAAGGCTCTCAAAAATTGCTTCTAGCTGTAGTTAAAACTCCTACCTTTGCCTCAAGTACGAGTGGCATAAGGATGCCCAATCTTGGCTCAACCATTGGGGAATTAAGGAGGAGATTAGTATGGGAAGAAAAGATAGTGTCAAAATAAAATTACCTCCAAGTTTAAGGACAACTTGTCGGAGGATTAGGAGATGGAGGGTAAAAGGAAGCTAAGATACTATAAGGAGGTGATCAACCCCATCCTTGATAATCAAAATTATCTCTCTGTGGTAACCAACACTAAGAAAAAAATGAAAATCACTAGGATTAGAACTAATTCTCATGAGCTTCAGAGTGAGACCCGGTGATGGCCTATTTCCAAGACTCCCTGGAATGATAGAATCTGTTAGATTTGTGATACTAAGTAGGTAGAAGATGAAAAGCACTTCCTTCTAGCACTACAAGGAAAATACCCTCTAGAGGAGGTTATAAGGAAGGTTTTTAGTGTTATAAAAATGGCCAAAATTGTCAAAAAAAACATTTGATACAACATCTGTTTTCGGTAACGGAGGTTTTGGTGGAGATTCTAACAGAATTTCAACACAACTAAAAAAAACTAGGCGGCGGAAGGTTGTTACAGATGTTTTTCTCATCGCTGCGCTAATCATGGGTCAACGCTTCGGTGCATTTTACAGTGAACGAACCGATATTGTAAACCTACCAAGCACCGGGACAGAAAAAAAAATTAAGACACCTACGGGCGTTTAGCAACGTCCTAGTGCATGTCAACCAGACAATCACCCCAGGGCAGTCGAAGGTGCATGCATCGGGCCGTTAAGGTGTAAAACTGTGCACTGTAGGTGAAACAACGCACCAGGACATTTTAATTGGTATTGGTATTTGTGCGGTGCCCATATGTCGTATCAATGCATCAGTGCATAATATTATACAAACGCACCGACACACGATATCACACAAATGCACCGAGCATTCTAATTGGTATTGGTATTTGTGTGGTGCCCATAAATCATAGAAACACACCAGTGAGAAATCTCACATAAACGCACTAGTGCGCAATATCACACAAGTGCACTGAGTGTTCTAATTAGTATTGGTATTTGTGCGGTGCCCATAGATTGTAGAAATGCACGGGTGCGCATTAACATACAAACGCACCGGTGCATAGTAACTAACACGCACCGGTGTTCATTTTGTATTTTTTAAAAACAATTACCAGTGACAATGCAATTATTGTGAATTTTTAAAATTCATTATTCATCAAAAGTCAACACATATCTTGTAACAGTATTCATATCAATTAAATTTTTATTAGTGCATTTGAATGTGATTTTTGGATTAATATGTTATATCATATCATTAGATTTCACATCTCTTCATTATAATATTTAATCATCCGTATATTTAATCAATGGTGTTACATTTCACAACGACAATAGAGAACACAATAGAATAAATTAAAACGTATTATATATATATATATATATATATATATATATATATATATATATATATATATATATATAAAAGACACTCTTTGTCATACAAAATGGGATAGTTATTGGTATCCCTCTGTCCTTCAATTGGGACACTATGTCCATTACATTAAACAAAATGTCTGATTTCACAGACAAATATTTCAAAAATTAAAATGCCTTGCTTTGATATCCAAACATATTGATCATCATTCTTCGCTTGAACTGTTGTCACTGCTCGAGCTACTTCCATGACTTAGGTTATTTTGAGGAATTATTTGTTCACAGTGTTGATTGTTTTATTCTTCTTCAACTTTCATCTACAAACATAAAAATCAATTGTAATGAGTGTATATGCATTGGTGAGAATAATGAAAATTGCAATATTAAATAATATACATCAATGTAAATCGAAAAGAAATGAAGTACCATAGCAAGAATTGACTCGTGAACTATACACATTCTTTCAAAACCAAATTTCATGCCATATTTCAACATTTCATTTGTTGGCACAGTTCCATACTTTGTTTCCTACAAGTTTTATACCCCATAACAAATTATATATTTAATATAAAATATTTTTTTGTTCTAGTAATTATATACGGAGCTAAATAAAACAAGATCGATAGATGCTTACAAATTCCACAATTAATTTCTAATATGCCAACATATGCTGACAACCCATATTTAACTCAGTGTCGATCAATTCGTCTGATGGTTCTTCTTTGTATGTTAGCACCTTTTTGAAGACATTCAATGATGATTGTTGTAAAACAACTTAAAATATACAAGAATGAAATCTAGTTAAGTTGTTATAAGGAAGCAACAATTACTCACAAACTTAGATATCAACCCTTTTCTTCATTGTCGTCCCATTTTATGTGTTGAATGGGTTCCATTTTATTTTCTTTTCTGCAAGAAAATACTTGAAAATTAATATTTAATGCTAATTTTTTTATTTATTGTAACTAATCGAAAAATTCAATGATTACATATTACATTTGAAGCACATTGTTGTTGAGAAGGCTCCTTGTGTGATGTAATTATGTCCATTTCTTTGACCATCTCCTTGTACACATTTTTGGACATCCCTACTGGCATATTTTTGATATCAGCTCATTCATCCTTTGAGATTTTCATAATCATCCTGAAAATGTAACATGACAATAAACTATTTAATTTTTAAATTAATATATATGAAAATTAAATATAAAAAAGTGATATTTATAAATGATTGCATTCTAGTAATATATACATATAATTCTAGAAAAACATTTAAAGGAATATTACTTTTTCATTCCTTTTTTTTGTACGTTTTTGCTATTAAAAGTCTGACATGTCTCATTGACCAATTCTCTAAAAAATCATCCTGTAGTTTAGATAAAATTTGGTTCTTGGAATCATTGGATTGATTTTTTTATTGTAAGTGGAAAGAACGTCTATACATTCATTCCACTAGATCCCTCAAAGTTTTGTAAAATTCCCCCTCCCCCCCTTTCGTTAACCTCTAGCACCACTCTAGATGAGCTAAGGAGAAATTCATTTTCATTTGCATGTTCTATTTTTTTCTTTTCTTAGAACAACATTCATTTTCTAAGTTACTAGTCCCTGTAGAAAATTAAACATATGTGAATTAATATATTGTTTGAAACATGTTATCTAATATTTTTAAGTACATTATTAATGAAAATTAAAAAAAGAAACACTTATTGGATCAATAGTATTTTTTTCATTAACTTGGTTCATCCTTCTGCAAATTTTCCATCAATTTTTTACGTTCTTTTGGTCCTAGATCAGAAATAATCTTATCAAGCTTCATCATTTTTTGGCTCTGCATGATACATAGCAAACAATACATATTAATTAAACTTACATATAGTTCAAAAATAATAAATTTTGTAAATAATTTACAAATAACTTGCCTTTTTTGCTTTTCTCGATGTGCGATCCGTATTTTTTGTTACTTGATCTCTTGTCAGCCACTTCTTTATCAATATGAAACATGTACCATAGCATTCATTAAAATATTTTATAAATAAATCACAAACTTTTCAGGTAAAAAAAAAATCAAGAAAACAATGCGCTTTTCAAGAAGTACGCACCGACGTCGGTGCGACATGTTCTTATAAATGCACCGCCAAAATAGTAAAAACATCGTACAATGCTCTCTGTAAAAAATGAGAACCGATGCATTATGTGTTAACCAACTCACCAATTAACACCGAAAAATTAATAAAAATCCTCCAGTGTTATTTTATGTAGCATATGATGTTGCGGAGGTGGTAGTGTGACATGTTCTTATAAACACAACGAGAAAACAAGGGACCACCATACGGTGATCTCTGTCAACAAGGAACCCAATGTGTTATATGTTAATAAAAATATAAAAAATTGTTAATAAAATAAAAAAAAAATTTTATCAAACAGTACATGCGTTGTGCGCTATAATGAAATAACGCATATGTGTGCTAATTAACCCATGCGCACAGATTTTATATATATATATATATATATATATATATATATATATATATATATATTCTATTTTAAAATTGTTTTTATCAAATAGTACGTATGCGGTGCGCTGTGATAAAATAGTGCACTAGTGTGCTATTTGACACAAGTCACACCAATTAAAAAAATTATGTTTTTTTTTTAATTCGCGCAAGGGCCGACATGGATTGGGATCCAACTCTACAAGTCGTCCCAGGGGTTAGATGTCATAGGCCTATATATATAGCAATACAAACCTTATAAATCTAAAATGAAAATCCCTAATTATGAAGTCACAAAAACAGAAAGAAGCAAGGGCAGAAACAAAAAGAATCAAGGGTTTAGCGTAAGAATGGATTTTTTAATTTTTTAATTTTTAATTTTTATTTTTCCTGAAAATGAATAGTAAAATTTAAATTTTTTACTTACCATGTATTAAATCAAACAAAAACTGTAAAAAAAACAATTATTACAGTAAAATTTAATCACCAGATGGTTTGAAATTCTATGCTACATGGGTTTGAATCACTAGATGTTCGGAATTCTAATTCTTTGAATAGTTCTGTTTGAAAGTATTTCGCTGCTCCATAGTGCTCTCGTGATCCAGGTATGTCTCTCGTGCAAATATTTCCCTGAAAATTTTTGCAAAAATAATGAAATAATGAAAAAAAAAATTACTATTTAAAGATTTTTTTTATGAAATTAGACTTTTGAAAATAATTTGCCACCCATTTTTCAAATTACTGTTTTTTTTCACTTTAAAAAAATAAAGTTGCGCTTTTTCTATTTGTGGGTATTCAGCACTGGAGTGTCAATTAATAACACAACACCGGTGCACAGTAACTAAAACACACCAGTGCGGTTAACTGTACATTAGCACCGATAATAATAAGTCTATTTTTAAGGCACTGAAATTAATTTTTGGTGTGTACACCAAAATTTATTGTTGATTTTGCTCAAATGCAGGGAGAAAATATCGTAATTATATCGAATGGAAAATTCTTCAAAATCCAGCTCATTCCATAATATTTCTCAAAGTCCATCGTGGAGTTCTCCCTATCCATCTTGAGACGTAATATTTACTTCATATTTTATTTATATTTTCATTATCTAATTGAATTTATTTATTTTATCCATGTCAATCAGTTGAATAAAATTAATGTATACAAATTTACAGGTTCATTTAGATTCAGAATCGAGTTCAGATGCAAAAAATATTCAAACAGCTCCAAAACATCGTAAGCTCTTATCACGAGCAACATACTGCAAGGAGCATTTGGTAGATGAAAATGGACAGTCACTTCACCCTGCTAATTGTAACATTACATCTTCTAGCCATAATCTTGGGACAACGATGGTAATAATAATTGTTTGGTATATTAATGTAATTATTTCAACGTCAAAACAATTAAGCATGCATTGTCGACATGCTTACTAATTGATATCATAGATTTTGTACTAATCATGTTCAAATATTTTTTTTGAAATTATTAGGACTCTAGTGATGATGAGCGACCTACCTACCATATTCTTTTACACCCCATGAAAATTTCAAATTGATATAAGGCTGAATTAAGAGAAAAAATCAGAGAGGAACGATACCAAGAATGGTTGAATCAACCACATATTCAATTCCCACTACGTCTAGATTCACCAATTAGGAATGATTACAACAATAGAAGTTCTTCACAAGCTTGCAATGGAGGCAATCAAATAGATTTTGGTATCGATGATTACTTAAGGAATAATACTACCATGGAGACAATATTGTTAGATGCATTCCAAAACGATGATCAGCAAGGGGATGATGCTCATATCGCTGATACCTTTTTCGAAAGCCTTAAATTTTCTTCCACCACCCCTCTCTTTGGACCTGGCGATTAGTCAAAGTCTACCCAGTTGGGGACAACAATGTTACTGTACAACTTGAAAGAAAATTTTGGCTTGTCGAATGCATGTTTCTCGGAAATTTTGAGGTAATTGACCATTAATTCCTCCCTTATATTTTGAGAAATATAATCACACAATGAACATTAAAAATGGTCAATTTTATGAACGTTAATAATTATATCAGCATTAATGTACATTTAATATTCTCCATGATCACCAACTACAAGTTATTCAAATATAAGGTTCTTCCAAGTGAAAATATTTTGCACGATAGCTGCAAAGAGGCAAACAAATTGTTGAAAATGTTGGGTGTTGAGTACATATCATATCATTAATGTCCAAATGATTGTATTCTATATAGAGGAGAACATGTAGATAAAGAGATATGTTCGAAATGTGGGCATGAAAGGTATGATAAATCAAAAAATAAGGGTAAATCACGTGGTCCTCCTTTTAAGTTATTGAGGCACATGCCTATAATCCCAAGGATTCAAAGGCTCTTTCATTGCAAATAATTAGCTATGTTGCAGGAATGGCATGCCTCACACAAAAGTGAGTTGGGAGTTATGTGAATCCCAATAGATTCAATAGCCATGAAGCATATAGAGGATACATGGCCCGAAAAATTCAAGGATGAAGTACGAAGACTGTGACTCAGTATAGCCATGGATGGCGTCAACCCATATTCCCTCCAGAACACCAAATATTCTTTTTTGGCTATAGTAGTGATCAATAACAATATCCCCCCATGGTTGTCTGTGAAGAATGAACATCTTATGTTGGCTCCCATAGTCCCTGGTAGAAGACTAGTGAAGAATATGGATATCTACTTACAACCATTGGTAGATGAATTGAAGGAATTATGGGATGGGATAAATGTATAAGATGTATCAAGACCTGTCGCAACATAGAGGATTTTTACATTGTATGGCATATGTGCTTACATGACACATGATTATCTAGGCTTAGGAGTTTGCTATGGTAAATTACATGTTTATTGATTTGTTTGTATATTTAAAAATATTCTTTCACATATTAGTTATTTAATTCGTTGTAATTGTTCTGATCTTCATGATATTCTTTAATATGCCATGCATATATATTATACACAATAATTTCGCAGGTATTGTAACAAAAGGGTATTTTGGATGTAAATGTTGTGGACCTTCTTTGAAAGCTAGATGGTCCAATGACCTATGAAATCTAGTGTATGACTGCTCCAGGGTATTCCTCCCAGAAGAACACCCTTACAGAAGAGCATCATCCGCTTCCAATGGTAAACAAGAGAGAACCCAAAGGCCTCCAATAATGATGCCAGTTGAATGGCTTAGATAATATGAGAGAGAGGAGGAGAAGGAGTTCATAGAAATGTTTGATTCAAATTGGGAGCCTATGTTCGATGATCTAGAATTCTTCGACACCTATGTTGAGAAATTGACCATTGGGATGAAAAGGAAATATATCTTTTATAACCTCCCATATTGGGAGCATCTTAGATTACTTACTTATTAGATCCCATGCATATATTTAAAAAAATTTCATCTTATTTATGGAGGCACATATCATCGAAAAAAAAGTGACACATTGGCTGATAGGAAAGATCTTATTAATTCAAAGACTAAAACGAAACATTGGCCAAGACGATTAGAAAGCACATGATCAGAGGCAGGCATTGGTCCCTCTAATTCATGGTATTTCAAAGAAGGTGATGTCCCATGGATTTAAAAAAAATATGATCTTTCTTTGGCAAAGGAAGTTATAATGGGTGTGAGGGTGCCATCTTCATACGATTCTTCATTATGATGTTGCTTCACCGTGGATGACCATTTGTCGGGGTTGAAATCGCATGACCATTTGAATCTTCTAAGAGTACATATAATGTCAAAAGCATGATTTTCTTATTTGTTATATTAATAAATTTTATCCCATGCAAGGATCATAAAACATAACTAATTTTTTATATTATTGCATGCGTTAATTTTCAGTGTCATTATCCTTTGTTCGTGGATGGGTGTGTGAAACAGGAATTCCCCCAAGACCTAGGACGTGCCATATCTAAATTATCTGCATTTATACGTTGGATCATGTCAAAGGAGATTCATGTGGCTATCATTCCACGGTGGCGTCAAGAGATATTTGATATTGTTTGTATGTTTGAGAATGAACTACCGACGAGTTTCATGGACTTGCAGGTTCATCTTTTAATCCACCTAGTAGATGAGGTTGAATTAGTTGGGGTGGTTTCTTGTCATTGGATGTTCTTCTTAGAGAGACATGAATAAATTGAAAGGTTTTGTTCGACAAAGGGAAAAATCTGAGGGGTCTATGGTAGAGGGGTACATATCGTATGAGTGTTTCTATTATGCCAGTGAGTACATCAAGCAGATCGACAATAGACCAGGTGCGGTGATTTGGGATGATGAAAGGGATGAAAACAAAAGAGAAGGGGAGCTGCTCCAAACGAATGGAAAAAGGGCGCTTGATAAAGAGTAAGCGACTTATAAATTTTCAAATTTACACAAAGTAAATATTCATTTGAACTTCGATATAATGTATATTTTGATCTCATAAGTACTATATCTTGGTTTGATTTCATCGACGAATGCAGAAATTGAAGCAATCAATAAATTCGTTCTTTACAATTCCGAAGCGACACAACCATGGGTCTCATTGTACAAAGAAAAGAGGATGAAATGGGATAGTGATAAGAAATAATTCAGATGGTTCAATGGTAGAAGTGTGCCTTATCTCGATCATTTAAAATAAAATATGCAAAAAATATGCCCCAACAGTTGGGTTGCTGACCAAGTTAGAGAGAAATATGGTGCAACCGGTCATTACCCACATGCTGAAGAGGATGTGATAAACGTAGGGATTGGGTGCACCCATATGGTAATAAACTATTTATGTACATTTTAAACTTAATAATGCACCTTTGAAATGTAATTACATCTATATTTCATTGTTTAACTATTGGGTTATTTTTTTGTAAGCTAGGTTAAGCTATATTAGATCATAAAAGAAACTTTACATAGGCATTGGGCTGAGATGGTAAGTGGTGCTTAGCCTATCCCAGCCTTAGAAGCTTTCAAATAGTTCAAGTTTCAAACTGCCTCCTAGGAGGAAACCAACCCCTTAATAGCATCAAACAGACATTAATTACAAAGTGTTCTGTAACACATATAAAAACAAAATATATGTAGTATGTGTTGAAATGACAGAAAACATAAAAGAATTGAGATGCCACATAGTCATGGTGTTACCTCATCATCCTCTATAGTAGGGTATTCCTCCTCGATGAGGCATACATATTCATGTGCAATGGCCTCCTCCTCAACTATAGGCTTGCACGGGGGCTTTGGGGGGGCTACACGGATGATATGAGCAACAAGGTACTCAATATCTGCAACTCTGGTCCAAACTCAATCTGAATCCATGATCCACGTGTTTGTATCCTCCTCCATGGGCTCGTGAACCAGGAGAGGCTTGATTTTCCAAGGAGCAGGTGGCTCAGAGTACACAATGGTAGACTTCCTGAGGCCTCTCCTGCCGCTCTGATTCTTCGAAGATAAGACTATCTCATCCTGGGTGCAATCAAACCTTTGAGTAGCCTCCCTGTCATGGCTGCTAGAAGAGGAAACCTCAATGGATTCCAACCGATGGTCTTGATCGCGGTGATAGCAACTTGAGAATGAACCTCTTTGGCTGCCCATGATGGTCTTTTGACATTGTCGCAGAGCCATGGGGAGGTTAATAAGCAGAGGGGGGGAGACCAAACTCAAAACAGTGAGGTGCGCAACAAGAGAACATGTAGCAGAGAAGCACAGCAGGGGGCGGGAAACAAGGGGTCGCGTAGCAGGGAGAAGAAAAATATGAGGGGCTTTCCATAGGGAGGCACACAGCCGGGGGGCAGGCTGAATTGTGCATGCATCCAGGAGGGAATCAGAGGTAGGAGTGCGCTGCAGGTTGGCGCACGACAAAGGGCGCGTGTTAGGGGGAGCACGTAGGGAAGCTGGAGCAGTAGCCAGATTCAAAGGGAAAAGACAGAGATGGATCTAGAGTCTAGATGGGCCAGAAAAATGATGGTAGAATGAGGAGTTACATCGCCTTTTGAATACTTGTGGCATGAGCCTAGATGTTGTGCATAGTTGTGGCATGCTCACATATGCGAGTTGGGATAATTCACTTGAGATTGCATGTGATTCAGTGTATGGCAGGAGATCGGGTGCAATAGAGTACCTGTGTGAATGATTGCTAAGTTGAGGTTCCACGTCAGGTTAAAGTTGGATTTGTCGGGCGTTGTCAGCCTGAGCATGGGAAGATCTGGCTTCACACGGTTGGGGCATGTCACCCACATCCAAGGAAACTATTGGGTTATTATAAGACACATGACACTATAATTTTTTAACTTTTTTATAGGTGCACTTATTCCCATCTATGTGGGCATATGAACACCATTTTCACATAGAAAATGTTGATGATGGACACATGACACAAGACTGTGGAGTGGAAGTCAATTTCAATCAATCTAGTCGATCTAGCGACCGTGAACAAAACCTGGTATGAGGGACGTTAGGTTACATCAAAAAGATACAAGAGATCATTGAAGTGGATTTATCTTCTTTCCAATCTATTATTTTTAGGTGAAAGTGGTGGGACACCTTTGATCGGAATAATGTAAAGGAAGATCACGATAGTAGGCTCATATGTATCAACTCTAGAAAGATGTGAGATGAATCTAAGGAGCCCTATGTTTTCCCCAAACACTAAAACCATGTGTTTTTTTAGCCAGATGTGTTGGATAGGGATTGGTGGTTCGTAATGAGACATGACCCTAGATCAAAACATATTTTTGAGAACAATAGTGTTATCATGCTAAGCGAGATGGAAGATAATGATGGTGATCATGAGAATCGAGAGTGATATGGTACATGTGTTATTTCATCATTTATACTTTTTAAGATAGGTTTTTATAAAGAAGATGACTTAATTACCTTATAACTAAGATTCTCTTTTTTCGAAACATTATAATATGTATTTTGAATTAATTAGTAATTTGCATTGTGTTACTGTTAAAATTACTTCACTTGATAATTTGTAATTATGTTGATCTTGAAAACAATGGCATACTGTATAAAGTTATTTTTTTATAATTTCAATTCCTAAAATAATACAACTACTTGATTGCTTTAAATGTCTGTGAATGATATCTTCATATTATTCTAGATTTATGTGTGTGAACAATAAATTCATATTATTCTAGATTTATTATTTTAAAATTACTTATATTCATACAAATTTATAATTATGGTAATTTAACAATATTTACGGTATACATTTTACTTACGGTAGTAATGGTTCAAAATCAACAATTAATTTACGATTTTCCCAATTTAAAATTTTTAATAAAATTAAATGATCATTAGGGGAATTTTGAGGTCTAAAATGGGCCTCCTAAGAAAAATGTACAACCAAAATAAACTTTATAAGAACCAATAGGATTCAAGATGATGATGTCAACCATGGGGGATGATTCACCATTTTTGGTGTAAAAAAGTACAAATATTAAAAAATAATAAAATAATGAAACTACTTTTTCAACTCGTATTTTCAACTTATCCCCATAAGTTTTTACTCAAATTTCGAGCAAGAGTATTTGTTGGATGCAGAATTTAATTCCTCATCCAAGGAATACCCATGCTGCATACTTTCGATGGACCCTGCTACATGAAAAATAAGAAATACATGAAAACGTGATTGCAATCACGTTTTTTCGTGTATTTTTCATTTTTCGTGTAGCAGGGTCCATCGAAAGTATGGAACATGGATACTCCTTGGATGGCGAATCAAATTTTGCATCCAACGAGTGTTTCCGCTCGAAATTGGAGTAAACCCATACGGAAATAAGTTGAAAATACGAGTTGAAAGAATAGTTTTTTTTTTTTTACCCTCTAAAATTTAACGATGTAATCAAATCTTGTTTTATTATTTCCTTAGGAGGCCCATTTTAGACCTCAAAATTCCCCTAATGGACATTACATACAGTTACAATTACAATTTTACAATTTCACAATACAATTACAATTACAATTACAATTTTACAATTTTACATACAATTACAATTAAAATTACAATTACAATCATTTCACATTAATATAATTAAAATTTTACGAATATTTTACATACAAATACAATTACAATTATGATTACAATTTTACAATTTCACATACAATTACAATTAAAATTACAATTACAATTTTAGAATTTTACATACAATTACAATTACAATTTTACAATTAAAATTACAATTACAATCATTTCACGTTAATACAATTAAAATTTTACAAATAGTTTACATACAATTACAATTAGAATAATTAAAATTACAATTACAATTTCCCATAAAATTACAATTAAAATTAAACTTACAATTACAATTACAATTTTAGAATTTTGCATACAATTACAATTTTACATATATACAATTACAATTAAAATTACAGTTACAATCATTTCACAATAAATTAAATATTACAATTACAATTAAAATTTTACTAATATTTTACATACAATTACAATTAGAAATACAATTAAAATTAAAATTTCAATTGCAATCACGACATAATATTTAATAAATATCATGCTTTAATATTAAAAATAAACATCACGATCACGATAACCATCGTACAAATATCATATTCGACTACAAAACACATTCAAATTTGCTAACATCATCTAATCATCGTGATCATGATCATTTAACAAAACAGAAGCATTATATAACATCATCACAACACAAACATCAAATATACATCTCATGTAACTGGTAGCACATACACATCTATTTGCGAGCAACACATTAAATGAACATATCTAACATGATTTAACAATATACACATCGATTTATGTCAAGGGGCGCGCGCTGCTCTATTCTGAGTGCTCCGATTAGGTTTGCAGCCGCCTGCTTGCTTTGCCGTCGCCATGAGCGGCCCTGGGGGCGGGGAGTCCTCTCCCACCCCTCCTTCTTCTTCCGAAGCCACATTCCGTAGCCTCTTAACGCAGAAAGGAACGAAAAGACAGTCTGCTGATGTGCCAAAATTCATTAAAAAGTTCGATGAGATACCTGTGATTGCTCTTCCTGAGGAACAATCGATCAAAATCGCCCTTGCTCTGGCTAACAGAGGCTTGGTAGGGCAGTTCATGGGCCGCTGGCCCTCCACAAAACTCACAGACGACTGGATTCAGCGAAACTGGAGACCTCAGCTGAAACACAACGTGATTTGTTATGCTGTGGGAAGAGGCTATTTCATTTTTGAATTTACCACCAAAGAAGATCGTGACCTGGTGTTCAGAAATGGACCGTATTTTATGGGGAATCAGGGACTGTATCTTAACAAATGGAGCCCTGATTTCGATCCCTCTGTCGACGTCCCTAAGGAGGTGCCGGTCTGGGTTCGTCTCCCAAACCTCCCGATTCATTGCTGGAGCTACCAAGCACTGCAGAAGATTGGGAATGGGTTGGGTCGCTTCATTGACAAAGCTGATCACAAAGGCCAATATACCTGCGCTAGAATCTGTGTGGAAGTCGATCTGGAAGCAGGGCTACCAGAAGCGATCAAACTGACAGTTGGAGATTGGCAACATTACCAGAAGTTGGACTACGAGCAGTTGCCCTTCAAATGCCGAACCTGTCATGAGCACGGACACTTCCAGCGAAATTGCCCAAAAGCTCCAATAGGGAATAAGGTAGAAGAAGAAGGATGGAAAGAAATTAAAAAGGGAAAGGTTGTTCCAAGGTCCTCGGGGCAGAATAACTCCGTGCCATTGGGGAAACCACATTCCAATACAAAGGCCAATGCTGCTGCTAAAGATGGCTCCACCTCAGGACAAAAGGTGGATGTCATGGAGACCCAAGAGGACACAGAAAAAAATTTGAAGCAAGTGAAAGAACCTGAAGTCGAACCAACTGTTTCACCAGTTGATGAGGGTCTGAGGGGTAACGAAGGCACCGAAGAGCACATCAGTCTTGCCTCCGACTCTGAGGGAGAAACAGAAGAGCGAGATTCTGAATCTGATTTGCATGTCACTCCTACTAAGACGAATCAGGGTCGAAAATCCAAGAAGAAACAAAGAGAGGAAAAAACTTATCTAGATGTCCTTCAAGGTTCCCAAAAAACCCTCAAAGGAATGATGAATACCAGATCTGGGCGCAAGAGTAACAGGGCTCCAAAAGGAGCCACAAGCCCCCAAGTCAGTAAATAATGATATACGTCTCCTGGAATTGCAGAGGTTTAGGTAGCAGGTTAAAAGAGGAAGCCTTGAAAGACATAGTGAGGATATACTCGCCTGAAATCCTCCTCATCCAGGAGACAAAGCTGGAGGATCATCTTCTCCTCCAGAACAGTAAAGTTTTTTGGCAAAAAGGTCTTGGAAGAGCGGTTAGTGCTAGAGGCGCTTCTGGAGGAATAGCAACCTTTTGGAACAGCTCCAAATACGACCTTATTCAAGAAAACAGTAGCCCCTACTGGCTATTCACTCAGCTCCTCCACAAAGACTCGGGTCAACAAGTAAGTATGTTTAATATTTATGCTCCGGTATTACCAGGCGAGAAAAAAATTTGTTGGAACTCGCTTCAAACCTTTCTTTTAGAGCAAAACCCAGGAAATATTATTATAGCAGGTGACCTGAATGTTACCCTTGCTGTTGATGAGAAAAAGGGAGGCTCCATTGTCAGGGACCCTGCCAGAGAATGGGTTGAAGATATTATGCTAGGCTGGGATTTGGAGGATATTACACCTTCTTTAGGGAAATTCACCTGGTCCAATAAAAGACTAGGCCCAAATCATATAGCTGCCCGTTTGGACAGATTCCTTGTCCAATCTTCTTTTCTGACTTGCGGTCTTATGGCCACTTCTAAAATTCTGCCAAACCTTACTTCTGATCATAAGCCCATCTCCCTCGAGCTATCCATGGATGGTAATTTGGGCCCCATCCCTTTCCGTTTCAGTCCTCTGTGGATTAGGCAAGAAGGATTCCAAGAGGTAGTCTCTGAGGCCTGGAATAGGCTTGTCCATGGTTCTCCATTTTATGTGTGGGAAGAGAAAATCAGGGGCCTGAAAAGAAGTCTTAAGGAGTGGGCCAAAAGACTGAAAACCCCTTCTGCCAAAAGGAATGAATCTCTTAATAGACTTGCTGTTCATCAATTAGCTATGGAGCACAGTCCTGTAACTCATAGTCTGCTCCAAAGGGAAGTCGATTTGCAAAAAGAGGTACACAGATCTAGCAGGGAGGAGGAAGAATTTTGGAGACAGAAGTCTAGGAACCTATGGTTACAATCCGGAGATAAAAACACCAGCTTCTTTCATAAACAAGCCGAAGCTCGAAAGCATTTCAAAACTGTTTCTGAGATAAAATTCCAAAACACTGTGGTTAAGGATTTTGATGACATAAAGAGAGCTGCTTTCTCCTACTTCAATGACCTCTATTCGGCTCCTGAGGAACCCCCTATTGATCCTCATGACTACCCGATCAACTTAATTCCCAAGTGCGTTAAGGAATCGGATAATACCATGTTGACAGCTCCGATCAGTATGGACGAGCTTCAGAAAGTACTGGAATGCATGGAGCCTGACAAAGCCCCAGGCCCTGATGGGTTCTCTGTCAGGTTCCTTTTGACTTGCTGGTCAACAATAAAAAAATATCTATTGAGAATGGTCAGAAAATCTCAGAACTGTGCAAAGCTGGGAGGTGGCATTAATTCGGCCTTTCTCGCCTTAATCCCAAAAGAGAAAGGTGCCTCCGACTTTAGCAGATTTAGGCCCATTTCCTTGTGCAATTCCAGTTACAAGCTGGTTTCCAAAATAATTTCCAACAGACTTAAGAATATATTGCCAGCCATCATCCCTGAAAATTAAGGCGGATTCATTAAAGGAAGAAAAATTCTGGACAACATTGTGCTGGTGCAAGAAGCAGTTCACTCTAGCTGCCAAAGAAATGAGAAAGGAATGGTGATTAAGCTCGATCTGGCTAACGCATTTGATAGAGTGAGACATGAATTTTTGTTCATTGTAATGAAGAAGCTAGGCTTCTCAACAGCCTTCATTAACTGGGTGAAAGCCTGTATAGCATCGCCATGGATCGCACCTCTGGTCAATGGGCGTTCTACTGACTTTTTTCAAGCCTCTAGGGGCCTTAGACAAGGCTGTCCTTTGTCCCCGCTTCTCTATGCTATTCAGGCTTCGGTGCTCAGCTTCCAACTTGATCATAACCAGAAGATTCAAACCTTGCCTGGTCTCAGAACGTCTCGCAAGGTGAAAGACATTAATCTCGCCCAGTTTGCCGATGACACCTTGCTGCTTGGAGGGGCCAACATTATCTCTGCCAGATCCTTCAAGAAGGAGCTGGACATTTACAGGTTGTTCTCGGGCAGCATGATCAACTATCGAAAATGCTCTATCTATGGCTGGAACTGCTCGCCCAAGGAGCTGTCAGATATTGCAAGGCTCTTAGAAATGGATGGGATCCGAAATTGGGAGTCATTCAAATACCTCGGGATCCCAATTTTCAAATCCAAGCCTAAAGTTGCTCACTGGCTTCCTCTGCTCGACAAGCTCAAGATCAGAATCCAAGCCTGGGGCGCCTCTTGGCTGAATAATGCAGGGAAAGTCATCCTTATGAAATCAGTCCTCATAAGTATGCCTCTATATCAACATACCATGCTCCTTGCCCCTAAAACTTTTCTCAGTAAAATGGACAGTCTGCTGAGAAGATTTCTGTGGGAAGGTGGGAACAATAACGATAGAAGGCTCCATTTAGTGAATTGGGAGACTCTCAAGAGACCCCACCTGGAAGGAGGCCTCCACCTGCGAAATTTGGCTGCCCAAAACCTTGCTTTGGGTTCCAAGATCCTGTGGAATTTAGTCTCTGGAAATTCTAGCTGGAGTAAAAGAGTCATTTGGAAGAAATACTTCCATGGGCAACGCTTGAGATGCTTGGATAAGCCCCCAAGATCGATAAAAGGATCTCCAATCTTCAATCTGTGCAATTCAGCTTTAGAGCAATTCAACCACTATCTCTACTGGATCCCTGGTAACGGGAGAAAAATCAAAATCTGGGAAGATTCGATAATGGGTGATCAACCCTTGAACCAAGTGGAAGGCCTAGCAAATATCAAAGACTGGCTTCATTCCTGCAACTTGAACACCCTGTGGGATATATCTAACTGGAAGGATGATCCAGGTACTCTCTGGGATGGATGGAATCTGGTGGAGGTTCCCCTTAGATTGCAGGGGGAAGCTTCTTTACTGTTAGATATGCTTCAAGGCAAATCTCCTTCAAAGGCCACTTCTAAGGATAAACGAGGCTGGGGTTCCCTTTCTGGCTCCTATACTGTTGCTGAAGGTTATAAAAGAATGATGGCTGTTCCTTATGCTCCTCCTGATCCAGCTCAATGGAAATTCATATGGAATTTCCCCTCACTCCCCAAAATTGACTTCTTCTGTTGGACTGTAGCGCACCAAAGCATTCTTACCAGAGATAACTTGCGGAGGCGAGGGATGGAAGGGCCTTCAAGGTGCCCATTGTGCTTGTCTGACGAAGAAACTGCCAATCATCTACTGTTGCTCTGCCCCTTTGCTCTAGCAGTCTGGAGGGGAGTTCTGATGCTTGGCCCAGCTAATCTTGACCTTCCAGATAACATCCCTGCACTGTTCCAAAATTGGGCCAGATTATCTCCCTTCTGCTTCACAAAAAAAAGTCTTCTTAAAACTAGTTGGATGTGGATCCCAAAACTCATTTGCTGGAAGCTGTGGTTGGAGAGGAATAATAGAATTTTCAGAGGAGAAAGCTGCACTACTACCAGAGTGATTTCTAAAATCAAAGCTTTGCTGGGCGAGGCTTTGGAAGCCAATACATCCTCAAGGAATGAAATGAGTCTGGACCAAGCGGAGGAGCTATGGTTTAAAGAGCTGGTTCCAAATCTGAAGGAAAGGTCCATTCCTCCTGCAATTTTCCATGCCAACTGGGAGATCAGATTGGAGGAACTGGAGTTTATCAAATGGAGATCGGCCTTGGATGAACACTGTTTATTCTTCGATGGGGCCTCTAAGGGTAACCCTGGGGTTGCTGGCAGCGGTGGAGTTATTCTGCGTCCGGGAGGCTCTTCTGAATTGAGATTTCACTGGGGTCTGGGTATTGAGTCCAATAACAGAGCGGAGGCTCTTGCATTGTGGCAAGGTCTGCATCTGGCGATTAATAGAAATATCCTCTCACTCTCTGTATTTGGAGACTCCAGAATTATCATCCAGGCGTTGATCTCTCATAAGGCCCCCCATCAGGTTCACTTAGCCTCAATAATCAAGAAAATCAGGCTCTTATTGCCTAAGTTCAGTAAAATCTCCTTCTTTCATATTTTGAGGAATCTCAACTCCCAGGCTGATCTGGAGGCCAACCTTGGCTCCCTCTATAATCGGAGATCGCTGGTGGTCAATTCGACTGAATCTTACTGCCACATTCCTTAATACCTCTGCTGAGCGGATTTCCTATCCTATTCGACCCTATGACTATCTCTCTGTTTCTCAGTGCCCTGCTCTTGGGGACCTCATCTCTCTGGATTACCAACCAAGTTAAATCCATGGTCTCTGGCCTGTTCTTATCCCCTACTCGCCCTCCTTTCAAGAACCTCTGTTTCCTGTTGGACCCCTCTGTTTCAAGAGCTCACATCGGATCTTCAATTTGCCATCCCAGATCCAGTAATGATGGTTCCTCTGATCTCCAATCTGAAGCTCAAATTCATCATTATCACTGGTTCTCAACTCTGATAGGCGACGAGGTCGACTCTTACACCAAGGCACAGCAAAATAGGGACTCAGCGATGGTGCATTCCCGTTACAGAAGCAGCATTTACAAAGCAGTGTCGGATAATCACTTCTCTCAACCTAACAGATGCATCGCTGATTTAACTCTCTGCACGAAGGTGGCCGCCATTATCATGAATCGTCCAGGGGAGCATCCTGGTCCTGGCGCGATGCTACGACCGATGCCCTTCTGCTTCAGATTTAAGGAACATTCTCTGTTCAAAGTAGGCGAAGTGATCAATGCATTGAATCTGAACAAAGGTTTGCCTGGTATTATCATTCTTATCTCTAAAGAGAGGCGAACCAGGCCTGGTGATCTGTCCTCCGGACTCTTTGACAGCAATCCCAATCAGCTACTCTCGAGAAACTATCTCTGTCAGAGCTGGAATGTAAGAGCTTGTGGCAGCTTTGCCGCCTAAATAAAATTTATCCGTTATTGTCGAAAAAAAACAATATACACATCATGATGAACACCAACATGTAAATTAAGTACATCTGCAACATGAACATAAAATACATGGACCATATATATATATATATATATATATATATATATATATATATATATATATATATTGATCCAAGTGGATATTGGTGGCCACCCGTCTATTCCACTTGGGGCCCCACCATTGTTTCTTTTAGTTTTTCAGTTTCCTTAATAATAACATAGTTTACTATTTTTAGTATGTTCTCGGGTCCTGAACTTCCAGAGCCATTTTGAGGCCCTAAATGACATTTTTTGGGCATCGTTTATCCGACGAACATAATTCCATTCAAGAATCAATATTCTCGACCGGCAGTGATAGTCCTTGGATAGATCTTTCTAACGATATATCATGTGTGTCAAACAAAGATATTATTCCAAAGTTATGACCCCGAGAAATTGATGTACCAATTTACCCCGACGGGGCCCATATTCTGGTGTTTCATCTCCTAGGGTTAGGTTTTTGGATGTTTAGGGTTTTACATTGTTTCTCAATAATATATAGGCCTTCGAGCCTCATTGTAACATAGAGTTCATAGGCCTATAGCCAACACATCTCTTCTCATAGATAAGTTACTAGCGCCCTAGCTAGACTTTTATTTCCATTATGTCTGTAAACATATTTTAGTTCTTTGATATTAATGAAATGAAGTGTTATTTCCATTTCATTTCTATATTTATGGTTATATGTGTATTCTGTTGTGTTCCTACATAAATCCGAATCAATGGTATCAGAGCGGTTTTCTCTTTCTTGATCCTTCTTTGCATGTCCCCAACGAGGCTGGGGTATAAGGATTTAGGGCTCGATCTGGTTGAACCTTTACAAGATTAGCCTCACAAACCCCAACGACTACTCACGGGGGACGAAAATAAAGATGAGGGAGCAAGAGATCCTATCAAAATATTGTTCGAGGAGGCCCTCGAAAAAAGAAAAAAAACGCAATGATGGATAACTTTGCCCAGATCCTTCAACGACTGCCCACTAGCGGCACATATGCATCCAGTGGCCACTCTGGAGGCGCAACTCATTTTAAGGTACAAGTAAACTTTGACATTCCCATATTTGAGGGCCAAATAGATGCATAAGTCGTAGATAGATGGTTGAATCCATTAGAAGGATATTTCTCAGTTCATGACTTTTCCAACCGGGAGAAGATTATTTTTTCACTACTCAAAGCTACCCCCTATGTCAAGGACTGGTGGGAAACCTATTGTGAGAAAAAGGACGAGGGGGAACCCTCTCTGTTCTCGGTCATACCCACTTGGAATTATTTCCGTGATGCCATCAAGGAACAATATTATCCCGTGGGGAGTTATGAGGACAAGTAACTTTACAATGGACTACGTTGCAGCAGCAAAGGGATTAAGGTGTACATGTGTTGACAAATCTATTCCATACCTTGCGCAAAAAGTTGGGTATCAAAGATTCATAGAAACATTAGTTGTTGAAGTATCAAAGTTGTCTGCATATATACATTTAGGAGGAAATGGAGTTACTGAACATCCCCTCGCTTGGTACGACATACCGCTATGCTGCCAAGATTGAGCATAAATTCAAACAGAAGAAACGAGACTTTGGATTTGCGAATCAAAAGCAAGTGAAAGGTGCCCCCAAACCATATAACAAAGGGAAAATCCCAAGCATTGCAGCCCACGATAACCTACCAAAGCCACAAGAAGATACCAACACCACAAAGCCAAAGAAGGACACGCGAAAGTGGTGTGAGTTCCATAAGAGCTCCACTCACAACACAAGTGAGTGACGGGCCAAGCAGTCACTGGTGGCTGAGATGAGGGCTTCTAAATTAGATGCATGCTCTGAATATGAATCAGAACTTGATAAGGGGAATGACGAAGGGAAGCAGATTGTAGATGCAGATCCCAATGCCGCCGTTGCCATTGCAAAGATCCAGAAGGAGAAACTGGAAGATCCAGAGGAGGAGGAGTGTCTCTTATACTCCAAGATGTGGGTAAAGGGTTCCTCGCTACAGTTCATTGTTGACAGTGGGAGCCAAAAGAACCTCATTTCAGCAGAGGTCATAAAGCGTTTGGGCTTGCCGACCACAGCACACCCACAACCATACACCATCGGGTAGCTTCACCAAGGACGGGATCTCCACGTCAGCCAACAATGTTTCCTTCCCTACAACATCAAACCCTTCACAAATGAGGTATTTTGTGGCATTGCTCCTCTTAATGTTTGTGATGTATTATTAGGCCAACCATACTTGTGGAAGTGACATGTTGTGTATGAGTCTCGACCTTGCACTGGTATTATTAATTTGGGAAATAAGTTGTACAGGATACCAAAGGTACCACCACCTACAACTATCTCTTTGGTTACTGCAAAACAATGCAGTAAGCTCATTTCCAAAATCAAGAAAAAAATTTCCTTGATGATCTACCCCCAGGGCAAGAAGAATACTATGGCCATGACCACTAGACAAGGATCCTCTGCATGACAAAAACAAATGTACAAGGTCATGGAGGAGTACGGGGACATCTTCACCTCACCCACAGGGGTGCCTTTGCACTGTCAGGTCAAGAACCCCATTGATCTGACCCCAAGTGCGTTGCTGGAAAATGGACCGATCTATCGAAGCTTTGTTCTGGAGAACGATGAAATCAAGAGGCAGATTTAGGAGTTGCTGCAGAAAGGTCACATCCAACCGAGTTCATCGCCCTGTGGGAGCTCGATCGTGTTAGTGCAGAAGAAGGATGGGACTTGGAAACTCTGTATTGACTATCGGGCACTGAACAAGATCACTGTCCGAAATAGGTACCCGATCCCACGGGTTGATGACCTTCTAAATCAACTCAAAGGGGCGAAATATTTCACCAACATCGACTTGAAGTCTGGGTATCACCAAGTACCAATTGAACCATCCGATGTGTGGAAGACTGCCTTAAAATCCAAGGAGGGCCTTTTCGAATGGTTGGTCATGCCTTTTGGGTTGACGAATACTCCTGCAAACTTCATGAGGTTGATGGATGACATATTGTGGCCATTCACCAACTCATTTGTAGTAGTGTACTTGGATGACATCCTAATCTTCAGCCAAACTTGGGAAGAGCACCTCCACCACATCTGACAGGTCCTCTAAACACTATGGTGTGCCAATTTGGAGAAGTGCACTTTTGGCATGACCCAGGTTCAGTATCTGGAATACATTATTGATGAATAGGGGGTGCATGTGGATCCAAACAAGATCCAAGCAATTTAGGATTGGCTGGCCCCAACCACTCTAACATAGCTTCGCATCTTTCTAGATCTTACTAATTTCTATCGGAGGTTCATGTTGGGATTCTCTCATATTACTTAGCCCTAGAGTCAAGTCACCAAGGGAGGAGTGAAAGAAAAATTCTTTTGGTCGGAATCTCAATATAATGCGTTCGTAGAATTGAAACATCGCCTCTACTCTACCCCAATGTTCACATTACCAAAGTTGCAACAAACATTTGAGATCGAGACAGATGCCTCTAACTATTCTATTGGGGCAGTTTTTACTCAATAGGGGCATCTAGTGTGTTGTGAAACCAACTCCAAACATAGAAGAAAAGAGATATCAACGCCTTATAAATAAGCCACTTCGAGGGGGCAACCTCCAATACATTACATGAATGAAAAATTATTGGATGATACAAATTACAAAACCTCCTTTCTATATATAGGAGTCCATGGGGCCACAATGTAATCCTAGCCGACCTAACAATAATAATTTAAGGGCACAATAATAACAATATGGGGGTTACAGGGTACAATAATAACAATAAGGGGGTTACACTAACAACAATAAGGGACTATACTAGTAATATAGGGACCTAACATGCCCCTCTCCTTCAAAAAAGTGTTGTCCTCAATGCTTGAGTAGCTCTGGGTGCTTCTGTATAAAATTCTCATCCTCCCATGTAGAATCTTCAATGGGTAAGTTATTCCACTTAATGAGATACTCTGAAATTTATAGACAAGAAACGATAGTCCATGTACTTGTGGCCACTTTTTACAACATTCCAATCTGATGCTCAAAGAGAGAGTTATGAATATTTTCCCATGATAACCTCTTTGCGATGAAATTCAGGAACCTGAAAAAAACCTAACTTCCACAGATTATATCTTCGAAACTATTCTGAACCAAGCTTTGAAATTTTGCGACAGTGTTCCTTGGGATTTCGACTTCTCTCTCTAAAAATTTCAGCTTTTGAAACTTCATAGAAAAACAATTATAGCGCAAATTCCATGATGACCTGTTTAGGTTAAATTTAGGAGCCTACAAAAAGCCCTAACTTCTGAGATCATATCTCCAAAATATTGCGAACCAAACTACGAAATTTTGTGAAAATGTGAAATCAGTTTGACACGCCAAAAATTTCCCAACCCGAACTAGAAATAGAAAATAATTTTATAGAAAAAATTCCACGATGACCCGGTTTGGAGTAAAAACGAAAACCTTAGAATCCAAAGCTCTGATACCAAATGTTGTGAAACCGGCTCCAAAAATAGAAGAAAAGAGATATCAACGCCTTAGAAATAAGCCACTTCGAGGGGGAAACCTCCAATACATTACATGAATGAACAATTCTTGGATGATACAAATTACAAAAACTCCTTTCTATATATAGGAGTCCATGGGGCCACAATGTAATCCTAGCCGACCTAACAATAATAATTTAAGGGCACAATAATAACAATATGGGGGTTACAAGGGTACAATAATAACAATAAGGGGGTTACACTAGCAACAATAAGGGACTATACTAGTAATATAGGGACCTAACATGCCCCTCTCCTTCAAAAAAGTGTTGTCCTCAATGCTTGAGTAGCTCTGGGTGCTTATGTATAAAATTCTCATCCTCCCATGTAGAATCTTCAGTGGGTAAGTTTTTCCACTTGATGAGATACTCTGAAATTGATAGACAAGAAACTACAGTTTGTGTACTTGCAGCCACTTTTTACAACATTCCAATCTGATGCTCAGAGAGAGAGTTATGAATATTTTCCCACGATAACCTCTTTACGATGAAATTCAGGAGCCTGAAAAAGACCTAACTTCCATAGATTATATCTCCAAAACTATTATGAACGAAGCTCTAAAATTTTGCGAAGATGTTCCTCAGGATTTTGGCTTCGCTCTCTAAAAAATTCAGCTTTTGAAACTTCGTAGAAAAACAATTATAGCGCAAATTCCATGATGACATGTTTAGGTTAAATTCAGGAGCCTACAAAAATCCCTAACTTCCACAGATCATATCTCCAAAAATATTGCTAACCAAGCTCTAAAATTTTGTGACAATGTTCCTCAGGATTTTAGCTTCGCACTCTAA
This sequence comes from Pinus albicaulis, assembly GCA_034641835.2. Lineage (NCBI taxonomy): Eukaryota > Viridiplantae > Streptophyta > Pinopsida > Pinales > Pinaceae > Pinus > Pinus albicaulis. The sequence goes on from CM076576.1 coordinate 128,773,451, forward strand.
AAATTTTAGCTTCTGAACCTTCGTATAAAAAAATTTATAGCAAAAATTCCATGATGACCGGTTTGGACTAGTGAAAACCCTAGAATCCAAAGCTATGATACCAAATGTTGTGAAACCAGCTCCAAAAATAGAAGAAAAGAGATATTAACGCCTTAGAAATAAGCCACTTCGAGGGGGAAACCTCCAATACATTACATGAATGAACAATTATTGGATGATTCAAATTACAAAACCTCTTTTCTATATATAGGAGTCCATGGGGCCACAATGTAATCCTAACCGACCTAACAATAATAATTTAAGGGCACAATAATAAAAATATGGGGGTTACAAAGGTACAATAATAACAATAAGGGGGTTACACTAACAACAATAAGGGACTATACTAGTAATATAGGGACCTAACACAGTGGCATATCACAATGAGACACTGTCTGACATAGTCCGCAAGTATCCCACTTATGACAAAGAAATGTATTCCATTGTGCAGGTGTTCCGCTAATGGAAGCATTATATTTTGAGGAAGGAAACGGTCATCCACATAGAGTACCGACCCCTATAGTTCATACAGACACAAGGGAAGTTGCAGAACGACCACCATCAGAAGTGGTCCACATATCTGGAACAATTTCATTTGAATATCAAGTATAAGAATGGCAGCACCAATAATGTTGTAGACTGCCTCAGCCGACCACCGATCGTGGTGCTAACCACCATTATCAACTCTTATGGGCACGAGAATTCTGATTGCTTGCTTCTCTACAAGAGATATCCAGAATTTCATCACACATACAAGACACTCTTGGAGGGTACGCAAGTTCCAAATTTTCACCTCTAGGATGCATTGCTATGTCACCTAGAACACCTTTGTATTCCTTCAAGCGAGCATGCCAAGATGATTTGGGAAGAACACTACAGTCGAGTTGTTGGGCATTTTGGGGTCAATAAAATAGTGGCAATACTGCAGAAGTATTTCTATTGGTTGAACCTTTGACAAGATGTTGGGAAGTACATCTATTCCTGCACCGCTTGCTCCATTGCCAAACTGACTATCAAGAAGCAAGGCCTCTATACTCCGCTACCTACCTCTAGTCGACCTTGGGAATCCATCTCCATGGATTAAATGTCAGGCCTTCCCTCTACTAAGCATGGAAACGACTGTGTTTTCATGGTCGTCAACAGATTATCGAAGATGGCCATATGTCGCCCTACAAGAAGAATATCACAGCAGAAGCCACTGCTAAACTCTTCTTTGAATGAGTGTGGGTGCACTTTGGGATCCCATAGTTTATCATCTAAAATCAGGAAAGTTGGTTCCTTAGCACATTTTGATCCAGCCCCTGGTCAATTTTGGACACCAAGCTCACCAAGTCCATAGCTTTCCATCCCCAAACTGATTTCCAGGAAAAGGTCGTCAACAGGATGATTGTACACATTATGTGCATGTAAAATTCAAAGCATCCACGCACATGAGATGAGAGCCTTCCCTATGTACAACAAAATTATAACCAGGCTCTCCGCAACTCAACCAGACACAACCCCTTTTAGGTGCGCCTGGGGTTCCAGCCACTATGTCCCATTGACGTAGCCATGCCATTTGTGGCTACTCAAGTCGATTCAGCTCATGTGTAGTCTGAAGCTAACAAAGTGAAAAACTTCATTGAGCACATTTAGCAAATCCGCCATCAGATTCATGACATTTTGGATAGAGCCAATTCTAAGTACAAGCAAAAACACGATCAACATCGGGTGCCACACCACTTCCAGGTGGGTGACAAAGTGTGGCTACATTTGCAGAAGGAGCAGCTCACTGGACCCCACCACAAGCTTCGCCCGCTCCGATATGGGCCATACACCATCACCAAGGCTGTAGGGAACAATGCCTTCAAGCTTAGTATTCCACCATTCCTTGGTCTGCACCTAGTATTCAATGTGGACTGCCTTCGGCCCTATTTCCCACCTCTCCTAGACACATCTGACATTGCAGAACAACTGACACCAACAAAGTTAAACCCAAATTACATGGAGAAAGCTACCACATATTGTATCATGGACATGAAAATTAAGAACACTCGCCAACAGAATATCCAACTATATCGGGTGGTCAAAGCCAACCAACTTCTGCATCAAGGCAAGTGGTTCACCAAGGAAAAAGTTCAACAGAAGTTTCCTCATCTCATGGAGGAACTCAACGCAATGGGGAGGAATGATCCAGGTGGATATTGGTGGCCACTCACCTATTCCACTTGGGGCCCCACCATTGTTTCTTTCAGTTTTTTAGTTTCCTTAATAATAGCATAGTTTACTATTTTTAGTAGTTTTTTAGGTCCTGAACTTCCAGAGCCGTTTTGAGGCCCTAAATGACGTTTTTTGGGCATCAATTCTTCAAAAAATGTTATTGTGTTCCGGATTTGATTTTCGTGATCAACAGTTGTAGTCCTTAGATAGATATTTCTAATGATGTATCATGTGCATCAAACAGAGATAGTATGCCAAAGTTATGACCCCTAGAAATTGATGTACCAATTTACCCCGACGAGGCCCATATTCTAGCATTTCATCTCCTAGGGTTAGGTTTTTGGATGTTTGGGGTTTTCCATTGCTTCTTAATAATATATAGGCCTTCAAACCTCATTGTAACACAAAATTCAGAGGCCTGTAGCCACCACATCTCTTCTCAGAAATAAGCTACCAACGCCCTAGCTAGCTTATTTCCATTCTGTCTGTAAACAGATTTTAATTCTTTGATATTAATGAAATGAAGTGTTATTTCTGCTGCATTTTTATATTTATGGTTATATGTGTATTCTATTGTGTCCCTGAATAAATTAGGATTATATATATATATATATATATATATATATATATATATATATATATATAATGTCAGAAATATACAACTGTAATATAATTGCATAAAAATGTCAAATATCAGTTGGTGGTACATCAATAGTAGTACTAGTCGAGGCCTGTTCAGTCGATGGTGCAGCTTCGACATGCTTAGATAAATGTCGATCACGTGCCTGCTGATCTAGAGGTGCCTCACGCTGATTATTAACTGCTTGATCATGATGACTCATTGATGGTCTAGCCTATTGATTAGTGGATGGTGCAGCAGCCTGCTCAGTCGATGGACCTATGCCCTCCTTAGGATCAGGTGCCTACTCATGATCATGACTGCTGGATGTTGTAGGTTGCTCATCATGATCATCTCCTGCGTGAGGTGGAGGAGGAGGTGGAGTAATAGAACAATGATCACTCCCCTCATGATCATAAGATGATGCGCTTCTTGACTGTCGATGTACTGCATCTCAACCACGCCTACGTCGACCAACCCTCCTCGCCAGTGCCAGTAATCTAGTAGCTCCAATGATATGCTGCATCAGGGTCAACATATCATAGGGCATGACTCTCCATATCTCTGTCAGCCTATCATCATCCTGTATCTCTCTGATATTAACTGACTTGACTCCCTCCTCAACTAGGAGTCGACAGAGTTGGTCGCCCAACTCCATCCTAAATCGAGTGTCAGGCCTATGCGTCACACCCGTTGGTATCTACGACTGATCACGAGTACAAGGTATTTCACCGGCCTGATCCTCCACATCTACCATCTCCTCATCAACAAGATCTACACCTGGATCATTCGGTGACGATGGAATCTCATTGCCAACAAATTACCCAATATCTACAAAATATATATAAGTACACAACAATAATTAGACAATTTCATTAAATAATTTAATAAAACAAGTTAAAGAGCATGTTAGAATAAATTTAAAGAAAACACTAATATTACCTCTCTCGTTTGGTTGCTCATCCTGTGTGAAGAGGATTTTGGCACACCCTCGCTAATCCAAATCAACATATGGACATGGCACCAAAACGAAGGCGTGATCATTAACACTGGATAGAAACTCCAGTGCATCATGAGATATCCTAGCGGAAAATTTAGACTCACCCCTCTTGGGCATAATTTGGCCCCACAACTCCATATGTACGTGTCGCATTGGCCTACGAGGTTTCTGAACAAAAGTAGGTCTCATCTCTGGAAACCTCTCAAAAAATAAACAAAATACCTCTGAAGCAAAAGGGAAGTTCACCCTCCCATGTGCCTGAGAACGACATCTATCTAATGCCGTACAAAATTTCCGCAAAAAAATCGTAGACCACCTCACAAGTTGTGGCCCCTGTAATAAAGAATCAAGACAAAATAAAATCGGGCAACTAATGTGTTGTTCTTCACTGGTATGGTGTGAAATGGTTTTCAGCAGTAGTGAGAGGCACCTCACCTCCTCTGCACCAAATGAAGCAATACATAAGTGACCACCGGAGACCTGAAATTATGCAGGAGAAAATATATCGACGCTAATGTATTTATGGGAGTACACCAAGTGACTCCATGTTGCATAGCTGTCGGGGACCTCTGGGAACGTGGGAAAATATTTCCCTCTACTAGATAGGCCTATAATAAAATATATTTCATCCTCAGTGGGCGCATACCATTGCTTAGGACAAACCCAGAAAGCCTATCGATGGGCATCCCACCTGAAGATGAGTTGTCCCAATAACCCATTATGGCCCTTTAGGGATGTAGCCTCCTCATAGAACTTGAGGAGGCCTACCTCCCTAAGTCACAACTGGGTGGCTTCCGTAATAGGGTGAGGGTACATAAGTCTCTCCCTCTCTCGTGCCTTCCACAGGTGAACCGCGTTATACTGATCCCCCATATGTTCTTATTGTTCCCTCTCTTCTCTCGTTTGATGTCACTGAATGATTCACATATTAAATACATTTTTTTAATTAAATGAGACATGTATATATATATTAAAAAAAAAAGTCATTGCACCCAAAAAAACATTCATGCACCGATACCCGTGCATCTATTTTTATTGTGCACCATCCTCGGTGTGCATGGAAATTTGAAGCGCACTGCAAAACATGAAATTTACTTTCTCCTATGGTGTGTTAACAAAACTATGTGCGTTTTTGGTACCGCACCATACCCATTTCGATTTCCATTAGCACTGTTCATGGTGTGACTAGTAAATTTACAGGCAGCACCGCGAACAGTGCGAGCCGAACAACTCGAATGCATCGCGCATGATTTATTTATTTTTAAATGGTAAATTTTAAATTTTTTGACAAATCTAATCCGCTAAAAAGTTTAATTATTAAGAAATGAGTAAAATACTTGTACATTTGGGTGTCAAGGAGGCATATTTGCTGAAGAATTTGCAAAATTAAATTTTCCCACCTTTTTCCAAAATTCGAACTCGAGAAGGTGGGCAATGGATGGCAGCAGTGCGTGCAATGGGATCACTGATGGAAATTCGCACCAGTGCTTGAGAGCTCTAGAGCACTGAAGAAGTGAAAATGCAGATTTTATGGCCGGTAATTTTTTTTATTTAACCCTATTTCGGTGCGCGGATTTTTGAGGCGCACCGGGCAGTTTATTCCTAGCGCACCGGGCCTGTTTCTGTTTGAGCTCGGGTTTTTAAGACGCACCGGGCTTATTTCTATGTAGCGCATCGTGTAGAAATTAAATACAATAACATATCTATTACCAGACTCCCCTGATCTAACAATTAAATCCACTCTTAAATAAATAATCCTTCTACTCAATTCTTGCAGAAATTAAATCGCCAATTCCAAAACACATGAAGAAAAATGAAGCGCACATAATAAGATGTTTTACCGGGAAAGCTTAAAGCTAAAAAATCCAACTATCATATATTATGTATATCATGAAATCATGTGACAATCTCATACAAAGCTCATCTCATAGAGCTCTCAGTACAATATACAATTGTCTCACACTGTCATGCAGAAATTTTCATATTTATGCAGCAATTTCTTGCCTCCTAACAGCCTGCATCCACTGCACAATCCTTGCTAAAGAATAAGCTCTGAATGAATGATTACCTCCTGCCTTGACTGCTCAATCCTCATAAGCATCTCCAATGTGTGTGTAGATTCAATGAATGCATCACTATAGTCACAACTGATAGTCAAACACACCCTTTCACTTATCTCTCCACTGGGTCTCCACTGGATCTGACATGCAAGTAGTTAACTGCTATATTTTTTCATTTGCAAGTAAGTAACTACTCATGAATTAATTAAATAATTAATTCACTCATCTATCACTAATGTATCTTTAGTTACAACTAGCACAACTGAGTTTAACTCAATTAACTGAGTTAAACTAAATAACAACTCCCATAATTACTCTTCCAACTCTGTTACCACTGTGTCACACTCAGTTACAATGAATTCCATCATGCATGATTCACCAACCAACCTTGGAATGCGTAATTCCTTCAACTAACTGGTTTTCCACATCAGCTAACTGAAATCAAGTGCTCCAAGAAAATAAGTTATTATTTATTGTCTGATTATCATTGAGGGCTAATAATAATCGACATGCATTCTATTTTTAGATATGAGATATATAAATAGACTTCGCCCATCTTCTAAAAATAGAAACTCATCTAAAGATAGAATTTTCTCAACCATCTAGAATCAATATCCTGCTAATTTTAGAATATGCTCACCATTCTAAAAATAGACATACACCTAAAAATAGCATGTGTGGGCCCCACCTAGTTTAGCAGGATATTTTTCACTAGGATCAAGGATGATGTTTCCGGACAGCAATTTCACTATTTCTTGTTCCAACATTCAACACTCCCTCTCAAAAAGAAAGGAATGTCTTTGCATGCGACCTGTAACTACATGCATCCGCCCTGCAACTCTTGTATGCAACACTTCTGAAACTGAATAGCCTCCAAACAATTGAATCAATATAATGCATCTATCATCAAAGTCTTCTGACTTCTGCTTAGCTACTGTACATGTCCTCAGGAACCACTCTGTTGTTGAACTCTGCACCCATGCACTTTGCACTTGTTGTCAACTCTGATCCGCGCTCCAGTATCCGACACTGTCACTTTGATCTGACTTCATCAATCCAACTGATCATGCTACTACTGCTCTGTGGGCGCCTCTTAGCTAGGTTCAATTCATGAGATCCACACCATCTCAATGAGTCCTGCCCAGAAATCTCTTCTTAGGATTACTCATGCATGTCGCCCCACCTCTTACCTGGTGGTATAGTTGCATGCACTCCCTCTGCCCATCTGGCTCAAAATTTCTTTGCATGAGTGGTTGCTCCCACTTTATGATCCTCATCTTGTGGCTACTGCACATCCTGAGGTTCACTCTTACCTGCATGCAAATCCTTCTTCCTCTCAAGCATCAATTGCATGTCTTTCTTTCACTTCCCAACAGTAGGAAGCTCCATATAAATCTAATATAATTCAAGTCTGTAGAGATTCTTAACTCGAATCCCAACCTTCTTGGCTTGCCCTATTGCTTTGTGTCACGGAAAAATTTTTCCTTCACTAAAGACAACATCATAGCCTCTATCCTCTAACATTGTGACTGAGATTAAATTCTTCTTTAAACCTGGAACATGCACAACATTTTTTAAATGAAAGAGTTTACCTGACACCCTTTGAAAGGTAATGGTACAAATTCTGGTCACATTGTATCGTCCATCGTCGCCCAACTCAACATGCATCTGGAGATGTTTCTCCACCAAGTTACTGAAAAGTTTCTCATTTCACGTCATGTGAAAGGAAGCACCACTATCAAAGTACCACCCCGATCCCAATGCACTAGACACCATGCATGCGATCAATGAGAAGTCAAGCTCAAATTGCGAGGAAAAAGCCTCACTAGCTACATCTCCAGCAGTCGTCTTGTTCTTCTTCTTATGTGGACAATTTGTGGCAATATGTCCAAACTCGTGACAATGAAAACACTTCACTTTGGACATGTTGTGCTCCTTGCCATCTTCACCAGACTTAGATTTAGAATGGAATTTCTTCCCCTTCTTATTCTTTGCCTTGGCAGCCAAAGCACAATCCTCTTCATCATCATGCATTGATGAAGAGCCATCTCTGGTGTTCCGCCTGAACTCCTCCGGCACTAGATCCGACCATAGTCATTCCCAATCCGATAGTTTTTCCCGTCCGTTGACAAAGTCCTGATAACTGTGCCAACTCTTAGGAAGTCCCAAGAGAGCCAAACTCACCAAATCATCATCAACAACACTTACTCCTACACTCCCAAGCTCATCCCTACATTGGACAAACTTCGTTAAGTATACTGGAATAGTGTCGTTCTTCTCCATCTTGATTTTTTAAAGTTTATCCTTCAGCACCAATTTCCTATGGTCACTGCTGCTTTGCAAAAGATCCCTCGAAGCCTTCCACATTGCAAATGGAGTGGCTTTCCCATGAAGGCTTGAGACAATATAGTCTCTCACACCTTCCAACAGAATGCTCCTTGCCCTTGCTACTTTCGTTTACCATGCGTCAAGTAATGCAGCATCCGTCGAAGTGGGCTTAGGAACATCTCTGTTGATGAATTCCTTCAAGCCATTATCTTCAAACACCGCCTTCATCCTGTCCTTCCAAGCTATGTAGTTCGAGCTACCCTCGAGTGCATACTCCAACTGCAACCCATTGAAATCCATTTCAATGTTTTCTCAACTATCACATCAAGAAATTCTTGCAGTAAATTCGAATTGTTCCACTAGCACAAAACTTAGCACCGCTTCAATATTGCAATCTCCAGTGATTAACAATGCTCCAATACCATGTAGAAATTCAATACAATAACATGTGTATTACCAAACTCCCCTAATCTAACAATTAAATCCACTGTTAAATACAGAATCCTTCTACTCAATTCTTGTGGAAATTAAATCGCCAATTGCAAAACACATGAAGAAAAATCAATCGCACATAACAAGATGTTTTACTGGGAAAGCTTAAAGCTAGAAACCCCAACTATCATATATTATGTATATCATGGAATCATGTGACAATCTCATACAAAGCTTAGCTCATGGAGCTCTCAACACAATATACAATTGTCTCACACTGTCATGCAGAAATTCGCATATCTATGCACCAATTTCTTGCCTCCTCACAGCCTACCTCCACTGCGCAATCCTTGCTGAAGAAGAACCTCTAAATGAATGATACCTCCTGCCTTAACTGCGCAATCCTCATAAGCATCTCCAATGTGTGTGTAGATGCATCGAATGCATCACTATAGTCACAACCGATAGTCAAACACACCCTTTCACTTATTTCTCCACTGGGTCTCCATTGGATCTGACATGCAAGTAGTTAACTGTTGTATTTATTCATTTGCAAGTAAGACACTACTTGTGAATTAATTAAATAATTTATTCACTCATCTATCACTAGTACTGTATCTTTAGTTACAACTAGCACAATTGAGTTTAACTCAGTTCTTTAGTTACAACTAGCACAATTGAGTTTAACTCACTTAACTGAGTTAAACTAAATAACAACTCCCATAACTACTCTTCCAACTTTGTTACAACTGTGTCACGCTCAGTTACAACGAAGTCCATCATGCATGAGTCACCAACCAACCTTGGAATGCGTAATTCCTTCAGCTAACTATTTTTCCACATTAGTTAACTGAAATCAAGTGCTCCAAGAGAATAAGTTATTATTTATTGTTCTGATTATCATTAAGGGCTAATAATAATCGACATGCATTGTATTTTTAGATATGCAATCTATAAATAGACTTTGCCCATCTTTGAAAAATAGAAACTCATCTAAAGATAGAATTTGCTCAACCATCTAGAATCAATATCTTGCTAATTTTAGAATATGCTCACCATTCTAAAAATAGACGTACACCTAAAAATAGCATGTGTGGGCCCATCTAGTTTAGATGCTTATTTTTCACTAGGATCTAGGATGATGTTTTCGGATGCCAATTTCATTGTTTCTTGTTGCAACATTCAACACACTGATGTGCTATAGTAATGAGACGCACCGAGCGGGTTTGTATGGAGAGCACGGTGTCTCGGTGTGCCGATTTGTAGTACACACCAGTGCTTTGTGAGTTAAATGCATCGGTGCGGTTTATGGTTAGAAACACACTAGACAAAAAACATCCACAAAAACCTCCACTTGCCAACCTCCTCTAGAGACCTCCGCTACAAGCGAATATCTGGGCTATTTTTATAAGGGGTTCCTCAAAAAAATCTGCTAGAGGGTCTTTTCCTTGTAGTTTAGAATGTCTGGCTCTTACTCACATCCACCCTCAACTCCCTAACATCTGCCACACTTCTAATCTTCTTGACCTATTAATCCAACCCACCTATAGCGATCTTGGAGCACTTATTTCCCATCTCTTCGATCATAGAAATAGGATTTTGAAGAAACAAACTTAGATTCTTTTTTCTTTCTTAAGATAGGATAAGCCACATTGGTCTTAGTAGACGTTAGTCATCATCATCATATACCATACTAATCTTACTAAAAATAAAAAACAACAAAAAAAAATTGAAAATTAATAAATCATAAATTTAAATGTTTTTTTTTGTACGTGAAGAACCTCTAAACAACTACAATGATGAGGATATTTTGTATTTATTTAAAAATCATACCATAAAGATGGAAGCAAATATATTAAGGTGAAAGCAAGATATAACAAATGAATAAAAACTATAATACATGGTATTAAAGTTATTAAGAAAATGTACTTTAACTTTAATGTTTCCATATTCACATGTTTTGGAATTTTAGATTAATAATCAGTTGCATAAAAGACACAAAATAGATAAACAACCTATCTCGGAGAGATTTAAAATAATTTATAAATTTAATTTTTAATAAAAAACAAATATCACAGTAGAGTTACTCACGAAAGAAAATACAGAAGTATTTTGGATAAAAGTTATAACAAAGATAGTATATTTGTTTTTAAATATATATTGATAAAGTCTAATTATATTAATTTTGGACTCATATATATATATATATTAAAAAGCGAATTTCCAGTAAAGTAGCTTAGATATTTTTAGTTTTTTTTAAATTGATTCATCTTTTAAAAATATAAATAATTTTTTTTTAAAATTAAAAAAATTTACAAATCTCTAAACTTTTGTTAAATGTTAACGCTTTTATTAAAATATTATATATTTTTAAGTCTCAAATCTATTATTCTCATCGCAAGTGATTCTAATATATGTTCTTAGAATCTAAGACCCTGAGGTTTGAAAACAACCATTTCCTTTTATGAGAATAATTTTCTAATCATGAAAAAAGGTTCGAAGTAAATTTTTCATGTATCATATGATAATGGAACAATATTTGAAAATTTGAAGATTTTCTTTTTTAAAGAGAAAATAATCCCTTCTAAACTTCTTATGGGCGACAAATTAAAATACTAACTCAGGCTCATGTTCGCCAAGGTCATGGTCCTTCCACGGTTTTTTCAAACCGCCTTGGAAAGTGAAACCATGCTCCACACACTGAACTTTCTCAAAGCATTCGTGGTTTCTTGCCAGGGGTTTGCTGGCAAGGGCTTTCCGTTCTGCTATGAGGGTTTTTTTTTAATTTGCTTTTACACGGTTTTTTTGGGAGTTGTCTACTTAGGCTGCGTTTTGACCTGGACCATAGAAATCTGTCTGAATCGGGTCAATTAAATTTTAAAAATTCAGGTAGTTGCAGTGCTTGGAATCCATTTTTGATAGTGGAAATGGATTCAGCACTATCAAAAACCCCTGGAGCACTCAAAATATTAATGTTTAACAACTATAAACCAGATCTGAAAATCGTTACCAGATTCTGGGTCAAAACGCGGCCTCGATAAACTACGCAGTTTTTTTTAATAAATTTTCTTGTCTTACATTAAAAAAAATTAAATAAAAAACAAAAATTCCAAGGCATTCAGCCGTTGTTTTACATTAAAAAAAATGTTTTAAATAAAAAATAAATATTTCAAAGACATTCACCCGTTGTTTTACATAAATAAATAAATAAATAAAAAATAAATGTAAAACAAATAAAAAATGTTTTAAATGAAATATAAATAAAAATCCTCCCTGGCATATTCCAAAGATATTCACTCGTTGTTTTCCGTAATAAAAAAATATATATGTTTTAAATAAAAAAATTAATAAATAATGTTTTAAATAAAAAAAAATATTTTAAATAAAAACAAACATATTCTTACCATATTCCAAAGACATTAACTAATTATTCTATATATATATTAAAAAAAAAAAAAAAAAAAAAAAAAAACTCTTCCTAGCATATTTCAAGAATATTCACTCGTTGTTTTACATTAAAAAAATAAAAATCCTCCCCGGCATATTCCAAAGACATTCGCCCTTTGTTATATATATATATATATATAATAAATAAAAATCCTCCTCGCATATGTCAAGGACATTCACGGGTTGTTTTACATAAAAAATAAAAAAATAAAAATCCTCCAATTGTTTTAAATAAAAATCCAACTTAATACATTAAAAAAATTGTTTTAAATAATTGTTTTATTTATTTATTTAATTAAATTCTGTAAAAAAAAAATTTACTAATAAAAAAAAATATTAGTACGAAAACTGTTTGACTCTAGCTTTAACGGATATAAAATGAAGAAATGCTTACTATAATCATTGAGTTGGGCAATAACTAATAAAGACGTGATAAAAAAAATTAGAAAAAGAAAAAAACAAATTTAATTAATTAAAATTAAAGTAATATAAGATGAAGAAATTTTATGATATAATCATTGAGTTAAACAAAATTCTAACGGCCAACCTGCTTCTTCAGGAGCGTCAATCTTGATTTCAAAGACCTGACAAGGAGGATCAGGGGAGGAATGCACCTCGTCGTTAATGAAACATTCTTTGCTCTCCCAGTTTTGAAAGAATGGCCACTTCAAACGCCTTTCGGCCGCCTTCTCAGCTATACGATGGAGAAGTTCCTGTATTCGAGATGCGAAATTCTTAAAATTTACCCCCCTCCTCTACATGTGTGAAAATTGGGGATTACAGTGTGGTCGTTCTTGAATTGCATCACACAATAACAAGAAACGCTCATAGCACTCCGAATAAAAAATCCTTAAGGCCCAGAAATTTATCATGGTGTGAGCGCTCTGTCCATGTACGTTATTGAGGACAGAGCGCTTCAAATGTTGAATTTCCCTTCCATTTTTCAGAATATCTCGCGGCTCTTGGAACTTCATTCGATTCGGGCTTTTAATATATATGAGATTATTGGTAATTTCTTCAATAGTGCTTCTTTTTCCAATCTTGAAGCCAAAATAAACGAAACTAAGAATCAAATTACAAATTAAGGAATATGTGCTGGCATTACAGCAACAGTTAGATGAAGCACGAGCCGAATGAAAGCAGCTCTGTAATTTAGCACTTCATCTTTGCAGTGCTGATCAGGCAATGGCCTAGGATCCAAGACCCTAAGCAAATTTCACACATATGCCCACATTTAATTTCCCAAAAAAATTAATATAGATTTCACACATGTGATCTCTCAACATACGTAAAAAAAATCTCCCCAAATTTACTAGCATATGTAACAAAATCTCTTTCATTTGCTAAATAATAACTAAAATCTTTATTATTAACTTCTCAATGTTAAATTTCTTATTTAAAAACCTTTATAACATTTGAAAAAAAAAACCACACGTAAATGACAAAATGTAATTTGAAATAACATAAAACAACAATATTTCATTTCAAATTTAAAATGTATTTAAAAAATTATATTTCATTACAAATCTTTACCGTAATTTCATTAAAAAACCATACTGCAAAACAAAAAATCACATTTGAAAATTTGAATTCCAAACATAAATTTATCACATTGCCCAGCCGACCAGAGCAGCCCCTCCAGCCATTGGGCAGGTTTTCCTTGCATACAGTCGAACGTTGTATCTCTGCTTTTTCCAACCAGAGAATGGGGTTTCGATGATAAACAAGGAAAATAGTCTTCTCCTGCTGCCACGCGAGAAACTCGGCCATCGCAATGCGTACTGAGCGACTCCATGCAACCAGGTAAATTTCAGTTTGCATCCACGATACCCATGTTTGTTTTTTGCATGTTTTCCCCTGTCTGACTCTTTTACGGTGGCCAAACATGGACCCAACAAACATTTTTCCTTTTTTCTTTTTTTAATTTATGCAGAGCAGCTACGAGACAGGAGGCGCAACTCTTCATAGTTGTACACCTCTGGCGACCTACCTGTTTTTGTTTTTAGCTGCCCTCAACGGGTGCTTTGAAAGATTCAGACCCTTAAGGTTTCTAGTTTACGGGCTCGGTATTTCAGTTTGCAACCCACAATTTGTTGCCAGGGGTTTGCTGGCATATGGGATTTTTGTTCCCTTCCTGACTGTATAATGCCTAGGGTTTGTAGTCGCTCCCCTATGTGGGGTTCCGGGATGCCGCCTGCCATTTTTTATGTTCCACAGCTCCATACTTATAAAGAAACCCAACAAAGTTTTGCCAATTTCTTCTGCTATTGAGGGTTTTTTTAATTTGCTTTTACACGTTTTTTTGCCCACATAATTGTTTTTTGAGTTTTTCATTCTCGTTGAAAGTAGAAACATAAGTTTTATTTCTGTCTTGAAATTGAATATTCAATCTCGACTTGAGTTTTAAATAAAAAAAATGAATATTTCCAAGAACTTGACACAAGGAAATTCAAAATAAAAAATCAAATATAAATAAAAATTAAAAGAATATTTCCAACAACTTGACATATTCAATCTCAGGTTGTGTTTTAAATAAAAAATAAAAAATAAAAAGAATATTTCAAACAACTTGACATATGCAATCTCAGCCTACGTTTTAAAAATCAAATAAAAAAGCGTCAGATAGTCTTCCATGTAGATAATCGCCAACACTTAGCAATGGGCTTAAATATTTTCAATCTCAGCCTACGTTTTAAATCAAAAATAAAAAATCCAATAAAAAATAAAAAATCCTCAAAGGTACTTGCAGCCTAACTTCTTCCATGTGGATAACCAAAAAATCCTCGGAGGCACTTGCACCCTAACCTCTTCCATGTGGATAACCGCCAACACTTAGGAGTGGGCTTAAAGATTTTCAATTGTAATTGGAACGTTTCAATATTAATTCCAGCTTAAATATTTCAATTTTAATTCCAACCTTTCTCACTCTTTTTCATCGGCTAATCAAGCGGTGGGCTTAAGTATTTTCAATTTAATTTTCAATTTTAATTGGAACATTTAAATTTAAATTCTAATCTTTCGCACTCACTAATCAAGCGGTGGACTTAAATATTTTCAATTTAATTTTCAACTTTAATGAATTTAAATATTTTCAATTCAATTTAATTTTAATTTGACGAGCTTAAATATTTTCAATTTTAATTCCAATCTTTGGCACTCCTAAATATTTTCAATTTAATTTTAATTGGGCTAAGCTTAAATATTTTCAATTCAATTTAATTTTAATTAGATGAGCTTAAATATTTTCAATTTTAATTCGACGTTTCAATTTTAATTCCATTCCAACCTTTCCCACTCTTTTTCATCGGCTAATCCTTCTATAAGAAGAAGCATATTTTATTTTTAGAAAGATGTTTGAAATAAAGCATATTTTTGGAAATATTCTTGGCATATTCCAACCAGCAGCGAATCCAACTTTAAGAATATTCTTGGAATATTCCAAGCAACGGCTAATCCAATTTTAATGAAATTCAATCTCTGCTTGAGTTTTAATAAAAAATAAAAAGAATATTTCCAAGAACTTGATATATTCCAAGGAAATTCAATCTTGGAAATATTCGTAGCATATTCCAGGCAACGGCTAATCCAATTCAAAGGAAATTCAATTTCAGCTTGCGTTTTAAATAAAAAAATATCAGCTTTTGTTTTAAATAAAAAATAAAAAAATATTTCCTAGAACTTGACATGTTCAATTTCAAATTGCGTTTTAAATAAAAATAAAAATGAATATATACCAGAACTTGACATATTCATATTACAAGGAAATTCAATCTCAGAGTAAAAAATCCACAGAGGTACTTGCACCCTAACCTCTTAAAAATAAAATGAATATATACAAGAACTTGACATATTCATATTACAAGGAAATTCAATCTCAGAATAAAAAATCCACAGAGGTACTTTTGCACCCTAACCTCTTCCATGTGGATAACCACCAACAATTAGTAGTGGGTGTTGGAATTAATTTCCAACTATCGAGCTATCGCAGCACAGAATGGAGGCAGCAGCGAAGATACCAAGCGGAAGTAAAGTCCGCAGGGGTCAGGCAAGCCAAGCCAATGGAGGGGCATACCCCCTCGGACCTGCTAACGTATGCAGGGGCCCACACTTCGTTTTAACAAATGGTTGCGGGGTTTAATATTTGCCCATGGCACATATTATAAAACATAGTTGGTTTTAATGTTTTATTTGTTATTTGTTTTATTTAATATATATAACACATATATATTAAAAAGCCCAGAAAGGTATGTAGCTGTAGTATTGTAATACACAGTAAATTTTTTTATGAAAGCACAGCAGTGCGGGAGAAGAAAAATCTGGTTGCCACCAAGTCAATTTGCCATCAATGCACTTATCAAGCGGTGCCGGTAGAAGTTAATGAAGCCATAAAGATTGTCAAGCGGTGAATTTTCTGGTTGAGTCAATTAATGACATTAATTGAACAGGGCTAAGATATTTTGTTATACACATAACAACAGTGTGTTTGTATTGTAATGTTTTTTTTTTCATATATGCACAGCAGCGTATTTTAAAAGACAGAGACAAAGAATAGTTTTTATGCACAACAGAGTGCATTTTGTAAAAGACAGAGAGTGCGAATTTGGAATTGCACAGCAGTGTATTTTCCAGAGAAACAGAGTATTCACAGCAGTGAATGTTTTAGTAAGACAGAGTGTTATTTTTAAATAACAGAGAGATAGATTTACACTGTTTTTTGCAGCAGTTAAACTATTTTGTAATCCCTCTTTTGAGGAAGAATTGTAACAACAGTTTTTTTTATATATGGAATATAAATTTTTCTGAATTGAAACTTTGTCTGTGAACGAGATTTTAAAATTTTTTCTCTGTGTTAAGAAGGGGAGTTTTATTCTCCAATTTTGTTCTGGAATTTGAAATATTCCAACATGGTATCGGAGCTAGTCCAGGCTATTTGAAGGTCAAATAAGCTGAAGGAAAAGAGTTCTTTGTTGCAGCAGCTTCTCCAGCAGTGTGAAGACTCAGCCAAAAGGAATTCAAGGTATTTCTCTATACAGTTTTGTGTTACTGTTGCAGAACAGTTTGTTAATTTATAAACACACAGTCAAGTGTTTTTTGAATCATAGTTAAGAGTGCAGAATGGCAGGAGCCAGCACTGGTATGGGTATGGGAAATATTCATCTCCCAATGTTTAATGGGAAAAATTATGACTACTGGTCAATAACTATGAGGGCATTATTTGTCTCCCAAGACTTATGGGAATTTGTTGAGGATGGCTTTGAAGAGCCAGCAGATGAACTTGAGTTTAATATGTTAACTCAGGCAGAAAGAGAGATTCTGAAGAGCAATAAGAAGAAAGATGCCAAGGCTCTTTTCTTCTTGTATCAAGCAGTGCATGAGAGTGTGTTTCCAAGGATAGCAGCAGCTAAGAGATCCAAAGAAGCATGGCAGACTCTTATGATAGCCTATCAAGGCATGGAGAAGGTGAAGACAGCGAAACTTCAGTTGCTGAGGAGAGACTTTGAGACTCTCGGCATGAAAGAGTCAAACAATATTGACTCATTCTTCACTCATGTGATTGGAATGGTCACACAAATAAGATCTCATGGAGAGACTCTTGAAGACAAGAGGATTGTGGAAAAACTCTTGAGAAGTTTACCCTCAAGATTTGATGTGATTGTCACCACCATAGAGGAGACTAGGGATCTCACAAAGTTTTCAGTGGATGAACTACATGCATCACTGATGACCCATGAACAGAGATTGGGTAGGAGTGAAAACTCATCTCTTGAGCAAGCCTTTAAGACCCAGATGTCTTTCGGAAGAGGAAGAGGGCAAGGCAGAGGAAACAAGAGAGGAAGAGGAAGAAGCCAAAACAGAGGTGGAAGTGACAGTCCAGCAAATGCTCAAGGAAGGGGCAGCAATCCAAATCAGCATCAAGGCCAAGGCATCAGCCAGCAAAATGGTCAGCAGGATGCTCAAGGACAAAGGTATGACAAGTCCAATGTCCAATGTTACCATTGTAAAAAATATGGTCATTATGCTAATGAATGTAGAAAGAAGCAGCAAGATATGGCAAGTAGAACTAGTGCAAATTTCACTAAGGAAAATAGAAGCCAAAGTAATTTGTTTTTAGCTTGTAATATGGCTGAAGAAAAAAGTGAAGATTTATGGTTTCTAGACTCCGGTTGTAGTAACCATATGACAGGAAACTTAGCAATGTTTTCTATGTTAGATGAAAGTGTGCAGTCACAAGTCACACTAGGAACTGATAGCAAAGTTTCTGTCACGGGAAAAGGAGATGTAAATGTTTTAACAAGATTAGGTGCAAAGAAATCCATAGCAGATGTTTATTATGTTCCAGGAATGAAATGTAACCTCTTAAGTGTTGGACGGCTTGTCCATAAGGGGTATAATGTTTTCTTTGATAATGATGTTTGTACCATCATGGATAAACCACCCAGCAAACAGTGTACTGTTGAAGTGAAGATGACAAGGAACATGATGTTCCCTCTCAGAATGAGAGCGGATTTGAAGAATGGTGAAGAGAAAGCAGCAGTTGCACAGGAAACCTTCCAAAGTGAACCAAAGGATGATAATTGGTTATGGCATTTGATACTTGGACATCTCAACTTTGAAGGTCTTAATTTGTTGAACACTGAGAATGATGATGATTTTATTAGTGTTAGCTCAGGCTGTTACCAGTTACTTATTCTTGAGCTCTGTGGAAAATTTTCCTTGGGAAAAAGCACTTATAGACAAAACACTAAGGTATACCTCGGATCATGTAGACCGATGGAAAATGCATCACTCACAATACTATATTTTAGCATATTCATAGGCTCAGTTTTACAAGAAAAACTTGGGTTTACTTTTTGAAAAACAAAAGTGAAGTGTTTGAAAAATTTTGCAATTTCAAAGCACTTGTTGAGAACCAGAGTGGGCTGCATATCAAAGTCTTAAGGACTGATAGAGGAGGTGAGTATATCTCTAAAGATTTTCTACGGTTTTGTAGAGAAAATGGTATTCAAAAGCAGTTTACAACTAGATATACTCCGCAACAAAATGGAGTAGCTGAAATGAAGAACCGAACCATAATGGACATGGCGAAGAGTATGTTAAAGGCAAAGCATTTGCCTAATGATTATTGGGCTGAAGCTGTACATTGTGCAGCGTACATTTTAAATAGGTGCCCTACAAAAGCAGTTATGAACAAAGTGTCGAAAGAGGCATGGAGTGGCACAAAGAAAAGTGTCACACACATGAAGGTTTTTGGATGTGTGGCCTATGCACACATT